>WEKY01059623.1:32687-57714 GCA_013390045.1 Picathartes gymnocephalus
TTTTTCCCTTTCCCCTCAAGGAAATTAAAGCACAAGGGAAATGCAGGGATATCCTGCTCCGAATCTGGGTAAGACCAAGAATGCCCTTGCTATGAAGAATTAGGAAGCGGTCTGGGATCCAACAATTCGGACACAGTAGTGAATCCCCGCACCCTTTCAAGAGAAACTTGACCCAGCAGCAGCTGCACAGATAAGAACAAACGCTTTCTTCACCTCTTTAACCTAAATAAGCACATGAAATTCGCTGCCAAATAGGGACCATTTAAATGCTAATTGGGCCAGCAGGTGATTTCATTTCCTCTCTGATTTTTCCTTGAAACAGAAATAAAGGGAGTTGCAGCAATCCAAGCCTTTTTTGTTACTAAAATGATTGGTTTTTTGGTAACTCTTGTTCTATGTGGTATTGCCGCATCTTGTAACAGCAAATGAAATTTCTGGAATTGAAGGAAATTACAGGAAAAAAATATCCTCCACATCTTACATCCGTGTCACGTTAAAATGAATTTACTGAACCAAAGAAAACTTAAAAGTTGTTATAAATCAAATACTTTTCACTTGCACTGTAATTTTTAATCTATTCTCTGGCCACCTTGGCTTATGTGAAAATAACATAAAAACATAAAACATTAACCATGCAAATTCTGGTTTCCTAGTGGGATTTTTGTGGCATTCTGCATGCACAAATTGCACTTTCACAACTCACATAAAGAGAGAAAATTGTTGCATCGAACATTAGAAGACCTCGCCGCAGTCTGCTGCAGTCTCCTTTGCCACGGAAACTCCGTAGCCTCAGAAACGATCAGGAAGTGGAAAACCTCTGGGCTAAGGGTCAGCTTGGAGTTCCTCACGCTGGAATTTGATCTGCCCCAATCCATCTACGGCCCCAATAAACGATGCAGGTTTGTGGATCTCAGCACAGAAAGAACGGCCACAGTCATTTGGCTGAAGGTAGGAGACTCAGATTTGCAAAGTGTTCGTTGTTCCTGGTGATTTACCAAATTAGGAAGGATCCTACAGAGATTATCCTCCACCTGCTCTTTTAAAAAATTCTTATTATTGAGTAGAATGATAGAAAGCATACACAGAAAATACCCGGACGATATTAAGCTCAGGGCCCTGGCAAGCACTTTGGAAGGTTTAGAGAAACCAGAGAAGCGGCTGAAAATTGAGAATATATCATGTAATAAAAGGTAAGGTACTATGCTACATAAAAGAGAAAATACCACAAAATGGGGGCGGGCTCAGCCTTTTTTTCCCAGGCAGTTAGTAATAGGACAAGGGGAAACGACCTCAGGTTGTGTCAGGGGAGGTCCAGGTTATGAGGAAAAATATTTTCACCAAAAGAAAGGCATTGGAACAGGCTGCCCAGGGCAATGGTGGAGTCACCATCCCTGGAAGTGTCGGAAAAATGGCTGGATATGGTGCTAAGAGATGTGGTTTATTTAGTCTGGTGGGATTCAGTCAAAGGTTGGATTCAGTGATCTTGGAGGTCTTTTCCATTATATAATTTTATGAAAATAAATATTTAAGCAAGTAGAAATATGGTAAAAGACAACACATTTCCAAAAAGTCTACCTAATTATTTTTGGAAACCCACTGCTGTTTCTAAAAATTCTAATATAAAATATGAAGTTTTTACATGTGACAACAAAATAGCCACGTCACTTTCCAGAGGGCTGCTAAGAGCCCAGTCATAGCTCCCAAAGAGAGAGAAATAAACTAAAAATAAACTAAACTAATATAAAATAGCTGTTTAAATCCTTTTCAAAATAACAAGCAGATAGAAAAGGTATAGGAAATTCCTTAGTAGGAAAGGTTGCACAGTTGGATTTTATTAGAGAAACAAGACTTCCAATAACATATGAAATGTTACTCAGAAAGAGGAGGTGAGCGATTGCTCACTTAGGGAAAAACAGACTTTATTTGGGACAAAGAAGGCTGAACAAGAGCTGTGTCCCAGAGCCACGTTTCTGGCAAGGCAGAACTGAAAATCTGAGTGAAGCCCCGGTGCTGACTGACCTTGCTGAGCCCCCTCTCCATGGACATCCATCCACCCTCTCCTGTTTGCTGTTCCCACCGCAAGCTTTTGCCAGCACTGCCAGCTTTCTCACAAAATCACAACACTGTGGGCACCTTCAGTGCCCACCATGGGAAAGTCTTGGTCTGGTGGTGAGTCCCAATACACAAATTAATAACATTTTGCAGTTATTGTGCTATCCCAACCCAATAGTTCCTGAAAAGTAGAGGAACATTTTCACCGAGGAAAATAAGGAACCGTCAGCAAAAGAATCGGGTTTGGTTATAATTTACGCGAGGCAGGTTTGCTACAAGTTGATACAAGGATATGAAATAGAAGGAATTATGAAGTGCTAATTATAATTGCTACATTTCGCAAAGGATCAGTCATGTACTGGGTGGTAGAGTATGCAAGGGGAATTATTGCAAAATGCCAGAGCGGAGCTGTAGTCTAGAGCTACAGTCAAGAATATTATTTTCACTGAAAATGTCAAATATGCAGTAGAAGCTGCCTGTTCCAGCATTTCAGTAGATTTACCATGCTTAGATAAAATGTTTTGTTTCAGTGATATTAAAATTATTTCTAGATTATTTTTTAATCAACTTTAATTTTATTCAGACTGATATTTTTCTAAAGCTGACATATTTTGACTCAGAGACACCAAGGAGATGTCATTTTAATTACAGAGAAGTTGGGCAATTGAAGTAATATAATGTCAATTTTTATCCTCGTGGGATTAAAAATAAGAAAAAGCACAGATGTGTGTAACTTTTTATTACTATTACGATTCTAGGCTTATTTGAATCAGTTGGGTTATTATTAAGGTTCTTAGTTATCATTTCATCTCACACCCAAGGGGAGGGGAAAGAAATGATTTATATCCATACAAATAGCAGCGCTGATAAAGGAATTGCCGCTCATCCCTGAAACCGTGGGATTCTTTGTGTTGGAGGGGCAGTCAGTCCTGCCCATGGCACCGTGTCCTTCCTGCCCTTGCGGAGCACACCGTTCTTACTGCAGGGTTTGAGGGAAACCTCGCCATACAAAGCTCACTTTGCATTAATCGTTTTCCCCCTTCAGCTCTCACCTGGCCTGTGTTGCTGCATCTTCTCCTGCATTGCTCAGCACCTGCTTGAAGCACGAGCGTGCAAAGTGCTAATTTTGTCCACACCACTGCTGCAGGCTGAAGTGCCCTCTGGCAGCTCACAGCAGTCACACAACTCCTGAAAACAAAGCCTTATTATAAACCCCGTGAGGATTAACCCTTATAAAGGATTATTTCAGGTGAAGGTGCTGAGAATGGGTGACTCTTTAGGAGCTGATGTTCTCAGCGGGAAGGAGAACAGAAGGAAAAACGTCTCTTTCAAACTGGAGAATTGCTTATCAGAAAGCAGCATTTCCAGGCTTTCTGTGGGTCTTTTATAAACTGCATTTGTAGCGTTTTGCAGCCGGGAATTCTGCTGTGCCTGTAACTCGGGGGTGGTCGCCACCCCGGCAGCTGGACATGGGGGGACAAACAGCTCCTCAATTACTGACATAATCGGAATGTGCTGCCAGGAGAGAGCCAAAGTGGAGAATGGATTAGCAGCAGCAATCTCCAGGTGAGGGGTAGAGTCCTCCCAGAGCTCTGAGCTGTTTGGGAGGGCTGGGGTGGCTGTGATCCTTAACAGGATTTTCCCTTCACGCTGGAAGCAGAGGGGATTGATCTTCCATTAAACATTTACGAGGCTCACGAGTACAAGAGGAAATGTGAAAGCACCAGAGATGTGCCAAAGATTCCAGGAACACCCTGGCTTAGGTGTTCGATGACAACATCTTGGGAAAGTGGAACTGAAATGCTATTTTAAGGTTCCATTTACCTTAAATTATCTTCAGACTTTTTTTATCAAAATATTTTTTCTACTCTATTTGGTCAGCCAACACCTGAAATGCAAATGGTTTTGTGTAGTGGACAAGACCTGGCATCTCCATTTGAGATCTGATCTCTTTTTTGTGGGGAACTAAGCCCACTCTCTGTAGGTTTTTTATGTCCTTACACATTTACACTGTATCAGAATAAATATTTTCTTTTTTCTAGCAAGTATTCCAGGATACAAACCGCGTGAGTAATCAGTATGTACCTGACCTTATGTTGTATCAGGAAGCAGCTTTAGGGATTTTAAGAACAAAATGTATTTTAAGAGCCTCATATGGCCATTGCCAATTGCTCTTGTTTAAACATAGAGACTAACCCCTTCCAGCCTCAGTTTTCCCAAGTGGAAAAAGATAAAATATTGAGACATTTATGGAAGTCATAATACCTGTATCTGTAAAATATTATTGAACGCACAATGGGATGGGATTTTAAATGGCTTTTCCAGCATTATATTCTTTCTGCAAAAATAATTTTAAAGGGGAACGCCCTTTGATCTGTGTAGCACAGATGTTCCATTTCCCTTGTGATTTTAAAGGACCTTATTTCACTTCCATGCAGCAGTGGAGCCTCCCTAGCTCCAAGCAGTCACTGCTGACCCTAAATGTCATGGTTTCTCGTCTCCTTGAGATGCTCCAGCGGTAATTATCTGAATCTCTGTGCAGATGTACTGGTGCTGCACTCCGATAATGAGACAGGAATATGGCCCTGCCAGCATCATTTCTTAGCAAGGTAATAACCATGGCATGATAGGATGATCTAAGCTGCGTATTAGCTACTCAAAAATGTGCCAATAATCAAAGCTGACAAGATTCAAGTACATTTAGTTTCACAGGCAAGTAGGCCATATCATTTCCACGTGCCTTGAACACTTTTGGGGAGGTGCGGGTGGGGATGGATGGATGGAGGAGTTGCTTTAAACATCTCACACCAAGCTGTCAGTCAGACTGCTGACAGCAGCAAAGGAATGTTATTCCCAGCATCAGAGCTGAGGTTAGGGGTCACGCCTGACATTGCCGTATTTTTATAATTGTGTACGCTCTCACTTTCAACTGCAGCCACAGCTGTTGTAGCTAAATTGTCCGGAATAAAAGTGAATCCTTCCAGCTTGAGGTGCAAGACAGGCAGGATAGGAAGGCAGCAGTAAATCCCTTTTTCTGCTGGAGCCCTTTTGGTTCCTCCCTGCCCTTCACTGCAGCAGGTCTTTGACATCAAAGCAAACGCAACTGGCTGGGACTTTGCTGGCCAAACACTCACACCCGTACGTGGGACACTTCTGAGACAAATTCATTGACACAATAAAAAAAGAAAAAATCTTGGATATTTTAGGGCATTTAACTTCTCTTTCTACATAACACAAACAGAAGTAACGGCAAAAATCAGAACCGCGGCAGACGCGTGCAAAGGATCATAAAACAATAAGCTTGCTGTTATCTCAGGGGGATTGGTTTGCCCATATCTTACCTTTATCAAGATAAATTAAAGAGTAGAAACATCCTATAGAAATTCACCCCGCTGGAAATCCTAAGCATTTAAAGCATGCCAAAGAGAATGATTAAAATTAGAGTAATTTTAATTTAAGGTAGAATCTGGTCTCCTAAATTCAGCATCTGCTTCAGTAAGGAGTAAATATGCAAAGTGTCTGTAATTCTCTTTTTCCTTTCCATCTCCCACCTGGCTTTTGATTTAATTGATTAAACACAATCAAAAATAGGTATAAAAAATTGTAAATGCTCATCTTTGTTTTAATCTATAGCCACACATTTGAATACCTAGCTTCTCCCCAAGGCATCTTTACAAGGATGAGCCATCAAAATCCTTTCAACAGCTTCAATAAAGCAGCATTCTTCTAAATACAAGTTTGGAAGCACGACTAACGAAGTAAACAATGATTAGTTCAGAAATGGCAGGGGAATGAGGAGTGAAGAGCGTTTGTTCTGCACCTGCTGGAGTTATGCAAATTTGCCGTGAGCCACTGGAGGCCTCGCCCTGGGAGGTGTCCTCAATAACGAGGCAGAAGTTGGTGTTTCAACCAACATCAAAGAGAGGCAACATTCTGGGCTTATCGAGCGTCTAATAAACACACTCAGGACACTGATCTTGTGCAAGAATATTTTGAGCCTTCCAGGATTCCAGCCCCTCTGATACTGTTGGCAAGCAGTCGTGACACTGAGTAACCATACGCAAAAGCAAAATTACCAACGTTGATGAAAAAACCAGCAACTGAAATGTTCTCGTCCTGAATGGACACAGTCACTAAAAAAAAAGGGCCTCTTTATTAATTTGTAGTAGGTATAAAGAAGTGCATATCTATATTTGGGGTTTATGTAGCATGTGTAAGAGATGTAATTTAATGATACACTAAAATACCTACGCTGAGGACAAATAATGCCATTAGTGAGCTCTGCTGATAACTCAACTGCTCTCTAAGTAAATTAAAACCAAGGTCTGTCAGAAAAGCCAACAGTCCCAAGAGATTAGAGCATCTTGTTTGCTATATATAGAGATTTGAACAGAGAAAAGTAGTTAGTAGATGCGAATTATTTGTCATATTCATTACCATTATTAAAAATGGTAAAATGGACCCTACGTTTTGGGAGTCTAAGGTAAATCTGTTCTGTGAGAGCTCAATACGAAGCCCACTGAAGTAAATGAAGAGACAGATCCACAAGCCACAAAAATTTTAACCGGTATTTTTAGACCTCTGGCCTTAAAACTGATTTAAAACTATGTATTTGAGTAAATGATTCACGATCAATGTCTGATCCATTTAAATTCTTTTTGTTCACAGCACGTCCAGTGGCGGATTATTTTTGTAGCTTACTCAATGTTCGAATGCAGTGAGAATATTTCCCTCGTATTTTGTACTGTGGATAATTCATTGTATCTACTTGACACCACAGCCAGAGTGCCAGTTAACTGGGATCGCTGCATGAATCTCCTTTGACTGGATTAACATAAGTGGGATAAGTAAGCAGATGTATAGATGAGCTGAACCACATGGGAAACGTGCTCATCTGTCCACTTCAAACTGTTTCTGCGGCTTCAGAGAGAAAATAATTTAAATTGATATATTTTTTTTTTGTTTTTCTGGAACTGCACAAAGAAATGAATAATAATGTTCGCCTGCTGTACACACACAAAAATAAGATTGTTAAATCAAAGAAAACCCAAAAAAACCCGGGATGTTACAGCATCTGAAACCCTCTAAGGAGATGATACCAGAACCTTCTTGTTGCACACTATGAGCCTGGAAAGTTGCCTTGTGCACTTGGCATCAAATCATACGGGAAGAATTGGATCAATAGAAAGTCACCAAGGCCAGAAATGCAGATGGTGCTGGTTTCAGCCAGCTAAAATTAGCTTCATTGGGTTTGGTTCACTTGTCTGTTCCTGTTGATCTATGAGAATCTATGGAGAACTGGACAAGAGCCAAAACCATGCCCCATTCATTACTGGATGTGACTCCAGTTTTTCCTGTTACAGTAGATGGTCTTTTTATCTGAAGTACATAAGAAATTTGATTTTAACCAACAGTTTGGTTTTCTATGATGAAAATTGCGTATCTGTTTGTTAATCTATTTTCAGAACATAAACGTTAAATTTTTCTTTATCAACCAAAACCTCAGATGACTTTAAAAACATAACTAATGATTTTTTAATTACCTTCTGGATATGTCAGCCTTGTTGGTTTCAGATATGATTTGTTCTTCTTAGTTATTTATATTTTAACAGTGTCCCAGAACCTTAACCTACATTATTAGCAAGGTCTATTATCTAAAATTAGACACCACAGCGAGTTGCAACTGAAATTTATTCTATTAATAAGTAAAATAAGTACTGATAAATAAAAGTAAAATATTTTTCTCTCTAATTTTATAAATATTGTGCCACTACCACAAAGTGATAAAATATGCATCTACAAGATATGTGAATGATAGGAAATTGTCTCTCAAAATGAAGGATGATGGTGTTAAATGAAACAAATTCTCAAATGAAAGTGTCCTTGCCATAAATGAATCCAAGGAGAGGGGGTTATTGCCCACTGACTGCTGGTGTATGACACGATTTGTAAGGCCTCTAGCAAGCAAGTTGAAAGACACGTTTGAAGCACAGTGATCATGGCTTTTACCTTACACATCTATATTTAGTTCCAGCTGTACCAGGTCAGAATCAAAGGCAAAAAGGCAGAACTAGAAATGCTCGAATTTCAAAGTGCAGGGGTGTTGACTCAGAAAGGTCATTGCCAGTTAATCTGGACGTCTCTTCGTTGCAATCTGGACTGTGGGTTGTTGGAAGGATTTCTCAGCACTACTCACACCTCTTCTTAAGCAGTACCATAAGTAGATAAAAGTGAGAAGGGTTTGGTCAAAGTATCCTCTGGAAGCTCCCTGACAATCAGCAAACCTACCAGCCAGGAAAAGAAAGATTCTGTCACCTCTGCCTATCTCCATTTCATATGGAGCAACCAATTTTTTATATAGGCAGAGCATCACAAGAGTTTTGTTTTGAGGGAAGGACACAGTTGTTGACTCGTAATTTCTGAGTTAAAGGTGTCCCACAATTCCTGCATGGTAATGGAGAGGCACATCTCACTTCATGTAAAATGGATAGAATTATACTGGGCACATTGAGAAGGAGAAAAAAGGAAACCCTTCAAACTGCCATTAGTCTAAACGCATCAGCCACAATTAACCTCAAATTGCAAAGCTGAGGTAACTTGTAGGCCACAGTGAAGCTCACCCGATTGTGCCCACCTCACATCACAATTATATTACCTGCGTGTTCTGTGTGTGCATCTATTTCGCTATTCTGTGAATTCAACTTAGGGAGTGAATAAAAAACTCAGGATGACTTAAATGTAGCAAAAATCCATTGGCATAGGCAATTCTTTCAGCAGATATCTGATATGACCCATTACCTTCATGTCTCTTGTTAAAGTTAAAAATTCAAACTCTGTCCTTTGCCAGTAGATCTGTCCGCAAAAATATTTTAAATTTATTCAGTATTCCAGACCTTGTGCAGAGGTTACAGAGAGGAGTGAAGTAGATACACATAAGTAGGGTTGTTTGAAGCTGAAATGAGAGAGACATCATTCTCTGCCTTCGACATTTTCTTATTTATTATCATTATTTTTCTCTGCAATAGAAAGCGGGTACAGATAAATTTCTAAAACTGCAGTTCATCCCTCTGCATTCCCCAAGTGCAGTGGTGAGACAGGGTGGCAAATGTTACCCTCTGTCACACTTCAGCGGAACTTCTGTCCTTTCTCCCCAGTGCCCAATTTACAGCGGAAAGCAGCGAAGAGCATTCGCCGCCCTCTGAACGCTCCGAGAGTCATTTCCCTGTTTCTATGCTTCACAGCTTCCCTGTGAGGAGGCACAAGATATTTCCATCTTCTTTCACGTACGTTTTCCTGCTATTTCATTATCATCTGCTAAATAGCATTGCAGCAAATACTTAAATGCATTGTCTGGGATAACAACAGCGACACGGCTGAGGATGTGCCGAGATTGCTGCATATGCAGAAACTGTGTCATTGCTTCAGCGTGAGCTCGTCCTCCCCCAGGTCTGTTTTGCTCTCTTTGCCTGTCTTGTCACCATACTTCTCATTTGGCAGAGAACTTGTGTTTTATTTATTGCATTTCTGAAATACTTGTGCCTTCATGGAGACACTGAAGGGTTTCTTGCTCTCTCTCGCCATCAGGGCTCGTGTGTTCTTGCCTCAGTTCCCACTTGCATCAGCACTGAGCCAATTACACACATACTTCTGACAGAAATTAACTGTTCTCCTCAGGTAAAAGGCTTGGATTTATCAAGCAAGGAAATTTACTTTAAATCCTCGTGCCTTTTGTCACCCCACGAGCACTGGCACAAAGATTACTCACAAGAGCCAATTCCCAGCCCTTCCCAGGAGCTGATCGCAGGGGGCAGGAGGAAGGTCTCATCTCCAAAGCAATTCCACCTTTTTCATGTAGGGTGATAATCCTACTCCAGTTTTCTTGACTTGAAAGTCTCACTTTTCTCCATTTGCTCTCAGTCAGCTTTCATGGCGAGGAATTACTTTTCTCATTATAATCATGAGCTTTTCTTCATAAGATATTGCAGAGCTCAGAGATGACTTTGAGCTTGTCCTTCCCCCGTTTCCCCATCAGTTGGCATGGAGACACAACAGCTGCTACAAATCACCGGGAAAGATGCTTAACGGGTACATTTTAGAGAAAAGTTCCTGCTAAAGAAACCACTAAATTTGCAATCATGGCCCTTGTTCTTGGGTGGCTGCAGCTAAGAGAAAATATATTTTGGAAGCGCATACCTAAGGTATGAGAAAGCTCGTGCTGAGAAATGAGCTGGGTTGGGTCTGAAGCATTTGCATTCTGTGCAGGAGGCAATTCTTGGCTTCATGGTCAGAGATGAAGCCCGGAGAGGTCAGGATCACGCAGATCCAGCGACACCAAGGTGCAGCTGCAGGTGCTGCCTCAGCTCTGAACTCCTCTGGCCTTCCATGGCACCGTGACTCCCCAGCACTCAAACACGTGAGAGTTTAGAGATAAGCCCATCCTGTACAACTGTCACAGTCACACTTTCTAGGGCAGCCACGTGCTGGAAATCACGAGGCGACAGTACAATGAATTAATCTGTAATGTCTGTGCAGTCCTGCATGCCAGAGTCAGAACCCAGCCCCCTCTCCTCCTCCCACCCTGCTCAGGAGCACATGGAGATGGGCCAAACTACACTGCCAATGCTGCCTGCCAGTGCCCTTCTGGATTGCTTTGGACTTAAGGACAGTATTTTTCCAGATAATTGCCTTATCAGACCGTGTAACTTCCTTATCAGACCTTACAGAATTGGTAACAGCCTTTTGAAGATCACTGTTCCTACATCCCCTAGGGCCCGTTTGGAAATTCCCAGTGGCATCTTAGGATCAGAGCCAATTATCCTCATTCTTTTTACTAGCTTGTATTTTGGGGATTTTTCCACTCTGGAATCTTGCATTTTCAGACTGTCACTATTTCCTGATTTGTGTTAACAGCATCGAACAGGTCTAATAAATCTTTTACCCAAGGCCATTCCTTTCCCTGGTACAGATATTTCTCTAAAAAAAGGTTTATGGACTATTTGGAATTCCAGCCAAGATTTAAGAAATCTTCAAAAATTAAACTGAAATCCTCAATGGTTCTGTTTTCAAAAAGAGGCGAGTGATTCTCTTTAAAATCATTAAATACTCCTTTAAGTGATGGTGTGCTCATATTTGATCCTGGATGTTCCTGTTTTCTGCTTAGAACACACTTTTTGCAGATGAGCAGCATTCCCATTAAAATGAGGGTTTCAATGGAAATGCTGACATACTGGAGCAGAAAAGCTGGTGCTTTTGAAATTATGCAGGATTATATCAGGTGGGATATATTCTTTCATAAAAATTGTGTTCTTACCATTACGTCACTCTCCTTCTGCAGTGGTGCTGACAAGTTTAACTTTTTTTTTGGAAATGTTATACCAGATACCAGGGAGAGTATTTCCAAGTTCAGTTACTAGGAAGTCAGTGAGTACTGAGTAAGACAAACCCTCAGCACAAATGTAAGCATCAATCCTGACCTTCCTCCCACACCTTTGACTGCTTTTATTTTTATTTGGCAAATCAATTTAGCATTTGTGACACCAGCACCTCGCACTTTATAAAAGGTGAGATATTAGTAAGGGAAGTGACCATGGCTCTTCAGGGGACCACTGGCAGACACAGACACGGGCCCAGGTGTCCTGTACCTGTCTGAAATTCCCTCCTAGCAGGGGCTTATTTTTTCCTTTAGGTTTAAAAAGTTAGGATGGTGAAAGTGCCACTATCAGCAGACTTCAATTTGACTTTCACTTCTAGTATTATGCATATGGACTGTATATACACATATTCCTGGCACGTTATAGGCATAGATAGTGATGGAGGACAAAGTCAACTAAATAACTTCCCAAAAAGGGATTTTTTTTTTCTCTCATTCTCCTTTCTTTCCTTCTTCTTAATACCACTATGGCTGGGAAGAGCACCTGATAATTCCACCACTGCTAATGCCGATTCAAAAACTAAAAATGAGAACAGGAAAAATGTGTTATGAGGTTAGAGAACATATGCCCTGCATGTTTGGAGAGCACGTTTGGCAACCTCTTGGGGGGGGGTGTTTTACTTGTAACTCTGAGGTTTCCACAATGTCTGTGGGGAAAAACAGGACTGGTGTTTTCATGACTTTGAACACAAACAGCTCGACCTCAGCGTGGAAACCCTGACCAAACCAGACAGCTGAATCCATCAGATCCTAATCCCCCATATATCCAAGAGAAGGGAGATGGTTTCCAGCCACTCTAAACTCAATACCAATGCTAACAAGTTTTGCAGTGAGCTAAAAAGCAGCAAAGGTGTTCAGAAAAGCACTTTAAAATACCTGCACTGAGAGGTGAAGGCTGTTGCCTGGGGGGCTGGGGGCTCTGTGACACTGATGCCTGGGCTGGGGCACAGCTGTAACAAAGGGGAAAGTCATCCCAGCATCATTTCTGCACAAGTTTTCGTTTTATAGAACAATGACTGCTTTCAGAGTCTTTCAAATATTCTAAACGGTTGGAATAAGAGCTCAAATCGCTGTAAGGCTTCAGAGACACAGAAATCTTTCAGATACCTGCTATGATCCAAAAAAATACGTATTTTTAATAACGTTGTTGTGCTTATGTGACATGTATGTTTCAGAGATGCTCGAGGTTCTGACATGTTTTTGTTTGTTGCTGATCAACCAGAGCTTGAATAACTTCTGCTACTCTGAAAAAGCTTAAACTGAACTTGTGGGAGTAGCAGGGAGAGGAGGTGAGCTGAGGAGCTCGTTAATGAAGGCTAAGAAATGACAGGAACTCAGTGTTTGGATGGCAATGCATTTTTTTCCCCATCTAATTGGTCTTTTCCTTTTCTCTTCTGTCCGTTTGCATTTCCAGATAAGGCTATGAGAGAAAGAGAAGTAATCCTATTAAATAAAAATACTTATTGATATTTATACATGTAGCTTCCTAGAAGATTTATTAATATAATCATAATAATTAATAAGCATATATTTTCCTCATCAACTTCTTCTGCACATTGCATACTAATCCTCACGGTGTTTCAATGTCTTGCTTTAGAAAGCAGCATACAACTCGTACTTCTCAGAAGTTATTATACATTTCCTCACTGCTTACTGCTCCAGGTATGGAAGGGGTGAAAAATTTGTCTAAAAATGGAGTTTACAAAGGTAACTCATCGCACAGAGTTCATTTGCTGGGTGAAGCATCAGCAGAGCCTATTTGCTCCCACCTTTACTCTCCCAAGGACCAGCTAGGTAAGAGAAATCCTAAAGAATGCCCACTTTGTGCTCAGAAGCATGTTTTGGTACTCTTTTCCGTGAAGCAAAGGAGGTTCTTCATGCACAGGTGCAAAACTGACCTGACGAGCAAGGGCATCCATGGCTGTGAAATGATGGGACTCCTGTCCCGTGACCAAAGGCTGGGAGAGTTGGGATTGTGCAGCCTGAAGGAGAGAAGGCTCTGGGGTAAAGATGCTGAGGTCTTTCGGTGCCTCACAGGGCTCCAAGAGAGCTGGAGAGCTCTGGACAAGGGCTTGGAGTGACAGGAATGGATTTGAGCTGCAGGAGGCAGTTTTAGATGGGATATTGGGAAAAAATCCTTCCCTGTGAGGGTGGGGAGGCCCTGGCACAGGGTGCCCAGAGAAGCTGTGGCTGCCCCTGGATCCCTGGCAGTGCCCAAGGCCAGGCTGGACGGGGCTTGGAGCAGCCTGGGATAGAGGAAGGTGTCCCTGGGCACGGTAGGGGGTGGCACTGGATGTGCTTTGAGGTCCCTTCCAACCCAAACCATTCCATGATTCCGTGATAACGCAAAGTTACAGTTATGAGACCAGTGTTCCAGGAATGGCCACAAATATCTGCAAGATTTGGTCAAATGCCCAAACCATTCGCTCTTCCATCTGTATTCCTTTAGCCTTGGCACAGGCTTTGCTGCCATTCTCAGCCTTCCAGGCTCCCGAGGACACGAGGGCAGCGATATCCCAGTATCACTTTACAGACCCTCCACTTGCAGCTCCTGGGCCTCCTTAGAGAGAGCTGAGTGGTTTGTGCTGTGAATTCCCAGCAGAGCCCGAGGGGGTGGAACTGGGCAACTTCTGCTGGGTGGCAGCACCAAACCACTCCCACTGCGATCACCCCAAGCAGTGATTTTGTTCAGCTTCTTCAGCGCTCTCCTCCCCAGCTGTGCCGTGGCTGAATGGCCCTGGGGTGCTTTGGAGAATTACGAATTCTGTTCAGTTTTGTGAACGCTATTTGTAATTGCAATAACCACTGTGGATTAAATCACCTCTTTTCTTTTTTTCTTTTTTTTCTTTTCTGTGCAAAATTGCTACACATTGTGGGGATAGAGTCTGAAAGGCTGTGACAAGGAAATCCAATTTTATCACCGTGGAATGACTCTTCCCAGCTTGAATAATGGTGCTACTGTCAGCAAGGCTTTTAATTGAAATGGATTTTGTACAGAAAACTAAACCAAGCATGGCCTGGCCTGAGACATCCAGAGCCCTCCAAGTGCCAGCTCACCCAGTGACTCAGAGAACTGATTTATATCACTTGGCCAAGAAATCTGGGCAGCTTTGCCTGTTAGCCTGCAATCTATGTGGTAACACTTTGAACCAGGATATGCTGCAGACAAGCATTAAAAAATAAAATAATATATATTATTTTATTTAAAAAAAAAAAATACAGGAGAGCTTGGAGCACTTCTGCTGTGGAGACAGACTGAGCTGGGGCTGTTCAGCTTGGAGAAGAGAAGGCTCCAAGGAAGAAAATCTTCCCCATGAGGGTGGGGAGGGCCTGGCACAGGGGGCCCAGAGAAGCTGTGGCTGCCCCTGGATCCCTGGCAGTGCCCAAGGCCAGGCTGGACGGGGCTTGGAGCAGCCTGGGATAGAGGAAGGTGTCCCTGGGCACGGCAGGGGGTGGCACTGGATGTGCTTTGAGGTCCCTTCCAAGCCAAACTGGTCCGTGATTATACGAGTCTATGACTCTGTATTTCAACTTGACAATACAAAAGATGCTGTAAATGACTGTAAGCAGCCTTCATGGGCTCCTGGAGCTGTGAAAACAGAGATTTTGCAGTATTGGGCACCTTTTGAAAGCACCATCCTGGCTATGAGGAGCGGTATAGCTGCACGGCATGAATTACTCCACGTCAAGGAAGCCGAAGTGCTGCCTGTCAGCCGAGGCCCTGGAGTACAAAAACACTAGAAATGCGGTTGTTTTCCATTTACAGAGGTGTTTATTTACACAGTATATTGATGTTAAACTGCCTGCTGTGAGGAGCTGTCTGAACCAAGCTACCCTACCAGAATCCCTTCCACCTCACATTCAATCATGTTTAGTCCCAACAAGCCAAGACAATAAATGGAGAAGAATCACACACATGGCAATGGAGTTCTGTCCACGTCTTTCCTTTCAACACTCCACTACATTTGTTAAAGAGTGTGATGCCAGCTATAGAATAGTTTCAGTCACTAATTACTCGTTCCAAGATGTAGTCAGGCTGTGATTTTTTTTTTTTTTTTCCCTGCTTAGTTCAGTGCATTTTGGATTCCATCCCGCATCAGCAATTTGGGTCTTTTAGTATGAAAATTAAATACATTCCAAAACCAGTGTTGAAACTAAGAGAACTTAATAGCTGTCAAATCTGGATACCCAGACACATATTGGCTAAAGCACAGGTGGAGGGATGGTCACCACCTGGACAGCATTCACGTGGTACCTACATGTTCCTCCTGTTAGGGATTTGGCATTTCATTCCCTCTGAGTTTACTGCCAGGCACCAGGCACCTGAGCAGAACCCAGATTTGGAGCTTTTCAGAAGCCCAGCCCTCCTTTCCACGGCGTCGAGTTCAACAGCTTCCAGTTGTTGAAATATTGTTCAAGCCAGGTCTTGTGAGACTTGCCTTGCTGTTTGTGCACCAAGGTACAACACCGGCCAAAGCTCCAGGTCTGTCAGTGCAGTTTGTGCCTGTTGATCTGAGAGCCTAAGAAAACAAGAGACCAGTATTCTAGTTCTAGTTCTAGAAACTATTCCAGTTTCCCTGGCTTGCTGGGGAAAATTCAAGGCACAATCTGCCACGGTGGTTGCATATTTCCAGTGTTCACCCACGTAGCAGGTGTTTGTGAAGTTTCTGGTTATGAACTCACTGCGAAACCTCCCGTGGTTGGTATGTGGAGCATGCTGGGGACATTTTAAGGCCAAGGAAGACTGATGTGTGTCCCTGGCAGCCTGCACCAAGGCGAAGGGATGCCTCTCCGTGCAGGATGGAGGTGACCGCATGAAACTCCTGCCTCAGCACCTGTCCTTGATGGGATGATCAGCGCACACAGGTTTCTGTGAGGTCAGAGTAACAGCATCCATAGATTGCTGAGATGACAGGGAACGTTTTGCAAGCTAATGGCTCAGCCACTGCTGCTGAGAGGTGACAAGCCACGAGGCACAGCGTGCTCATTAATCCAACACCGTCCTTGCCGGCATTCGCAGTGCCAAGAAGCTCAAAGGCATTGTCTTTCTGGGCTTCACCTCGAGGTTAGGTATGTGGTTTGCAAATTATTGATTGTGCAGTATCTGTGAAGTTGCAGCTTGTGCATTTGAGCCCTTTTGATCAGGTGTTTGGTGACTTTGAGGTCATTGACTCTTTGGCACTGATGTGACAGAACAAAGTTTGGGGAGCCCTGTGCCCAGTTGTTCCTGCTGTGCCAAGGTGTGTCGTTTCCGTACAACCACTGGAGTATCACATTTAGCTGGTCTGATAACGTACTTCAGTATTCTTGCCATGACAACCAGGATATATAGCACACGTGGAGGGCTTTTTCCCACTTTTAAACCAATTTGCCGTGTCTTGATCGTATATGATGGCAATTACATAAAACATGATCAATATTTTACTGGATTAATGAATTTTTTGGTAACTTTTGGGTTATATATTTAGAAGACATGTTTTTCCCAGCCTCCTGGTATAGAGCTCTGTTCTGGGGTTTTGTGTAGCACGAGGATGAAACAAGGATGAAAATCAAACTGGACTTTTCAAAATGTTTTCTGGTAACTTTGTCACCAAATTAGACTTCTTAAATATTTTTGGTAAGTGTAAGACTATGCAGTAAAGGAAAAAAGATACTAAAATTTAATAAAAATTTTATGGCTCATTTTACTTGAGATTTTCAAAGGGTCTAGAGAATTGGGCACGCAGGTAAAGGACTAAGCCCTGACCTGAGAAGGGAACACACCCTGGGAAACCACCAGAAATGACATGAGAAATGGCTAGATATAATGAAGAGCACATTGATAAGGAAAAAAAAAAGATTACAGACAGTTCTGTTGGGAATGGCCAGATTTTCAGGAATTGGGATTTTGAGAGAAAAAGGCACTTTTTAGAAATATTTGGAAGGGAGCATTGGGGACTTTTTGTGTGGAGAGAGTCTGAAAAGCCAGCAGCACCCAGGGAACTGTGTCAGCAACACCAGGATTACCCTGGAAATGCTGTCCAACATTCTAAATTTGTGTGCTGACATAGGAAAAATTACTTCTGTGGGGAAAAAAGAAACCAGGGACAAGTGATCTGTTTGGGGGGAGCCCAGGGCAGAGAAGGAAAGAATAAAAACCAACATGGGGCACTGCTGGGAAGGGGCTAAAAAAGGGATCTGAGAGCATTTTTGCCCAGTTGTGCAAGTGCTTCTGCAGCCCTGGAATAGGTGCTGAGGCAGCAGGGCGGCCACCAAGGAGGAAGGGGAGCTCCCCTGCATCCTGGAGCCCAGTATTCCTACAGAATTTCAACAGACCGAGGTTTCATTGAAAAAAATGTCAACATTTTCCTCAGAAAACCACTTGCATCATTTACAGCGTTAATGGCAATGTAGGAAAACGGCACCTCCCGGTATTTTTCTGGGCGTTTTTCACAAAGAAGCTAAAAATATATGTTTTATCGTATTTAGAAAAGATCATCATTTATCTCTGCTTTTTAGAGTAAAACACTGAAATCCCTCCATAAGCCACGCAGACTGCATATAAAGTCACTTTTTCTGTGATTATCACTCCATTTCCCTAGGTGCATAAATAATTATTCCTCAGTCCGTTCACAAATTTGTAAGGAGCTAGGTCATACAAATAATTGCTCAGTCACCAGTGTGCAAGGTGCAACAGGTCTGATAAACTGAAAAAAAATCTAGGGAGTCTAAAAGCAAGGATCAAACAGATATAGGTTAAAAAAAGCTTTCTATTTTGGGGGTTTTTTTGCAGTTTGAGTAGTAGGTATGTTTTCTTCTATATGTCTAAAAAACAGGATATATAAGCTTTGATTGATATGTGTTTACTGTAGCAACAACACCAAATTTTTCTACAAATGCATTATTTTACTCTTGTTTTTAAAGAGGAACAACTCCCCACACCCTTGTAAGTTTGGTATTAAAGGACGACTTAAATAATGTTATTTCTCTGCCTCTTCATACATATAACCCCATAGGGCTTCCCCTTCATTTGCTCAATTCTTTCTTGAAGTTTTAGATATGTTCTCTTGTAAGATTATTTTTATTGTTTATAAAATTTCAGGATGACCTCCTAAAACCTGTTTTCTGATTTGTTCTCTTGAATCTGTTTTTTTATTGCGGGGGCTTATTTTTACTCTCCAGATCCAGCAACCACAATGTAACTATTACTACTATGGCTGTACTTTCCTCCCAAGCACTCATTCCTTCTCTAGATGCTATTTCACTTTCTGCTGAGGGACACGAACATATTTCTGTCTGTTTGTGTCAGAGTAAAGCTCCCTCAGCCAGTTGTAGAAGAGTACCATGAAAATTACAGGTGTACTTTTATTACTTGTTTATTTATTACTGTTGTTTATCCCTTGCGTTACCTATATTGGCCCTGAATGTATCCTGACAGCCAACTGTTTAGCATTGATAAACTTTTTCAATTCCAAATTGATTTAAATCTCATTAAATCACTTTTGATTTGCAAGAGGTATCTGTGTCACTGGTGTACCAGGTGCTCTGGAGCTCATGGTGTTGGTTACACGGGGGAAAAAATAAAATCAGTATGACAGCTGATGGAGAATCTTTCTCCCAGGATCTTTTCTTCCTTTCCTCATCCTAGTAATTTTTAATTCTTAATGCTGTAGATTTTTTTTTTTTCCTGTTGGAAGACTAGTACTTCTTACGGTGGACTGGACATGGATTTTTGTCAAAGGTTTTCTTTTAGGTTTACTGCAGGAGAGTTGAAGCAAGTCCTCCTCAACTTTTACCTTTTCCCAGTGTCCTTTAATCCTGTTTTGGATGTGCCTCACTCTTCTCCTAACATTGGAGCAAGCATACTGTGCTATCCAATTTAACTCAGAAGATAGAACCAATCCTACCTCAGGAATTTATTTATGATGTTGATGTTATTCAGGGTTTTTCCACCCACACAAACGTTTTCTTTGCTTTACTTTGTAACCTCTCAATGTAGAAAAGGCATTCATTAACCCCTGTTCAAGCAGTACATAAACCAGCAGCTACAACTCCACTCACCACATTCATTTTTACTACTGTCATTTGAAAATGCCAGGAGCCAGAGACCTAAACAATCTCAGGACTAAATGAACAATTTGTCTGAGGTACAAATAAATGTTTGCAGACCACTGGACAACTCCCAGCACCTGCATTTTGTACTTCCCAGTGCATGACCTTGACACATCAGGTCAGCTGCTTCTCAAAAGGAAAAAAATAAGGGAAGGAGGAAAGGGGTGGAGGGTGAAATTGCATCTTTATGTATCTGAAAGCATTATTTCCATTCTTTTTAGCCAACTGAATGGAGAATGGCACAATGAAGCGTCCATTACAGCAAGAGAATGAAAAGCAATCTGTAGGTCACACTGAGTGCATTTTCAGACGACTTTCTAGGAATGCTCGTGCATAATTAAAGGCAGTGGGAACAATTCGCTCGGTGTGCTTTGCTCGGTGTGTTGGCTGGGTTTTTCAGGTGGCAGTTGACACCAAGCAGCTCTAAATGCAGCATGAGAGGTGGGTTCTGTCCAGCAGCTGCAGAGCTACAGCCAGGCCCTGGCCCGAGCAGCACCACGGGACAGGAGCTCCAGGGCACCCTTTGCCTTTGGGGCTCTGACTGCAGGGAGTGCAGGCTGGGCTTGTGAGAACCCTGGGGATTTCAGAGACTCCAGTGCCATAACTCCTGTCCCCAGGGTTGCTCTGGGAAGGAGAATAAGCACAGGAGCCTTAGGCAGCTGCAAAGCTCCCCCGGCAGCAGAAACCGCTGGGGCTGTAATTTTTGAGCGCACGAACCTCACAGCAGGATGAAATGAAAGCCTGCACGAATAAGAACGCACAGGGAGAAAACTTATCCCGCAAGCAAGAAATAAGATCAGAAATTTATTACCCCACGTAGAAATAAATATGAAGGAGAAGCTCACAACTCTCGGAGGAGCAGAATATATCGCCAGGTACAAGAGCATCACTGAGCCGGGCGCCTGGACTAAAAGTTGCTCACAGCATCTCAACATGAGCTCCCATATTTTAGCTGCTCACCTAAATTGCCTGTCTAAGATGCAAACTGAAGGCCCAAGTTGACTGTTTGGAGCACCCACCCTTGGGAAGCCAAGACTGATTCCAAGTAAAGTTCATCAAGGGCAGATCAGCTTTTTTCTAGACTTCCAGATTGTCTTGCTTTAAGCTGAAGGATGACAACTCCTCTGTTTCCCCAAAGGGAAAGGCCAACAACTGTGGTTCCTCAAGAATTTTCAAGAGCTGGAAGGAAAGGAACTGTTGGAGGGGTTTTTTTTTTTTTTGAATGGCAGAGTTGTTCCACTGAGAGAAGAGAAAAAAAGGAATGGAACCGACCACACACAAGAATTAATCACAGGTTTTTTGGCAAAAACAGTAAAATATTCTCAGAAAACTGTCTCAGAGTTCTCGTGTCTGGTTTTCACTTTCCGATTCTATTTCAATTGGCAATAAACTAAATTAATTTTCCTTATTTAGCCTGGTAGTTGGTACGTGGTCTCCCTGTCTATATTTCAACCCATGAGCTTTTTCATCTCATTCTCACATCCTGTTGAGGAGGGGGACTGTGAGAGTGGCCACCAAAGGTCCAAAAACCACGACACTAAAAAATCCTCAAATTTAGAATGAGAATTTAAGAGAGCCACAAATTTCCTGGCTTTCCTAATCCTTCCTGATTTTTTTATATACCACTTTCTTGCTTAGAAGAAGTTTTAGTTCCCCTAATTCCTGTTTTCTTGTATTGTATTTTGACAACCTGTATCAAGCTGCCTGCTTCTCAGACACTGTAACCACACAACATCCCTGCTGTGCTCAACTTTTTATTTCTGTTATTTATCCTCTGTGTCTTTTTCCTTGTACACATTGGTACAGTTTTAAATTCACATTTTACTCATCTTTGGCACTCGCTGTGATATCATGGATTAAAATACACAATCATAATAAACAATAATGATTTGATTTTGTATGGAAAATTATATTAAAATTCAGATTTTATAAAGAATGTATTACTTAAGTGCATTATAATTTCTAAAAGTGTGATTTTTCTAATTGTGAAATACACATAACACAGCAGGCATTATAAAATATTACTACAGCACACACCGCTCACAAAAAAACCCCAAAGTATGTAAGCTCTTTAGAAAAACTTACTGTTGAAAATAATAATAAGTTTGCATTCTATTACATGAGTTCTCCTGCTCAGTACAAGGGACTGCTCTGTTCCTGTGAGCTGCTACTTGAAATAATAATATTTTACAGGCTGTTTTTGTGAGGAGGTTTGTAAAAACAACAATACCTACTGGTGATTTAGTAAACACAAGGAGCTCTTAGGAAACAAGGGCAGTATTTTCAGCTGGAAGTTATTAAAAAGGTGCATTAGAGGGTAAAAAAAAAAAAAGAAAGGTATTATAACCATGGAAGTGCTGCTAAATAACCACTTTTTATTGTGTGCCGTGAGCTATTACCCTTCAGAAAGTTCAGCACAATAACATCTAGAGACAATACAGTAAAGAAAATACAGCGGTAAAGAAATCCTTCTGTGCATGCATCACCTCTGCAAATACCAGCCAAGAAGGCACAAGGTCTAAAGACAAGCTTTGTAATTTCTCACTGCTTAAGCTGTAAATAATTGCTTCCTGCGCGCTGAAATGTTTACTACGGGCATTGAATGTCAGCATCTCCGCTGACCTTGTGTCCTCGCCGTCAGGGCTGCGCGGGGCTTTGCTGCAGGGGAAATAAGGCAACAAACAGAAAATCCGACCTGGAGCATTTTTTTTTTTAGGGCTATTTGTTTTCTATGAGGTCCAATGTATCAATTTTTCAGTCAGTCACGATGTGGGCGTGCAGTTAAAGTATAAAGATACGGTTTAGTGACCCTGATGCTGTACTTGATCGTGGCACACACACAAAAAAGAAAATTGAGCAAAGTACTTCAGCAAGTGCAACTGCTCATTAAATTGATAGTTCCTATCATTTTCAAGGCACAAGCTGCAGAAAATTTATCTCAATCACTAAAACAGCCTAGAAAGCATCAAACTCGACTGCCCCAGGAAAAGGCAAATTCATGCTCAGCCTTAATTTTAAGTTTCAAGTTCAGAATTCTCCAGCTTGCACATGGGCTATAGGGAATTTTGGGAACAGGTGACTGTGGGAATAGGAAATTCTTGGCAAGCAGAAGCTCCTGAAAATGAATAAACTTATGGCTATGAATGCCTTTCTCTCCATCACTATGGACAAAAGCTAGAAAACTTAAAACTAGCAACCAGGTATAAATGAATAATTTTCAATGGTCATAAACTCTGCGGTTCAGGGTTGGAGCAAATGTTGTATCTAAGTCTATTCTTGCCTCTTTCTGCAAGAAATGAACCACCTGACCCTTCCATGGCATTTGTATTTCACCCAAGCACTTATCAATGCCCATCAGAACGGCATCTGCTGGTGTCTCTCTCTCTAAATGATAATAAAGGAACAAAGCCTTGTTAAAAATGTGTGGGTGGCATTTGCTCTTCACTTGTGGCACCACAGCAGCTTTAATTTTAGTTGGGCTTTGAGTAAATATTGCCTGTTGTTGGCAGAGTATTGTTAATGGTTTATAAAATATTCCTTTAATTGATGAAATGCACCCAGAGGCCTCTTAGGGAAAATAAGCCAGGGTGTATTTATATGCAAGTAAGCCTAAAATGGATACTATTGAAAAGCAGAATGTCAGCCAAAATATCCCAGTCACTTATAGCAAAGCACTTTTCAAACACTCAACTGACTCTAAACTTCCACCCTTGAGTAGGATAAGGGACTCCATAAATGACATTATTTTTATTTTTATTCTGTGGGCTGAGGTTGATATGATTGCTCCCTAGGTCAGCTACATCCTCATAGACAATCATGTTTAAGCATTTTTAAGTATTAATTCCTCCAAAGGATCATAGTCGAGCCAAGATAGATTATTTTCATGAATAATTCTTGTGAACTATGATATAAAATGCTTTACTAAGTTCAGATATTAATCTAATGCATTCTACGGTTCTCCCCAGAATATGGAAATTAGAGTCAGTGGTTCAGAAAATTCCTCAGCAAGGCTGGAGGTCCTGGTGGCTGAAGCTATGAAATATAATATCTTTTGCTTTGAGGATGGATGGATCAATGAATAAAAATGGGCTAAATATCCCTCATCTTTCCGAAGCTCCTGGAGGGATACGGAGCCTTTTTACAGCGCATGTGAAGGAATTTGCCTGCACACACAGGCTGCTCGGACAGATCTGCATCAAGGCATAACGTGAGTGAGATACGTGTTGGATTTGAACATCCCATAAATCACTTGGGATGATTGCTGAGGCCGTCTCCTTTGCACAGTGTCTTCCAAAATGTAACTGCAGGGATCAACTCAGTGGGAAGTCCCAGGGTTTAGAAGAAAATCAGCTGTGAAACAGCTCCATCCTTACACCGAGCGAGGCCAGGTTATGGCTGAGATTTACATCTAAGTGTGAAGAACAGAAAGGGCTTTTTTTTTTTTCAGCTCTTGTTGCCTGAGGAGTAAAGTTGGGTTCTGTCTTTTTTTCAAACTTGCAAGCATTAATTTCCCAAAAATACAGCTATTGGACAGGGATGCAGGTGAGGTTTCTGCTCCCCGATGCATGGATCGAGGATTGCCATCAGCACAGCGCTACCCAAGTCAGTAGTGCCATCATCAGAACCATGTTTGCAGCCTTCATCTGCAGGACCAGACTCCACTCTGCTAAATGTTCTCTAAAAAGACAATGAAAATCACCTTGTAGTCCCCAAGGATCATCCAGGGAACGTGATTAGTTTCAAAACAAACTTTATCAGGATTAATTGGAAACCTGACCGCAGGGTCTCTCAATCTCTTGCCCGTCCCTCTCCCATTCAAGATCTTCCCCTAGGATTCCACAATGAAATATCTTGTTCAGAATTTCAGAGTTCTGGGAAACAAATAATTTTTGGGTTTTGTGGGGTTTGTTGGTTGTTGTTGTTGTTTTTTAAATATGGTAGAATTTATTTAAAATTGCATCACTGAAAGTTGTTTTACATACGAAACTCTCTTGCTTTAGTTGCAGGAAGTTTTTTCTCCCTTTTGTATTTCAGTTTGGATATAACTACAGAATCAACAGGGGCTCATTTCCCTCTTCTCCAACATGGATTACATGGAACTGTATCAAACAGGTATCTCTCCATGTACTGAAAAAACAGGATCCAGTTTCTCTTCCTAGTGAAGATCAGCTTGTGCTCCCCACTGCTAGGAACATTTTCATGAATATGACCCCAAATTTTCTGTTACGAGAAACAAAGGCAGAAGCGAAGTTCAAAGAAAAATCACAATCAAAGATGAGCCACTGGAGATGGTAAGACCCAAAGCAGATGAAAATTAGAAAGCAAGACAATGGAAGAAGAGGGGGCAGGTTTTTGTACTGAGAAATAAAATAAGCTGAGATGTGGGCAGTGAGGAAGGCAGGCAGTGGAAGTAGAAACGAGTAAGACTGGTGTCACAGAATCACAGAAGGGTTT
>WEKY01059625.1:9714-49835 GCA_013390045.1 Picathartes gymnocephalus
AAGAGGAAAAATATTGTTGTTGTTGTTTTTCAATAAAATGTTGGAATAAATTTATTTTTTATCCAGTTCCTTGGAGTTACATTAATTTTTATGACTTAATGGAAAGCATCACAATTTATTCAGAACATTATTTTTGAACGTTTCAGTGAAACTTACTGCTGCTGATTTTAAAATATCTACCCTTAGAATTTATTAACATACTCCTAAGTCATAACTGGAATGTAAAGTATTTAATATCACCTTGACAGATTATATTTTAATATTGAATGTCTCTCATATGAATGAAAGAATGAATTAATAATGTAAGGTTATCATTTTATCTAGTTATAAGCAGTGATTCTACTTTTCTCTCAAAACTGTTCTTCCCTTTTGTTTTCAGTCTGGTGACGTCCTTTTAAGAGTGATAACTATGGAACCATTCATCTTGTCATTTTGCAAGCAACATGAGCAGATTGTTTTGTATGGTGCCAGGAGAAGAAATAACTAGCAATTAACAGAGCTCAACCAAACAATATTTTTCCTCTTGGATTCTGCTTATGTTCTCTCTGATTTTGCACTGCTCTCCAACTGATACTTTCTCAGAGGAAAATGGTTCTCAATTCTGAATATATTGCTTACTACTGTGGAACGAAATATGCTCAGAGAGTCAAGCAGAGCACTCCAGGGAATCAGAGCTTTAAAACTGCTATCTTACAACAAAATTGTTTGAAAATATTTTGACATAAAATGGTGTGCATGGTTTGCAAAAGGACATTAAATTGCTAGAATTTATAGCAGGATGATGTTGAGATAGGAGGGTCAGAAAATTAATTGATTAGAAGGATAAATTCATTTCACATAATTTCAAACCATATATATGTGAGTTATGAAGCACTTCTAAGGCATGATTCACCTCTCTGACTTTAGATGACTACTTCAGGTTGAGACGAAGAGCTCACTGGAAGTGCTTGTACCTCTCCCTTTTACTACAAAGGGATGTGACACTGAAGCCTAAGATTTTTGTAAGGAACTGGTATTAAGGGAAGTGTCCTTAAACATAATTCAGTACTGCAATTTACACAAATAAAGAGCTGAGATGATCATGCTTCTATAAAGTGGTCTTAATGGTAGATAAATTACAAACTTCTTAAGAACTTATGCAGATATTTTTTCCCTCCTCACATGTAGAATTTTCCTAGAATTAAATATATAGTTGGTTCCAGGGAGCTGCCAGAGCATTATGTCTATACATGCTAACTTTACAGGAATTCATTACTAGGGAATCACAGAGAAATTACACTTGAAAAGAAAGAACAACCTCAGGAAGATTTCCATAAAGCTATGATGATGACTGACATCAGATGAAGGTTTTGTTTTTCTATTCAAAAGTTTAGAACCTGACTTTTTATTTCTTTTTTTCCAATTACCTCAGTTTTATGGTGACAATACTCACTCAACTTCAGTAAGCTGGGGTTTTTTTCATATAAGTTGAAGTGAAATATTAATCACATTCTGGCAGATGCAACACTACAGATCAACATTTCTTGCACATCAAAAAAGTAAATATATTCATTTTGTATGACTGAATATTTAATCTCACAGCTTTTTTCTAAGTGTTGATTGAGGTTTGGAGAATTTCTGCATCTGATAGCCTGAGGAATTCCATACTAAAAATTATCAGACCAGTCAGACAAAGGAATTTAAGGAGATTATTTACTTAACATATGACTACATGTAATGGGTTTCAAAGATCGTCCAGAGAGCTTGGTAAGGGATTAGATGCATTTATTATCTTTCAATTCACTTTGCTTAACTTTGCTACTGAGAAAAGAGAAAGATGAAAAAATATGTCCTTAAGGCTGCATTTCTTAAACAATCATACGTGTTCTTCATGGAAGAGTTGGGAACAATGAATTTTATGAATGCATCTATATTGTACTGAAGTTAGTTCTGTGTTTCTCTATAACTACTGGATATCAAAAAGAAGAATTGCATGTCCCTCTGCAAAGCTCTGGTATATTAGTGATTAGTGACCTTATCACTGTTAATGAGTAGTGATATTGCTTAACGCAGGTGATACAAAAAGCATTTTGGTCTATGCCATGTATTTCAGTACCTATTTTGCCATATGCTATAAAAAGGAATGAAGTATGCACTTCCAAGTTTCAGACAGGTAAGTAAATGTAGCATTTCTCACTTGACAAGATAGGAACTCAAAGGAGGTGGATAACTAGGCAGCCAAATGTGCGGTTTCACAATTACAAGCAGCAAATAGCACCTGTCAACCATATGAACTCCAGTTCTCTAAACTGGTTAGGAAAGGATGTACAGTTTCAGTACATAAACTTATCTAAGTTAAGTGAAATTCAGAAGATATTTTAATTCTAGGGAAATCCCAGGGAAGAATAATTGCTTCTAAAATGTCAAATGTACAGGTACTGTGTACCTGCTTTTGATGATAACATCTTAAAATCAAATATTGATATGGATTGAAACAGTACACTCTACTTTGATTCATCTTTCCTTATCCAGTATGACTCCTGATTTTAATACACTTGATTTCGACACCAACTTATGACACCTTCTTCAGAAAATAAGGAGTAAATAATACATGTTAAATGATCCATAGCTGCCAGCAGCTTTGTCACTTAGAATGAAAGAATCAAAGAATTGTTTAGGTCCCACTGAGACCCCTTCTCTTCTGTCTCCTGCAGGCCATGATCTCCATGCCCTCCCTCTGCTGAGGCAGCAGAACAAAGGATCGCCCATCTGATTTTTCAGTCCAGCTCTCTGACCTCATGGAACAGGGAAAAAGAAGTCACACCCTGGATTTCTTCATTTAGTCTGGATTTCTTTCTATAGTCTACATACGTTTTCAAGAAGCAGACCACTCTGGTTTTTTTTAAATCCTCTTCTTAAATACCAATACATTTCTTTAATGAGATTATTATCTCATCTATTATTTTCTGATTTTGTTTTGCATTATGCATTTTTATGACTATTAATGTTTAATCAGAGCTCAGTCAACAGCCCAGAGAACAACCAATTTTAGATTTAGATGCATATCAATTTTTTACTATGTAATTACATAAATATGGGTTGAGTATGGGCTAAATATAATTAAATTATTCTCTTAAAATTTGTATCTTAATGCTCCTTAGACTTCACCAAGTTCTTCTCAAATACACAAAAGATAATTTGCCTTTTTAAATGCTGCTACTTTTTGTAGTTTCAGAAAGATTATGAGTATAATCAGTACATCATCTACTTTTACAGTACAGCTTTAATTGCTTTCACCCTGCCACTGTTTGCAGATGCTCTGCTAAGCCCTGTTCTGCAAGTGCTGCTGCAGTTCTGCTGACTCACACATTCTCAAGGCCAGTAATGCTTTCCAGGAAGGAGTTGGAGATATTAGCTGATGGAAATATGTGTCTCTTCCAAACTACAAGCCCGCAGTAACTTCTACACCATCACGTGATTTGCCCCATCATGCAATGTGACAAGAGGTACACATTTATGGCATCACTCAAAACTAGATCACTACCCCCTTTACAATTATGTATCCTAGATTATGCAGGACCTAAAGAATGAAACCATGTAAAAACACAGGGATAGAAGGCACTTGAGATGTGTTCTAATACATCCTTTAAACCCAGGGCAGGTTCAACTAGATTTATGACCTTATATTTTAACGTCTTCATCTAAACTATCCTTAAAAAATGCACATTAACAGAGAATCCACAACCTTCCAGAAAAACCATTCCAGTGCTTCACCATACTCTCATTTGCTTTTACCAATGAGAACAAATTTTTTTCTTCTTCCTCTTATTTATTTCAGATTAGATCCTCTGCAAATGACAGCAGACATCTCTAAAGACCAAATGCATCTCCAAAGCAGATGTGTCTGCATCTCAGCTACCAGTAGAGAGGATGATGGCATGATTCATCTGACCTAGTTTAGATGTCCACATGGAAATAAGATGAATCATGCTGCTTTTCTCTATTTACACAGAGAAAGAGGCTGATTAGCTCAGAGGAATGGGGAGATGAATCTTACTCCTGGAAACAGTTTAAAATCTTTTATCTTCTTTTTATTAAAATGAACAATCTTCTTTCAGTCATAAGGGGGGCACATTTTGCCCCTATGCAGTCAAACTTAATTCTAAATACTTCCAAAGGGAATTCTAAATTGCCCAAATTACGTGCTTAAGAGGACAAGCTGGATGTCTAGGAGTTCCAAATTCAGCTCTGCCTGACCAGCTACTTAAAAAATGTTTTGTTAAGCTATTTCAGAATTGCATGGCTTCTCTAAGTCATGTTTACCGTAGGAAACACTAAGCTTTATAGATCACTTCAACAGAACAACTGCTGAGCCAGTCCTTCTTCACTCTTCAACTCAATCTTATTCCTGCTTCAGTGTAGAATCCACATATGTACCCATTTTGAATTCTAGCTCTATTTTCCAGCCTATGAAGGCGGTCTTGATGCCCTCCCTCACTGACAGCACGCTGATTATCTCACCATTCAACACAGTAGTGAAAATGGTGTCTGTACCTGCCCAAGAACCACATCTGAAGTGTCTTTTTCTATTCTGACTGTGAACACTTGCTAACCAATCAAATTAACATTTACAAAAACTTTATTATCTGTTTAGTGGTAATTTAATCAAGATCATTCCCAACTTACTTATGTGAATGCCACATTGAAGATCATAAAGAAACTTAGGAAAGCCAGTTGACTTAACACCTGTGCTTCTCACATACCCACATTTTGGTTCCATTTCCCTACAGGGAAATGACATTAGTTTAACCCAATTTGTCACCAGTAAATACACTTTCATTGTTATTTCATTTGGTATGTTCTTGTGTTTGGCTTCTAAATAATTCAGCTTTTTATTCCCAAGAACTGAAATTAGGGTAAGCTAGTTTCCTCCTTTCCTGTTTAACAAAAATTAAAACATTCACCCTTTTCAGTCTTTTGCTACCTCTAGAAATCCAAAGACAAATACTAGGGCACTTCAGAATGTGTATATTGACAAAAGAAACCAATCAATGTTTTCATTGTTTCATTGTTTTCATTTTCCACGTGGAAAAAAATTCTGAAGTGAACATTCTTACATCTTACAAAAGCTACCCCATAGCTGTACACAGGGGTCCTTTACTTGATAATAGAATGATCAACATGGGTGACAGATGGGCTTGAGCAAAACGAACTGTTTCCAGGGGATCCTGATAGGACATGTGGGAACATTCTGCCCTTCTTTTTTTAATGGCTCTGCATGAGAATCCGATTTATGTTCTTGGAGTATCATATATTGTGATATCATCTATTAAAACATATTTTACCTCTGTAATACTAAGAAAAAGGTTCATTATGGAGCTTTCCATTTTATATTTTCCAGTTCATACATATCTTTGAATTCCTGCATGTCAATACTGATGAAAGCAGTTGATATTCACTAAATAATGACAATGCCAAACTCAAAACCCTCAAGGAAGACAGCAGATAGAGATCACATTTGCTTATCACACCTGTCACATACTTATACAGAGTAGTGATTCATCTCAGCTACTACCTCAGCTAAATATCATATTCTCTTTTTCTCAACAGTAGAAACTTATGGGATGTTTAAGGTATGATTCATCTGACATATTTTAGATGTTTATAGGAAAATGAATCATGCAAAAATATTTATGTGGGCATGAATCATGCCCAAAAAGTGCCTCTCTACATTTTATATTGAGGGAGCTGATGGTGACAAGCTAAACAATCCACTCCATTACACCAATCATCATTAGTTTTGCTATTTCATATATTTATCTTGGTTATCTCAGTTACAAACTTGTAACTTCCATACTGTTGTCTTGGAAGAGCTGTATCTGGATTGTAGAAAATTAGTTCAAACTCTGTTTGCTCCAGAGGTTTATTTGTCCAGAGATTATTTTCTTGCAAGTAGCTAAAATATTTAAAATTATGTATTCATCTAACTTTCACTGCATGAATGCAATTTGTATCATAGAATAAATCTCTGGTGGAAGTAATGAACTCTTAAAGAAAATACACAACTTGTACAGATGATGAAAAATATGCCTCTGCAAGTCCGATGCCATGTTCCATTTCTTTATGATGTGACTTAGTTTAATGTTGACCTAATAGTCACATGAAATAAATGTGTATGCATCTTCTTTTATTTATGTATATTTACCACTGGACATATAATTAAGAGCTTACTCCCAGATTTATTTGAGATCACTCCTACTAGTTCCTTCCAAGAATCCCTGTGTGGTTCTACAGATAGGCTTACTACGGGGACCACTCTGAAAAAACAGTATAGCTGAAACTGTGTAAGCTTCAGCACTCTCCACACTCATCCAATACTGCTCCTTAAAGCTTCCCATTCCCTTTATCTTTCTGACACTCCATGGCATATAGCAAAGCAACTTGGGTTCATTTTGGTGAGTGCAGTGCATCCTTCCTATTATTGCAGACTGAAAAAACGCATTTCAAAAAAAAGAGTCATGTAAAATCAATAGTGCAGACACAGCCAAACAGTACATGAAAAGCATGTGGTCACCCTGCTCTAGAAGGAAGCCTTAAGTGGTGTGGGCACAAGCCACACTGTATTATTTGGCCTGCAGTCTGATATCTCTTGAGATCTGTGCAGTTATCAATGCCAATCCAGCAAATGTTCAGTTCTGGGCAATCTTCCTCCTAGAATGCTGAGGCCAGTGCTGTAGTGTTTTCTTCCTCTTGTGTACCTTTCATCTCACTTCTGAATATAATATATAGTTTCAGAACTCCTCATGGGGCTCTCTCACCCTCTGCTGATAGAGAGCAAAGAGATCAAAGAGGTACAGGAAAGAAAAGCAATACAAGTCGTGTGCTGTCTATTGAAGATTGGAAGTAGCACCCCTATTTTCCACTCAATTCACCAAATGCCTTTTAATTCCCTGCCAAATCCAGTTTGACAAGAAGACCAAATATTAAACTATTTTTTGAACTTGCCACTTTCCTACCAGTGACAAAGTGGACCACAGCTCTTCTCCACACTGCAGTCTGTGAAAAATGGCATGGGAAAAGGAAAACCAAGAGCATCAATCTGCTGTGACCATCCAAGGAAAGAAAATTTTCATTTCAGTTCCAGTGGTATGTTTCTTTTAAAAGAAAGCCATGGAAATAGTCCTAATTTAATCCTAAAGGATGAGTGATAAATCCAGCTCTTGAATACAGACTGTTACTCTCAACACAGGATATACAATGATGTAAAACCTTTCTCCATAACCATGAAAATCATCTGTCCTTAAAGCAATAAAATACTCCCTTCTCAAATCCCAGGAATGATTGTATTTCCAAATTAGAAAATAACATCCTGTGAAAACAAGAGGAAAGTGAACAGCCAGGGAACATCTCAGTCTCCTGAGACCCTTATAAGTGCCCCGCTATTCTCTTCTGTGACCAGAAGTTCATATGGGTAGTTTGTGCATATTTAATATTACAGGAAATGTTCTGACAATTCATTTCCTTCCTCTTTTTATTAGTGGGTCTTAGTGGGATGATATTTACAGCTGAGACATAGGATCATCCTGTTCTTGAGACTCTTACGTATTGTGGTTGAGCCACTCTAAGAGGTTTAAGAAGACTCATCAAACCAGTATGACTGCTGATGAAGGACTGTCCTTCTTGAAGATGAGAAACTGCCCTCCAAAGTGGGTCATTTTACTCAGAGCAAACAGCAAAGACGGCATCCCTTTCTCTTCTAGCTGGCAGATAATGCAAATCAATATACCTTAATATATTTTAATGCTGCTCTAAAATAAAGACAAGACTAACCACATGGTAGGAGGCTCAAAAACAGGGCACATGTACAAGGAACAGCACTTCAGAAGTGTGCTTCTGAAGCTGCAACAAGTATTACCTATGAGAGGCTGAGTATCAGAACATTTTTTAAGCAACTATTTCTTAGATTCTCTGACTTATTCCTATCATGAGGATTTTTCAATTTTTTTTTTCACTTGACGTTTTGCTGCATGGTTTGGTTCCATGTGAATAAATTAACTGTCTTTCTGTATGGTATGAGCAACAATCATGGGTCATTTAGGAAGTGTGAAAAAAAGAAGTAGCATTGTAGGAGTTGCTGTGGATCAATTGAATATATGGGGCTTAGGAAACTTTCATCTACATGAGAAAAGATGACACCCATACATATCTTTTGTGGAAAAATGCACCATATGATAAACCATTTCATTGAGCAGACACAGGTCTGTGAGCACTCATATTACAGTCCTGTGTCTTTATAGATGGCACATATAAAAAAGGACTCAGCAGAGTAATGAAAAAAGGCAAAAAACCTATATAAAAGATTTTTTTTTATTTCAAGTAGAATGTTCCCTGCTTCTTGGGCTTTACTGGTTTTAACTTTTCTAAACCCACAATAAATAATAACACAACTCTAAAATTGCGAAGTTCTGGCTTTATTCTGTCTTTTATCTGTTGATGCAGTTTATGCATCATTTATAACTTGCTGCTACAATCTCACCAAATCAATAGTTTTCAGTAATAAATAAGTAAATAAATAAGTATTACTGTATGGCTTCGTTTATATAGGCAGGCAAGACAACAATGTAATTGTATTCTTGCTTAACAGTGTTTTGGGATGGGAGTATTTTCTCATTTCTATATGTTTAAACATTGTAATTTGTAGTATCAAAATAATGACATAATTACTGCCAAAATGTCCTTTTTTCAAAGTTTAAAGCAGATTCGTTTCACCTTACTTTAGCTGTATAGAAGTCAAACACTTCACCTACCTCAGCTATTTGGATAATTAGTCGATAATCAGATAGGCACTTCCTCATATTTTATCCCTGAGGCAAATCTAAGGTTACTGATTAATTAAAACGATGTTATAACTGTGCAAGTCATAGTTCCCACTCACACAGACAATTCTGAAGGGCAATTCATCCAGATTATGGCAACTATCCACCTCAGGATGGGATGAGTTGAACTCTGGAATTTCTTTTCTTTCTTCATGAACCTTGCTGAGCCTTAATGAGGCAACTGAATAGACACTTTTAGCTATTTTATAGGTGTCTAAAATTAAAACAGATTAATCCCACTCTCAGAGTCTGCAAACTGAATCGGGTTTAATTCTAGGTGGATTTAGTACTGAGTTTATCTAGCTCATGGGTCTTTAATTGCCAAAAAGATAATTTACTTTAATTAATATATTGGGGGAGAGAGAGAGGAAATAAAAAAAAGGAACAGTATTTTACTATAAGATTCTCAACTGTTTGGGAACCTTTGGGTGTTAAATATCTTCATACTTACCAGTAATATACTTGTTTTCAACTTCAATAAATGTGTGTTGTTTGATATACAGATCAGTTGTCATCCATTTAAGAATTTAATAATACCCATTTTCCAATACCACAGTAAGTATGCAGCACACTGCTATTTCAATATATTTTTTCCTGATGGATACTCTACCATATTGACATGAGTTTTTTTATGCATCCCATAGAAATAGATATACTCCCATAGAACACTTCCCAGAGAAAACACTGCGGTGATAAGTCTGACTTTAAGATACTTTTACTAGCAAATTACTATTTCCACTGCAGTCCCACTTGAAACAGCCTTATGAACTAAATCTTTATTTCCAAAAATCCATCTAAAATAAAGTATTCTAAATACCTGGACCTCCATGCACATTGAGATTCCAGCACTTTTTTTTTCTGGGTCTGGCTGCAAGACTAGCTAATTTCCTGAATTTAGGATAAAATCCAGGTACGCAGCAATTCCCTGCCAGAAAATAAACTTCATTTCCCTAAGAAGGTCTATGATCAAAACATCCAGGAGAGCAAGACATGAAGGTAGGACTTATTATTAGATAGCAACACTTCAATTTTTTAAGAATGCATGTATACGAAGTTGAGCCAGCTCTACAGAGAGATTTCTAAGCAGCATACAAGCATGCTGGAGGTGAATGAAAACCTTTTTGTACACTGATGTTCTCTGGTCTTTCTAACATAGCCAGAATCCGAAGAGAACTATGAATCTTACCAACTCTTGGGCCAGTAGTGACTTCTCCCTTCAGTGGAAGATGGCGAAAACAGCTCACTCAATTCTTCAGAGCATATCCTTTTCTGATAATCACTTCTATCTCACTTTAGGAAGATTATTTATTATTTCAAAGTTGAAGTCCTAAAAATATTCTGAGAGTTACTTTTGAGCACCAGTTGAAAATAACACACAACATAATATATTGTAAATGTGTAAGTGTAGCCAAGGTTGTGGCATCCATTGTGTCCCAAAGTGGCTTCCAGTACAGCATGAGACAGAATAAATAGCCTAGTTCCACTAATGCTCCACAGATAATAGTTTTCAGACCAGAAGAGAAATTACCAAGTAACAGTTTCCACTGAGAAAAACAATGTTGTGTGGGATTACCTATTTCTGTTTTATCACATAATCATTTGCTGATGTTTGATCTCAAAGGCCAGAAGGGAGACAGCTTAGAATCTCATACTGGTCATGGTGTTAAGAAGTCACTGTTTATTGATGTTACTGGCCCTTGATCTTTTCTGTTGTGCTGTACTACATCTGATCCTTGACTGTGAAACACACAGGAAATTCATTCATGTTGTGCATTTATGGAACTCAGTGATTACTTCTTCCCAGGAAGGAAAAACTAGAGCTAGTCAGAGAGATCCTGAATCAACTACTGACAAAAAAGCCATACTGCATTTTCAAATAATGTGTTAAGTATGCTTATCTGAAGGAATCAATTATTTGGCTTAATAGCGAGAACAGTTTTGTTCTATTATTTAGAAAGAAATCTACTTTGGAGAAGAGAGTGTGAAAAGTTTTCAAAGTTGCTTGAGTTTCAGCTTACATTTTCATGCTGAATGCATTAAAAATTATGAAAGAAACTTACCTAATTCCTTCAGGTAGAAAGCAAGTGCAGCTGGATTTTTTAAACTCTGTTCAGTGTTATAGATTAGTACACAAAATTAAACTATCCGTTCCTTGGAAATCTCCAAGAAAAGCCAGGGCTCTTACAGTATTTTGTGCTGAGATCAATCTAGCACACTCTGTGAGAACCAGGATCCAAGAGATTTTGGCACGGGGACCTCTAATCTTTGTACGCCACCACCACAGTTAAGTTAAAAGCTGAAACATTAGAAATTGAAGTGTTCCTACATATTTATGGAAGTACACTTTTTGAGCAGCTTTGGGAATTTAGAAACTGCAGCATCTGCAGAGTTAGGTACCAGCTAAATGGCACGTTTTCAGATTCCAGTTCTGATGGCAGACAATGAAGTTTTCTGCAGCTTCTGGTATTTGTTATCAAAGATAAGTTTGTGAATGAGTCATCTAAGAATATAACTGTTCAATTGAATATGACTTCTTCCTGGCATCACATGAAAGACAGCTACCAGCTGGACACACTAAGCCTATTCACTCATTTGTATCACTCATTTGTCTGCCAGTTTACAGGTTGATACAGGATATTATGCTTCATCAGTCTGTCACACATCACAATTTGTGTGTCAGATCTTAATGTGGGAGCCTACTGAGGTTGGTGCTTAACTACCATGTTTGGTATTTAATTGCTCCTTTAGACTTAGTTTCTTGATCTAATGTTTTAAAGATGATTTGCAGACTTAGAAGCTTTGCTTTCACTGAATGTCAAGTGCTAAGATCTGAACAAAAATTCTAGTTTTCTTACTGTGCGATAATAAATAATACAGTGTACAAACCACTTGTCAGTCACAGTTACAGCAATAGAGAGCAATTAAATAGCACTTTGAAAAGGTGTATTTCATCGAGTGAACAGATTAGGCTGCTCATGCTATTAAAAGCTATCCAATCTAAAACCAGATCTACTAGATTCTTATCGGTGTTAACAGCATAGTATTTTGAAAAAAGAAACTTCAACAGCTTCTAGATTATGCAAAAATGGCTCCATTTTCAAGTAAAGGTCTACTACTGAGCCATGCATGTTTCAGTAACAGAAGTACTGGCAGACTAACTAGGGTACTAACGGGTACTATCATCATACAAGCTCATATGATAGGGTATTGTACAGAATCTGTTTCATTATACTGCAATATAGTTAAGCTACAGTGGGAAGCTGTCTTCTGAGAAGATAGATTGAAATGTATGTTATGTTATTTAGGACTGAGAACTGAAGATATGGAAATAAAAGTAAGATAGTATTTCCCACAATAATGCAGGGTCATTTGGATCACTGAACAGTACTGAGAATCATGAAGACTCAAGTTTCAGTATGACCAAAATTATGAGATGCTGTCTGTGAAGATTTGGGGAAGTCCTGTAATTCCCTCTATTTCATAGAGTCATAGAATCATTTAGGTTAGAAGACACCTCTTAGAGCAGCAAGTACAAGCATTAACCCAGAACTGCAGTGTCTACCACTAAACTACATCACCAAGTGCCACATCTACGTCTTTTAAAAACCTCCACGGCTGGTAACACACCACTTCCCTGGGCTGCCTGTTCCAGCGGTGGACAACCTTTTCAGTGAATAATTTTTCCATCATATACAACCTATACCTCTTCTGGCACAACCTGAAGCCGTTTCCTCTCATCCCGTTCTATTCTTTTGCAATGTTAGGATCATATACTTACTTGTACGAGAAGGAGGCTATGAGGATTGTTTATTATTTGATCAGCATGTTTTATACATCAAGAGACATAAATATTCTATCTACATTTATGACTAAATGAAGACAGCAAATTTGTCTGAAATATCATTAATATTTGTTTACATATTCCAAATATATAAAAGTATATGACTTGTCATATGTGACTATCATGTTTTCTATTACTGATGGCTTGTTCTATTATCTTCTATAACAATGAGGAAAGAAAGGTGGGGGCTATTGCACTACTGACAAACCAGAAAGACTGAACACATAAAGATAATTATTTCACACATCTAAGAAATACTGCCTGAAAAGTAAAATCAGAGACAATTCCGATCTCTAACTTTGAGGAAAGTAATATAGCGAAACGCAGACTTTTCATCAATCTCTCTGGATGGACTGACAATAATTTGTTACACAAAACAGAAAGCAAGAAGACATAGACCCTATGAAAGAAGATAGATGGAAGCACACACTGAGAGAAGTGAAGGCACAAAGCAACTAGCAAGACACATTCAAGGTAAACAAAGAGAAAGATCAATGAGAACATTAGCTGCAAGGGGAAGACAAAGGAAAGCTAGTCCACTATTCAACAGGGAAAAAAGCTATCAAGTCATGGCACTAAGAAAACCTTAATGTTTAGTGCATTTACTGCTTCCATCTCCACTAACAGAGTTAGATGAATCAGGCAGATAATGTAAATAACACAAACAACAATGCATTTAAGATAGAAGAAAGGAAACATATTAGAGAATACATCCATTAGTTATTTGGCTTTAAATCAGTCAGAAATTATGAAATTCAGGGATTATAGAGAATTTGCTGAAGCAATTTCAGAGGCACTTCAAAAACTCATGGATGATGAATGGGATTCTGGAAGACTGTGAAAAAATCAATTTGTCTATCTATCCTTGAAAAGGGGAACGTAGAAAAAGCTGGAAAACTGTATCAGTTAGACTACTCCTCATTTCTAGAAAAACACTGGAATATATCACCAAACAAAAAACTGCAAGCCTCAGCAGAAGGGATGATGAGTAAGAGTGAAACAATTTTTTAAAGCCAATGTCTATGGGGGGCAAAGAGGGAGTAAAACAAGATTTTACTTCTTTAATAGGAAAAAGCAAGCTTTAGTGAAGCTTCTGATATTCACATAACATTCTCTAAGTTCTCATAAGCTGATTTAACATGGCCTAAATTAAGTTACTCTTATATGTAAAACCAGTTGAAAAGCTATATTCAAAGAGATGAGAAGGGTCCCCTGTTAAACAATATATTGTGAGACATGAGAATGGTTCCCTGCTAAACAAGAGTATACTGATTTGTGATTCCGGGGAATCCACTGTTTGCCTAATCAGTATTTTCCTTAATAAGCAATACTGGTAGAATTTTAATAAATGTAAAGTTATGAAAAACAAAGGTATTGCCAAGCTGAGGCTAGCAGTAAGCAATTTTGCTGACAAAACTAAAATTCAAAATGACCAGAACATTTTGGATAAATGTTCTGCAAAAACAGAATTAATTTCCCCAAAGAGAAGTGAAAAATACTTCACTCAGGCAAAGTAGTCAACAGCACAAATCCAGACTCTAGAATAACTGCCTGCAAGAAATAAAACATCTAGGGGCTTTCATGGTTATGAAGTTGAGTATGAGTCTTCTATGCCATGTGGGAAAGGAAGAGACTGGACAACTCACGCATTACAACAAAAAAAAAAAAGAGAACATAGGCTGTAAAATATGTAAACAATCTTTCTGCTGTTGCTGGCTTTAAGACACATTTCCCTGCAACATTAAATTCGATTTTGGAACCAGAATCCCCAAAGTATCTGGATTGTGTAGAAGTAATAGAGGGTATAATAACAAAAAAATCATCTGAGATGATGATTTAAATATTATTTGTAATGAAACATACAAGTAATGTAAGTTAAATCCAGCCTAAAACAGGAAAGGCATGACAGAAGGTAACTGCAGAGAGGAAGAGAAAAAATATTCTTCATGTCTACTGTGGGTAGTGCAAGTAGTAATAAGCTTTAACTTTGGAAAGGGAGATTAATTTAGGCATAAAGAAAAGCTTACTAGAAGTGATAGCTATGGCCTGGAACTGACTGCCTTATGAGAGTGCAGAGTAAACATCAGTGAGATTTTAAAGAACAAGCTAGGCAAAAGCTGTTTAGTTTTGTCCTTTGTTGTGGGCAACCTAAAACATTTTGAGAGATTCTGTCTTGAAAACACAATGCCTCATTTCCCAGACTTTATAGTTTTCTGAATTCTTGAGCAGGTTATGATACTTGGTACCATTGTGAGAAATCAGGAGAGAGGTCTGGTGTTTCACGAGATCACATTAAGTTGGGAAAGGAGATGCTGTGAGGAAATGCTGATTGTTGGTCACAAAGGCAATAGAGATGAGAAGCTGAGGTTGACATACGACCTGGCAAATAGCCCAGCAAATACAGAATCAAGGGTCTACCTGAGCTCAGCTGTCTGATAGCCAGGATGCCTGATAAATGAACAGTTCAGCATGGATAATCATAGGACCAGGAAGAGCTTGGAAGACAGACCAGTACTAAAGAGGGAAAAAATTAGTCAAAAGATCCAAAGATCAAAGACCTGAGAGAATGCAGCAGGCCTTTAGAAAGTGAGGCCAGAAACAGGTTAACTCAAAGCACAGTCACTGATTTTTATGATGAAAGATTTTCTTCAATCAGTATATGCCAGTGGAAAGTGTTAACTGCCACTGTATCAGAATTTTCCAGTGAAACTGCTCTGCCTACCAAAACACTGAAAAGCAGCTTTCTGTAATGGTACAAGATCTCACCAAGTTGCAAAGGACTGTGCTAAAATTCTAAAGAAAAAAAAAAAAATTTGTTCAGGTGACAATAAAGTTGTTAATATTTTTAGCTACAGGAGTATCAGTTAAGTGAGTGTGACTAACATTTGAGTAAAGAAATGAAAAAGATCTTTTGACTGTCAGTGTTTGATCCCCTTTCTTACTCATGTCATTTTCCTGTGAAGATAATTATGGGGGTGATTGGGCCATGGCTCATCCAGATGTTTTGCTTCCTCTCTTTAGTTCTATAATTCTTAAATGTCCCAGAATTTCAGCAGGAACACACGAATCTGGAGATGATTTTTGCCAATAGTTGCACCAGTGGAAGAGTACAGCAGCTGTCAGCAACACAGTGGGGGTACAGACATGGATGCTGGCAGCACAAGGGTCAGGAGGAGCTGAGCAGCCTTGTTGATGGTACTGGGGTGAGCAATCAGCACAGGCAGGGCAGGTATTTGGAGGAATGGGGAAGCCCATGTGTTAAACGGGTTCACAAGAAAGTGGGATAAGGTCTCAGGACAGAATATGCTCTAGGACTTGGTGTGGACAAGGTTTGGGAGACTGTAGGTAGAGCTGGAGTCTCAGACAAGATGGAATTTGGGGTGGTCTGAGACAGAATTATAAAGAGTTGTAGGGCTTTGACCCACAGAAACCTAGGCTTTAGAGCTAGCAGGAGAGGGAGACTTACATGAGACTTAATGAACGTCTGTACTGAGAAGTCTTCAAGGTTCTAGCGCAGCCGTGGCAAAAATTCAATTCTGGGTAGAAGAATTATGATTTGGCACATGAAAGGCCTTAAGTCAGGACAATAACGAGTTTTAAAAACTTCTTCCTTCCTCTAAACATCTATAACCTGATCTTGATATGCAGAGCGATCACACACACAGCTTGTCTTCACACTGGGATAAAATTGTTGTGCACGCTTTTACCTCCTTTCCACATTCTTCCTTTTATTCTTTTAACTTTTACTGTTTTTTAATAGGGAATATGATAGCTTTACCTCACACAGAATTCTGAATGTCTCTCCCAGAAGGATGCTTCAATTTCAAAAGCTTCTATCCTGAACTTTTAACTTAAGAGGAATATTTCTGTCCTCTTACATCACTAGTGTAAACATCAAGATATGAGTTAGCTGTATAGCCTCTCTTTATAGAGAGAAATATAGTGAAACATACTCCTGTATGAATCCTCCCACTCTAAAATGTACAACTAATATGGAATAGATTAGTCATGACCTGCAGATGTCCATTTCCTTGCCCAACTGTAAAAAATTATTACCCAAGCTGTAGAAAACGATGCTAAAAACATCTATAATTAGATGAGCTGAATCACAGCCCTTTGCACTATAAAACCTCTTCTTAAAATGTTATTCAGAAACATACATGTACATTTGTAGTCAAGCTATGTACCTAAAAAGTGGCTGAAGTCATGGCAGAATAGGTCAATTTTTGTGGTTACCATAAAAATTAAATATCATTAAGATTCTTGTAGCCTGAGTACATGGTCAAGGATCACATTTTTTTCCTTAGGCCAAATGTATTATTATTTTCCTATTTTGATGTGAACATAGAACTGGTTATTATCTATAATTGCACGACCATGAATGTCTCCTAGGTCTTGATTAAATATGGAAGGCAATCTTGCACAAACAAGTCACCACCTTCAGACTTGGAGGTGGTGTTAACTGCCACTGAGTCAATTCATATTACAGAGGCCGATTTGTAAAACTTTCCCTTTACTCTTTTTCACATTAATACAATTTATTTTCATTCACACAGCCAATAAATGTATGCCTGTGGGACCTTAGGAGTACAGCACAACTTCTACATATTACCCAGAAAAGCCAATGATGGTAAGTATATTGAGCATCAGAAGCTGCTCTGTTTTGCATTCCAACAGCAGCAGCCAGTGCTCCATCGTGCATTTGTAACCACAATATTGGACTGAAATTTCCCTCATTAACTAATAACACAATGCTGTTGCATCACTGTAATTTGGAACTACTGCTCTGCTCTGCTTTGTGGAATCAGTTGTGTATGCAAACAGTTCATCGAAGGGTGGCAACTCCTTTCTGAAGTTAAGGGTTCTACACATGTCCCTCGCTTGTCAGAAAATACCAAAGCAATTATCAGAATTGTTCATGAAAGCCTTAAATATTTAGTTAAATCACTTTACCAGACATATTCTATTTATTACTTACAGTGTTTTTACAAAAAAAAAATCAAACACAACATTATATAGTCTCTCATCTGCAATTGTTCTGTATCAGCCATTTTAAAGGAAACACTGAATTTACAAAATTGCATTTCTAGAACTTCTCTACAACAGGCAAGTCATTAGGCATAGGTGATATTTTCAAACAGAATTTTCAATATCATATGGGGGGGGGGCTGTTTCATATTGAAAGATCCTTTAATATGTATTATCCTTTCCTCCTTTCCTCATTTCTCTCATGCCATCATGTTCTTGATGCCAAGACGTAACAAGTATAGTTACATAAATATAACCGAATAAATTAAGAACATCACTACCTTACTTTTTAAATGCCTCAAATACCTCAATTTGCTTCAGAAGTAATATTCAAAGCACGACAAAATTAGCTCTAAAACAACCCAATTACTGAAAAAACAGAATGTGTATTCAACTCAAACTTTTTTGTATTCATGTAATTTGATTAACAGACAAAACATGCTTGAACATAAAGCCATATACTGTTAGAAGCATTTATTGTTACCAAGGATGTCCATAACAAAGTATTCACACTACTTTAGTGACTTCAAAGTGCTCCTTAGCTCTGCTAAAATGGGGAGTGGGAAGATTACTGGGATGATTGCTTAGGGACATCGTTTACTGACAGACCCGGCAATGTTAGATTAATGGTTGGACTAGATGATCTTAGAGGTCTCCTCCAGCCCTAATAATTCTAAGATTCCATGATCAACGTCAAATTATCATTAACTGGATTAAAAAAACAAACAAACAACAACAACAACCCTGCCCAATTCCTAAAGAAATTACTCACGTTCCTAGAAAGAATGATTTGAGTAAGGTCTGTATACATTAGCTACTCAGATCAAAAATACAGGTGGAGAGGGCTCTGTCTACAGAGCCCTTACAAGTTGCTGGCATTCTGCTGACTTTAACAGACTTTGGACTAGACATTAAAACTGCTTTTATGTTCTGTATCTATCTGTATACACGGAATATGCAGCATGTACATATCACATAGAGGAATATTGTCAGAAGACCAAATTTGCTTCCAGGAATGTATTTCAAAATAATTTTTAAAGTGCAAAGAACACAAAATTGTATGCATTAAACTAGTTTTTATGGTCACCAAAAGAAAAAGCATTATATATATGTAGGTATGTATGTAGATATATGTATGATAGGATTTAATCCACTGGCATGTCCTTGAGCAGTATTATTACTTTAAAACTGGATGCATGTCCTCACTATATGAGTTGTTTACTAGAGGTTCTTTTACCTTTAAATTCTCGTATACAGCTGCTTTATCAATGCCATGCTTATTAATTTTCTTGCATGTCTGGCTGCAGAATGCAGAGCAGCCTGATAGAGAACAACTACGAGAAAATACACATTCACTTCCTTCTTTGCTGCCCAGAGCAAATGAAAGGAACTTATCCAATGAAAAGTAATTTAGAATCTGGGTATATATGATTATTTTGAAGAAATATTTTATTATATGTATCTTTTGAACTATGAGAAACTTCTGTGGTTCTTGAGCTTTTTTAGCAAGAAGGAATTTTTATTACATACTTGGAAAGAAAACATGACTGATTTAATAGTAAAGGAAAACATAATAGATGAGAATTTCTATTTCATTTAATGTAATATTGTTATTTTACTCCCTTTCATTCCTCTCAAAAAACACTTATATACTGAACGAATATACCTCCACTACGATGGGCATTTGAAGTCTTATGATGTCTTTGTATTCGTGCCGGTTATATAAAATCTTTTATTTACATGTTATAAATACCATCCTTGTGTGAAATTTGTAATGTAGTTTTCTTAACGAGACAACAAAACCTTGCAGTTCTTTTCCTCAGAATAACTCTCCTTTATCTCCAGTTAACAGATGGATCTAACATTCCTTGGGCATTGAGAGGGCAGCTGGGTCTAGAAAGTGTTGCTCTGTTTGGCTTTTTAGATTACTCTGGATTTAAATCTTTCTGTATTTCTCTCTTCTGTTTCAACCCATAATTCTTTCCTTTAAATAGAAGTGGTGTTTTGTTTGTTTTTCTTTTTCTCTTGGTACTTAGAATCATATACCAGTGCTTAATTCACAAAAGCATTGCTTCATACAACTGAGATGGATAAGCAACGTGGCCTACTGCCCTGCTTCTGAAGTGGGCAGCCTGATGGTTGCAGGCTCAGGTTAAAAATGCTGGGAAGATCAGGTATAAAATTCGGTTGGTTAATATGGCACCTCTGGCACCTATATTATTCTACATTATTTACATTCCATATTGTTACTGTGTATAAACACTTTAGATATCTATTCAGCATATGTTCTGGTATCTTTATGATCTGTATGAACTATATTTTTAAGTGTCCAGCAGCTATAGGCACATGACAAAAAACGTGTGAACATTCTGAGCACATTTCACAACAACGTAAAAAATCAGAGTCACTTTTTAATCTCATCTTTTCATCAAAGTTTACCATTTATGGTACAATTAATCTTAAGGAAAGACAGACATCTTCAGTATAGGTGTGTACTTCAGATACAAATTCCAGATTTTGGTTTTACAGAGGCATCCAATACAGTTCCAGTGGAGTAAACCTGGACTATGCCTCATTTTTTTCCATTGACTAAAAAAGGAGTGGGAACTACTTATATTACAAACTTAAAGGATACAATGAAGAAACTACAGATTAAGTTCCTGAACATGATTTTTTCTATTGCTTACTGTAAGGCAAATTTTCTTGTCAACACTGGGACACCTGCACTTTAGTGCCTCCAGATGTTGGAAGCATTGTAAAATACTTAGTGATGAAATGTGCTACTGTACACAAAGTCTAAAACCTTGCCTGAAGTTTCTTTAACTCCAACATATCCCATTTTCCAAGGGTTATTATGTGCAGAATAAAATTATTTTAGAGGAATTACAAGTTGAATAAAATAAAATATTAAAACCCAACACATTGATACATTTAAATCTGGATAAAATACGTAGAAGCTCAAAAAGAAGTTTATAACAGTAAAATAAATTAATTCATTCCAAATGTTACATTACAGTAGGTTATATGTTTCTGCCAGATGTTTCCCTTTACACAAACTTTATTATGCCACAAAGGGCAATTTTTTTTAATGATAATATTTTTTGAGGATAATATTTATTCTGGAAAGCAGTACTTCTCTAGCTCCACATTCTAATGAGAACAATTTCCTTTGATTCATCGGTATTACCATTCATATGTTGACTCAGTCAAAACACCAATTAGCTGCACACATGCTGCAAGAGTGGGAAAGCAAGAAAATGCTGATCAGGGTCCCAATCCTGAAAACTCTTGATTAATACCATTAATTTAGTGGCGTTCTTTGCATGAACTGATTGCATGATTAGGAGCTTTAAAGATGCAAAATTAATAAATCATTTGGAACAAATTCCAAGTATAGGATCAGTTTTTTTGCTTCTGCATGTGAATGTACTTCTCAAGTCCACTGGGTAGCTATCTTTTAAAGAAAATATTAAGTACCTTTATTATTTAGGTTGTGTGATCATTAGCTGTTTGTCTTTCCAGGCTGTACTTTTGTTTCAGCCCTTTTTCTTCAACATGTATTCAATATGTATTTGTCTCTTACATCTGCTACATATTACTCAGGTAGTGCTTCAGATTTACAATCTGGATTCTGGTATTGACAAAATTCAAACACACATATACAAGTGCTCCCGTTTTTTCATCTGTATCTCACTCTTTCAAGCTGCTATCAAAAACGTAACCTAAATTTTATGCTGAAAAATTGAAATCTAAAAAAAAGGGATTTTGCTTAAGAAAACAAAATTGTTTAAATTTGGCTTTAGCTTGCAGGGTTTTTTACATCTTCTAGCTACTTTGGCCAACACAGATTTGCTCATGAAAAAATTAAGTCAGTGTTAGATCTAGAAAGATTCAGATGTTTAAGCAAGTAAAAGGAAGCCTAGTTTATCTTTCAGTGCACAAATCGGTCCCTTGAATTTCTGTGTTTTATGAAGTGTCTATCAGAAACTGGGATCACAGGAAATTTATACAGCACATGTATCATGCATAAACTCAGAACTGTTCATTTCTTGAATTAGCAAGGCAAATAAAAGGGGTTTTTTTTCCCTGCAGAGCAATCTCTGCAGGTAAAGTTCAGTTATAAAATTACTTGAAAATACGTTAGCTTTCAGGGAGTACTACAACTCGTCAATTTTAACAACTTAATTTCTACAGATTTGCCTTCTGATGTTGATTGCAACATTATAAAAAAGTATTATAAAATTATAGTGTCCTCTGGCCCCAATCTGAATCATAAAAAATCTGGTAGAGAACAGATTATAGCAAATTGCATATGAGCAGGAATTGAAGTGATACAGAATAGATTTTTCAATTTTTCATTTTAAATTACAGTAACAAGCTACAAATAAAACAAATCTGCAGACTTAATGATGTTTTTGTACACAGTAGCTCTGAGTAATAAGTAGCAAGTAAGCTGTAATAAGTTAATAAAATTTAACAATTTTATAATAAACTCAATAACATTATTATACATTAGATATTTGGTTTCACACAGAAATTGAGGAAAGCCATTAATCAGAAACTTTTATTAGTTTCTCTGGGTTATTATAGAAAAAACCATCACTCATGTAGCTCTGAAACAATCAGCTTACTTACTAAAAAAAGGGGGATCTATTTAGTATAAAGACATTATTTTAATTTGTCAATAGGAATATGATTAAGTTTGTAAAAAAATGCTTGTTTTCAGGGACCTCTGGCGTTTATGTATTTTTTATTTAGAGGGGACAAAAATCCTAAGATCACAATTTCAGTTGGAAAGGGGCTTTAGGATTCTTGAGTCCAACCATTCACCTAATACTGCCATGATGTCCCCAAGCGCCACAGGTACATGTCTTCTAAACACCTACAGGGATGGTGATTCCACCTCTTCCCTGGGCAGTCTGTTCCACTGTTCAACAACCCATTCAAGTGCAGAAATTTTTCCTGATATTCCAATTTAAACCTCCCCTCATGCAATTTGAGGCTCTTCTCTCTCCTTCTATCATTTCTTACTTGGGAGAGGAGGCCAACCCCCACCTGGCTACAGTCTCCTTTCAGATAGTTGCTGAGAGTGGTAAGATCTTCCAGCTGTTTCCTTTTCTTCAGGCTGAACAACCCAAACTACTTCAGCTGCTCCTCACAGGACTTGTGCTCCAGACCCTTCACCACTCCCATTGCCTTTCTCTGGACTTGCTCCAGCACCTCAATGTCTTTCCTACAGTGAGTGGCTCAGAACTAGACACAGCACTCGAGATGTGGCCTCAGCAGTGCTGAGCACACAGGCACGATCCCTGCCCTGCTCCTGCTGGCCACACTAGTGCTGATACAGGCCAGGATGCCATTGGCCTTCCTGGCCACCTGGGCACAGCTGGCTCATGTCCAGACACTGTCAAACAGCACCCACAGGTCCTTTTCTGCTGGACAGCTTTTCAGCCACTCTGCCCCAGCCTGTGGCACTGCCTGGGGTTGTGACCAGTGTGCAGGACCTGGCACTTCACACTGCTGCACCTCAAGCCACTGGCCTCACTCTATGGATCCATCCATCCTATCCATATCCCTTTGCAGAGCATTCCTACCCCAATACTCCTGTCAAATCTGTTGTCATCTACAAACTGAGGGTGCACTTGATCCCCTCATCGACATCACTGATAAAGATATGAAACAGGGTTGGCCCCAATACTGAGCCCTGGGGAATCCCATTGATGACTGTCCATCAGCTGTGTGTAACTGCACTCACCAACACTCTCCAGGCCCAGCTACCCACACAGATCTTTATTCAGTGAAAATTGCAACCATCCAAGCCAAGGGCAGCCATGTTTAAAAGCAATTTTCACTATGGAGATCAATTGATATATTCCTTCTCACGTTACTTCTCTGTGCATTTTAATAATTAGATATCTAACTGCAGAAGTTCGAATAAATAAAATTATTTTAAATACATTAAACACAATTGCTATTTATTTTAATTTCTGATGCTTTCTGTCTATTTTGATTTTTAAACTACGGTGAATGCACTTTGCTTAAGGTAATGATGCTAAGCCCATGAATAAAATTCAGAAAGAACTATACATGCAGCAAACTGATAGTAATCAAGAAAGGTAGTAAGACCCAAGTGCCAGAAGAGTTTTCAGTCATTTGATACATATGTACAACCGTGTATCTAGCAAATATATCATGTTGTACTTTGAAGTGAGGTTAAGCTAGTAATATTGATGGCTTTATCAACGAGAGCACTGCTGCTGGTTTTCAAGGGCACTTCCCACAGAATGGAAAGAAGAGAGTACCTGGAATGCGTTAAAGATGAAACAACTACAGACTTGGCAATCGGTATGATTTCTACTTTTGCCTTTGCAACTCAAAGATGAAACAAAGAAAATCCCTATGAGTCATGTTGTAAGACAGGCCCATAAGTGACTGGCTAGTGACTGTATCTAGTGATTTCCCCACTGTGTCATACACTTGGCTGCCTTAATGAGAAAACTAGCAGTGTATTCTTGTACAACTTGGCACTGTAAGCATTTCTGGTAAATTCGGATATATACTTGAATTTCCTGGATATTTATCATTCCTAGAAATACTCCTCAGTATTGGTGAAACCTGCAAGAAATGTCTTTCAGCATTACTTGCTAGAAAAGTGGTCTCCATTTCAATAAATATTTTTTCAATATTAATGAAAATGTTATAGAAATAAATGTAGATTCAAGCTTTTTAAAGCACCAAACCATCTGCCATAACTGAACAGATACTAATGTTGAAGAAGAGGCACAATTCCAATAAAACTGTTCTCACTCTTGGCTGTGTTTGAGATTTTATTGTGAAGCTGTTTTATGGTTTTCTTTCTCCTTTTCTTTCCAAATTAAATTCTCTCAGACCCACTGAATTGTTTATAACCTAGCATACTCTAACTTAAATACTACTAAATATGTAAAATAAAAGTTGGTTTAAAATAAATCCATTTGTCTTATCCTGTGCTCTTCCTTAATAGATGAATAGGTTATTAATTATTATTATTATTATTATTATTATTATTATTATGTCCCATTCCAATTGTGCAGCCTGAGAAACATCTGAAGAGGGAAAAAACACATAAATACACGTATCTACACATGCAGAAAAAGACAAATACTGCAAATACACAGTGCTAATCTATATGCAGATATATAATACGTATATATACGTACACGGATGCAAACCTAGCTTGTATAAAGAATGAAGTCCTTTGAGTGGATGCAGGGTGAGTGATGCCTTCTGGTTACTTCGTACATTGTAGACTATTAGGGCTCAGCAGACAATTAGCAACAGCCCAAATTGTATCCAAGAGGGATAAGGACATCTACATATATCAGATTCCCCTATTCTTTCTTTTTTAATCACTGACACTAATAACATTCTGGTAATATGATTCAGTAATTAATATATCATTTTACTTAGTGCATAGGGGTTTTTTGGCTAAACTAACTGCTACTACACCTCAACTTACGATTTGTTTCTAAGGGTATTCTTCTCACCATTAAAGACTTAATTTAGACTGACAGAATTCGTAACAATCATTTCCCTCCTGTCATCTTCAGTTTTTGAAGATCAGTTCCACCTTAACTTTCTCTCTTAATCCTCCAGTGCCTACGCAATTTTTAATTTACTTTTTTTCTTTTTGGAATAAATTACAGTTGTAATAAACCGTTTTTAAATTCACTGGGTCTATTCATGTTTTTACGGTTTGCAAATTTCTGTCTGACTTGGTTTAAGTCCAACTGCTATTTACCCTTGCTATTTGCTAAGGGCCAGGCTGTAAGAGAGAAAAGCTGTGTGACGAGTTTGCCTGATCAACCAAAGCCAGTCATTGAGCAGCCAGCCCTGCAGAGGCAGCAGTGCCTCATCAGCTGCCATTCCTCACTGCACAGCGGAAACAGTGTGCACTGGCAGATAAACATGAGCATGAGCATGATTTGAGAAGAAAATGCAAGCCACGGTCAAATGTGGATCTCAGCCTCTTGATTCACTACCTGTTTTTTTGCCCAGACTGCACAGCTGTGTCTCTCCTGAGACTTGGAATAGATCCAACCTGCTTGTACGTGCTCATGGCCTTCCTTTTTCTCTTTTTTTTTCCCCCAAGGTTGATTTCTTTTTTAAATCACTTAGGCACTTGGCTACTTAAGAGTCATTAATCATTAATTTAATCTACCTTATTTATTTATAAGCTTACTTTCTCTCTAGTCCTCCACTTTCCCTTTATATTCTTGTAAAAATTTTATTGACTCTAACTGCTCCAGGTGCCACTTATCTGTTCTTATGTTTCGCTATCCTTACCTTTTCCCTGAATTATAAATGACCCTGAGTCTATTCAAAGGTACCCCAAGAAATTACTTTTAAGTAAGCAAACAGCATTTGCTTTTTTTTCTTGCACAGTCTCACGTTTACATACTAAATAAAATGGTGAATGATTGCACATGCAGTAATTGCTTTATTGCTCGTTATCTACTTGCTGGTCATTCAGAAAGGTACTTGCAGAAATAGCTGCAGCCTCGGTGGCTGAGACCAGTATATACAGATGGTTGAAAGGGCTGGTGTGAAGGTGTGGAACTATAAAAACAATAAGATGGCTAAAATGTGACACTGAAACACAATTAGAGTTTTATTCAGTTATGATCAACTTTCATTTAATTCAGTTTCTTTTTTGATCCAATTTTGGATCCATTCTTCAAGCAAGCTATAAATAAATGAGCAGAATCTTCTACCAAAAAAAATAACAGAATTATAGTGATTTTTAAAAACCTACCGGTACAATAACGTACGTAAGTGATGAAAAGCAAGATGAAATTAATGCAGATTTCAACTCTGCAGGTTTAAATGTATGCTGATTACAGGAATTAAGATCTAGTTTACAGAATAATTCTTCTTTGAAGTGTATTCTTTCATCTGGAAAAGTCTGGGCACAGCACATACCTCTTCATGTGAGATACGAAAACTTTTTTCTTCCATTTTTAGGAGATACTTGCAGAAGGTTGCAAGACAATAAAACCATTATTTTCTCTTTGGAAAAAACCTGCAACACTGAACTGGAAAGGCAGTAAGGAGAAGTTGGCTCTCACTTTTTCCTGACAATTGCACCCACCTAATGCAAAAAAATTTTGTATACTCTAATATAAATCTTCAACAGAATGGCAAAAAATTTAACAAGAGATTTCATGTGCAGAAAAAGGCATATAAATGTTTCAAATTCATCCTCAGAAATAACAGCTCTACTAAAACATAATCCCACCAGATATACCAATTCTATTTCCTATGAACATGACTATCATAATATCACTGTAGAAAACACAATTGATTGTATTTGTCACTTTCTAATTGACAGATAAATTCCAACTGATTTAAAAACTTAGGGAATGACTCTGGTGTGGCATGAAATCCTGGCCCTTAATTTGGACTAGAAAGCTGACTTCACAGAATCCAGCATTTCATAGTTAACTTCTAAGTAGTGACACTTAACAAAAATGATAGCCGAGCAACATCTATCCTAAATCCACATTAATGTCAGAACCAGATAATGTCATTACAAAGTCTCAATGATCTCATAGCATCCACAAGTGTACTATGAAACACAGGGTTTTTTTCCAAAGTAAAAAAAAAAACCAACAAAAACCAAAACAATAACCACAAACAAACAAACAACTGAATTTTTTTTCAGTGTTTTTTTTTACAATTTTAAAATTAATAATGAAAAGAGGTAAGTTTTGTCTTTGTTCATAGAGCTTATCTACCATGTAAAAATTTAGATGATTGCTGGCATCAGTGCTAACTCTAGTCTGTGCTTTAAGATAAGTAGGAATACTTCCCGCTGAGACTGACCGCCTTGCCAAAGTAGTAATAATCTTTAAAAGGAATTGTCAATAAAAATAATCGGTTGACTGATTTGGGATTTTTCTTTTCTGCTGCACTTAGCTAATGCTTAACTCTAGGGCTGATTTTATTTATCATGACAACAAAATATTAATTGAAACCAGTTGATAGATTTTGAAGAATTAATTGTACATTTCTTTGGTGTTCTAGTACATCTGTGAATTACCTGACCCTTTGTTCTTTTAAAAACTAGCTTTGTGCTGTATTTAATAATCTTATCATCATTCTTATACAGGTTATTTCACATGTTGAGCATCATTCTCACACAGACTTTGGAACATTAATATACTTCGTTTCTGCTAAGAACTTAACCTGTAAGAGGGGAGAACGAACTAAATATATACCATTATTCATGGATATTTCTTGGTGTGCAGAATTACTGTGCTATGTCTGTTCTACCAGGACAGATTAGCCCCAGAGTCAGTAATGCCCTGGAGCTGCAGAGCCTTTGCAAAGGCATGTGGAGATGTGAGTACTCCCTGTATCCTGTGTCCTCTTGCTAGGGCTTCAAAGCTGTGTTTTATCTTTTACAGTGCAAGCATTAAGGACATCTTTTTGATATCAAATCTCTGGTATCAAATTTATCTTTTATTTCATGTGATTTGTTTAAAATTTTCTTCAAAGCCATGAGATCATTTTAGTGGTAAGATACAACTTAATGCCCTAGAGGAGAAAAAGAATACCAAAGGAACAACTCTAACCAATAAACAGGCTACTGTCTAAGGAGCTATAAAACCAGTACAATGCAGCTGTGGGCAGCCTTATAGGATTGACACCAAAAGGATGCGTTAAGGATGGCAATTAGACAGGATTCAAACAGGTGTGAAGATAAGACAAACCAGGTAGAACACACAGAAATAACAGCACAAGGGTTGAGAGATTTTCTGTAACTGTACAAAAGCAAAGACAGAATTCAGAATGTAAACAAGAGATGAGGTAGGTAGGTAGGTGGGTAGAAATCTTACATTACTATTACATCTTGTAGAGAAAACTAGCCATACTCTTACACTTTTCCTTCATGAAACGCAAATGCAAAGCATTGTTCTTTCTAGAAAAGCAGGTCAAATAAAATCATCTCAAAATAAAATGTTTCTAATGGTCTGAATCATTCAAAGTTTGACTCAGGCTGATCTACTCCCATGACTCCAAGCTAATGCTTTTTCCAGCCACATTATGGCAGAAGGTCTGCCCATAATGCAGGGTGTACCTGTGCCACACTGATGGGACCAAGTATCACATCTGAGTTCAAGGAATTGAACTCCATGTAGCTGCAGCCACTACAGACTGGTGCCAAGACATAGCACAGGTCTCTGGACATCACACAGTAAACCAAAACTATGATGGATAAATGGCTGATGACAAATTAACAGCAAAAGAGGGGTATTTTGCCACACAAACACCCAAAATGTTACCACCAATTGAAAACTCATTCCAGTCCTCTTTCATATTCCTATAATGAAAACTCTGTAAAGTTTTATTTTCAGCAATTCACTTATGTATTAAAAATAACTCTCTGAAAGAGCTAACAGCCAACTGTTTTCATGGTCACAGTACTCTCCTCTTGTTTGTCAAGTACAAACAGCCCACAACAGTCTAAAGCAGTCAGTAACCTTACAATCTAGCTATTTATACCTGGTTTCAGAATATTTTGTTATATATACTTTAGTATTAACCATTCTGAATTTCTACAGCTTTGCAGTTTCAGAAGGTAAACATGTATTGTCTTGCAAGTGACAGGACTGGGCACCCATACAGGTTCCCCTGCAGTGAAACATTGCTGCATTTGGATGTAAAGGAAGAACCCGATAACAAGCTAACTCTTTACAAGTTACTAACATCAACATTTTCAAAGCAAGACTTTTTTCTAAAAGATATAGGCACAAATCATTACTGGAAGTTCTCACGGTTAACCACAATGATGTGAATTTTCCTACTACCCTTGGGTATTAAACAAAAATCTTTGCTTACTCAAGGAATTCCATGCTCAACAGAAAATCTGAAGAACAAAGAACTAAAAAAAACAGACCGATGCAGTTCAAAAGGTGCAAAGAAATGCTTAGGGATTCTACAATATTACAAGATTGCCTTTGCTGACTACATGAAGCATGACAGGTATAATCCAAACTGCGACAAGAAAGATTAGTAAAAATCCTACCACAAAGACATGCAAACCACCAAACTACGCTGCTATTAAAACATCACTTTTTGATATGTATGCAACAAAATTTCAAAGGAAGTAAATGACTCAGTATTTCTGGGGGGAACTTTTACTGCATTTTATATTATATTGCATCATTCATTAAGAACATGAGTAGCGGAATGGAGTAACAATAATAATGTTTAATGAAATATAACTAATGGACTCTAGATCAAAATTCAGAAAAAGACTGCCTTTGTTCTTTTATCTGGCACTGATCACGTGTGGGACTTAAAGAAAATAAATTTTCTACTCATGCTCTCTTTCTCATTTACTTACACTGTGAACTTTTTATGATTGAGACTTTCGTTGTTACATCTCTGCACAGCACCAGTAGCATGGGCGACTCGGAGAAATATGTACTTCAATGTGATCCAGTAGCAATTTCAGTCATAATGAGCTCTTGCATCCATCTTCCATCATTGCTTACTCTTAGAGCTTTATACACTCTTTTACATACTTCTTCACTTGTCCTGACAGTTTTCTGGATAGCCATACTTTGACATTCACATATCCTAGGTCAGAAGCGTCCTGGGATGAGACCACAGATAGCTGTTTCCCTCTTACACTCCTAAGTAACCTAAGGTCAAATTAAATTACATCTTCCTCCTGCCTAAAGGCCTGAAAGAACTCTCATTATTGAGTCTTCACTGCAGCTATCTACATCTCCTGCAAAGTGATGCTAGTTAGACATAATTTTGCTTTTATGCCAGTATTTAATACCATTTTCCTAGCAAGTAAGGCAACTCTAATCTAGATGTTCAACTTGATACAGTTTGAACACAAATACTCCATCTCCTGCGGATGCTCTTTTCAGGGTACATGCAACAACTGCCTGCTCCTTTTGAGACTATGTGGCCAAAGAAGCCATAAAGACATGAACAACACATGGTAAGGGTGGCTCATGTTAAGAACAAACTGTGCCAGTGGCATAACTGATAAGGATACGTGGAGTGTGAGAATCAGTATTTTTCCTGTTCGGAGGATAACGAAAGGAAGGGAGAAAAATGCAGAGAGACATAAATCCAGTACAATTAGCATTAGCAAACACTAACCAGAAACAATCCTGGTCAGTCACACTCATTGACGGGCTATCAAAGAGCTGTTCTTTTCCACAGATGAGGATGGAAATCTGGGGGTCCTGCATTTTGGAAGCGTTTGGTGTGACTGTGTCAAGTGGTGGGCAATGAGCAGGGGAAGGGGGAGCAGGAGGAAGCAGATAGAGGGCTGGGCAGAAAGGGGTATAAAACAACACAATTGCATTGCTAACCAGTGTTGGACAGAGGCAGTGGGGGTTTTTATCCTACAGCCACTGTGAATAGTGGACATGTAAAAAAAGCTTGAGGTATTGGGGTGAGTGAGAGGGTCAGAGTGGTGGCTGGAGTGGGACTTGGGGGATAGTGTGAGTGTTTGTGAAGGGGCCTCAGGTCCCAGCAAGGATATCAGACAGGCAGAGAGTCTATGCTGGTATTTACAGTGGGGTATCCGTGGGATGAGTGTGCGAGCGCTGCATGTTTGCAGCGAACACTCAGCTGCACCAGCTGGAAGCTGGGGATCTATGGGGCAGGTAAGAGGGGTTGGGATCCAGGCAGAGGTGCCAGCTGCATAAGAGGACCATGCTGGTACCCCAGGGATCTCACAAATGTCCATTTGCTTGTAAACTTGGAGAGCGCTGTGTGTGTGCTCCGCGGGTCACCCCCTGAGGCAGCCTGTGGGATCAGCTGTGTCGGTGTCCTCAGTGTACGTGTGACCCCACATCCGTGTGTCCCTGCAACACACACTCAGCTTCACTACTGGTTGAACCTGCAAACCTAACAATTCTTAGCAGCCCAAACACACATTATACTGCTTCAAACAATCCATCAACAGTCCTCTTGTCATTGGAGACCAAGGCAGAAATGCAACAATCCTTGTTCCAAGAGAGAGTAAGAAAAAGGAAACATGACTTTTAATTTGTCACAAGGATAGTAAGCTGAAAGGGAGAAAACTAGAACTCTCATTTACTTTCCATCCACAGATTGATGTAAAATGCCCAAGCACTCAACCGGTAGAAACTGATGTCTGCCTCTGGTCTTGTGATTTCTTTTCTGAATGCTTGACCAAAAAGCGTTTTGCAGGTTATCAACACAATAACTTTTTCCACTCAGACTGGAATGAAATCTAGCTACCAGCAATCCATATTTAGAATGTTCTTGCTCTTTTTATTTTTTGGCAATAGCGTAAAAATTTGAATTTTGCAATGCTCATTTGCAGTTTATGTTTATTGTATATTATGTTAATGACTGCTCATGAAAATTATAAAAATAATTTAGTAAACAAAATCCATTTCAAGTTAGAAGTTACAACGTAACAAAGTGGTTTTATACTTGCCTATGATTTGCTGAGAGAGGAAGGGAAAATAGACATTTATCTTTTTAGCATAATTCAAATAAATCAAATCATACATACATGCAAAATAAGGTTTCTAACTCAGGTAAATATATATGATGATCAGCATCTGAACTTCCAGATGATAATTCAAAAATATCAAGGGCAAATCCATGTAAAATAGTGTGTAACAATATATTTTTAGAACATCATCATCTGTTTCATCTTGTGTAAGCATGTGAAAGTATATGCTATATACTATATCTTGCCACAAGCCAATTAAGGTAGGTAAATTCAGACTTAAAAATTCAAATATGATAAAGAATAATAAATGTTTTTCTTCACAATCTTTGATGCTTTTCTCAGTTCCCTCAAAGAGACAACGCTTTAGAAAACAAAAATGTTTCTTCAATTCAGCCTCAGGAAAGAAATCACTGAAGTTGTGCTATTTATCATCCTGGAAGGTACTGTATGTCAGATAATTGTGAGAATACCATGTTTTGTTCAATAATGCAGTAACTTTTAATTTGGTTCACTCTGCTTAAGGTGGTGACTTGGATAAGGTCAAATAAAAGAACAGAGGGACAAAAGGAGAACTGAGTAGGACGTATCATCCTGGAGCAGCCCAGGCTGGAAAGGATCTTGAAAGATCAAGTGGTTCAACATTTTGTGGAGAAAGGAAGCTGAAATCAGATTATCTAGCACGCTATCCAACTGAATCTTGAAACCCTCCAATGATGGGGACCCATCTGTAAAAAGTGCATTTACTCACTGTAAAAACTTTATTTCTTATATTGAGATGAAACCTCTCCAAATGCCACTTGGAGCCATTGCCTCACGTCACCTCCATGTGGCTTTTTATGAAGAGAGAGCCTCTGTCCTCTTTGTAGCTGCCCTTTCAAGTACTGCTATGCTGGACTTCTGCTAGTGTTAAAAGCTCATCCATTTGATTGACAATAGATCAAAAAAAAAAAAAAAAATCAGTCCTCTTACTTTGTTTGTCTTGAACAATTTCACTCAAAAATGATTGAGAGACACCAGATAAAGGGACTCCAACCATCCTTGCAGTCCTTATGGAGAGCTGCACCTGGAAACCTCCAGCAACTCTGTTAAGGTGCATTAGTTTTACTACCTGTCTTGCTTCCAGTAACTCTTACATGAGCCTGCTAAGTTCATTGACTTGGCAGGATTAAAATTCCAACACAACTGAGCATTTACATACAGCCTTGTGTATACTGCTGCTCTGGAATGGATTTAAGGACACAGTTAAATGCTTGCCATAATCTTGGCAAACTCCAAGTACTATGTAAGTTCTGTACTACAACCTCTTCTAAATATTTCCAAAGTCATATAACACGTACTTCCTCATTATCTCTAGTTTTTTAGCTGTTGTAACTGACATACAGTAAGAGATATAGAGAGATATAATTCTCTGAAGAGTTTTAAGTAAGTGTGAGGCTCCAGAGCCCTACCAGGAAATGCTCCAAATTTGCAGCTCTCAACTCACACAGCTCTCCTTTTACAATTTAGATATCTGCATGGCTGAGTCTAAAGAGATCCCATCATATAGTCATAAACCCACGGTATAACTGTTGATCTCTTTCAAGCTTGGTAATTTGATTCTTTTTTGTTACTATTATTTAATACAAAGAAATGCCTGAAAAAAGTCACACAAATGCTCCCAAACTAGCAACAAATGTAACTCATCTCCATTTACCTCAAGAAATCAGAAATTACATTTATTATTTCACCTCTTGCCAAAATTTTTGCTGTCCAATTAAATAGAAACCTTCATGAAAAACATAATTCAGATGTTCCAGGATGGAACTAGGTTTGCATCTTTGCTCTTTGAATGCATGTACTCTGAAAATTATATCATTCCTAGGAACAGAACCTTACACCTCCCTTTCCAAACAAAACTCTGCATTCACACTGAAAACAGCTTTTTACTTACCTATACTAAATTAGGTCCCAAGTAAAAGAGTCAGGTGGAAACAAAAAAGAAAAACATATTAAAAGCACCTATCTCCAGTATAATCCAGATGAGGGATGAAAGATCTCTTCTAGGATGTAAAGAAAATAAATTGAAACAGCTTGTAGTCCTGACCACAATTAACTTCTCTGTTTCTCCAGCTGGAATTGAAAGTAGTCATATGTCTCCGCCTTAAGCTGGAGAAAAAAGCAGTAATGGTGGGACACTTAATTAAAAATTGCCTCCTATCACAGAATCACAGCTGGGCTGAGGTTGGAAGGGACCTCTCGAGTTCAGCAGGCCTAATTGCCCTGCTCAAGCAGGGCCTACCAGAGTCAGTTGCCCAAGACCATGTCCAGATGACCTTCTTATTCTCCAAGGATGGACACTCCACAGCCTCTCTGGGCAGCCTGTGTCAATGTTTGGCCACCAAACACGACAAAGTGTTTCCTGATTTACAGAAGGAATCTTCTGTGTTTCAGTTTGTGCCCATTGCCTCTCTTCCTGTCACTGGACTCCACTAGAAAGAGCTTGACCCCCTCCTCTTCGTACCGTCCTTTTGGGTATTTACAGACATTGGTAAGATCCCCCTGAGCCTTCTATTTCCAGGCTGAACAGTCTCAGCTCTCTCAGCTTTTCTTCATATGAAAGATGCTCCAGTCTCTTAATTGTCCTTGTGGCATTTTGCTGCAGTCTCTCTGATATATCCATATATCTCTTGTACTAAAGAGCTCCTACTGGACACAGTACTCCAGGTTTGGCCTCATCTATGCTAAGGAGCAGCCAAAACAGGACACTGGTCTTATTAGTAAAGAATGAGAAGAAGAATTGAATACCTCAGCATATTCCATGTCCTTTGTTACCATGACCACTGCCCATTCAGCAGCAGGTACAGGTTTTCCCTAATTAGCATTTGGCTTTTTATATATTCATAGTCTCCTTTATTGTTGCCTTTGACATTCTTCAACAGTTGCAACTTCAAGTGGGCTTTGGCTTTGCTAACTTCATCCCTGTAAGACTGGACAGCAATTCTATGTTCCTCATGGGTCATGTGTCCGTGATTTCACCTTCTGGATACTTCCTACTTAAATCTGACTTTTGCCAGCAACTACTCTTAGCCTCTTTATCCCATCTTCTTGACCAGTGGGATGGACACCCCTGAAACCTGATCTTTGAATATCAAACAGCTTTCTGAGATCTCACCCCACAGGACTCTTTCAAGAAGATCCCTGAAGAGGTCAAAGCCTCCTCTCCTCAAGTCCAGACTTGTGACCTTGCATTTTGCCCTGCTCTCTCCTCTTGGGATCTTGAATTCCACAATCTCATGGTCACTGCAGCCAAGGTTGCCGTGTCATCCCATCCCCAATGCGCCCTTCCTCATTCCTGGGTATGAGGTCTAGTTATGCACTTCTCTCTATCACTTGTCTTAGGAACTGGTCATCAGTTCTCTTCAGGAACTTTCTAATTTCCTATGTCCCGCTGCACTGTCCCTCCAGAAGATGGATGGATGAAATTCCCCATGAGGAGTAGAGTCTGCATGTGTGAGGTTGCTTCAGGCTGTCTGCAAACCTCCTCATCTATAGAGTAAGGCAGGTGCTTTCCCTTCCCTGGAATAGGCACTTCAGTTACAGACTGAACTTGAACTAACAAGTAATTACCAGCCAAAACCTGAAAGTGCCTAATGACTTTGTCAAGACACAGAATGTTGGGAGACAAACTGAACTGCTGACTAGGATTTGGGAACACTGCAGGTGCCCAAGACTCAAATAAACAATGTTCAGGTGTCCTGGAATTACTGTGAATCTTGAGGAATGTTGCATTTCAGACTCCTGCTAGTAAATGTTATTAAAAACAAAAAAAATCACAGAAATTTCTGTACTGCAGCAAGTTAATCTGTGTATTTAAAGCAACTTCAAGCATTTATACCAATACAATCTCTCTTTGCCCCACTAGGGCATTATATTTACATATGACATTTTTATCATAATCAGGGTTTTTTCAGTTTTTAAAACAAATCTTAAGACTAATTTTCTGTAAAATGTAAATAATTATGTACTTTTTGTTTGTTGAATAATAGGAGAAATTAAAATGAGAAAGTATTCCTTATTGTGAAATTAATGATCATGAAAATACTATAGAATGTGCATCCATAAAATCATTATACTGTAATAACTGAGAAACCAACTGCAGTGTCATCCATTTTATTTTGTTCTGCTGCCACTAAGTTAGCAGGAAAGAGAATTAAATAAGATATAATATTTTCCTTTTAAAGAACAGTTGATGTAAGAAGAGATATATGAATGTAGTGGAAAAGTGCTTGACTTCTTTAACTTTTGACTTTTTTTTTTTTTTTATTAAACCAATTATTCCTGTACCATATAAATCCTTCCGAAATAATTTCCCACTGGCTGAAGCAAAAGCCACTGCAGGGAGCAAAATCAGCCAATTTTTTAAAAGCTGTCTTCATTGAAAACCTACATAACATGCTACAGAATTCAAGCAGGTGTTTTCAGGTTCTAAGATTAAGGAAAATTTGTATTAATGTCTTCCAGTGGCCTTATTCACAAAACCTGATGCCCTTTAGCTTCACTGGAGCCTGAGGTCAGCAAGAATGTGATATAAAAATACCATGGTTATTAATCACCAATAAGTAAATCTATGAGCTTGTAGCAAACTCTGAGAATAGGATTTGTATTGTAGTCTAATCCATTCTTTTTTATAATGCAGCAAATTGAAAGGCTTTTGTCTTCATGGACTTTTGAAGTGTACTTTCTGTAACATAAAAAAATAAATACCGTGTAGTCACATATTGCATACTGAAAAATAAAAAGTGAGTAGGGTCACTAAACAATATGTGGATCTGATTGAATATAGCAAGAATTATCATCAAAATCTTTTAGAAGTATACATCTGAAAGCCTGCAAGGAGCTGAAATTCGTAACAAGAGATCCTCATAATATAAGCACGGCTTTTGTCTCTTACACTTAACTTTAGGCAATGAACTGCAGATCGGTCTGAGTAACAAAAAAGGAAAATTGTACCTTATTCTCATTATAAGACTTTTTTTCATCAGTTAGCTTGGTAATAATTTTTTTTTTGTTTGTTTCTAGATGCACTTTCAATATTTGGAAAATAAAGAAAATGGGAAAGAAAAGGAAAGGCAGGAAAAAGAGTGTGAGTTTTTTCCTGTGGTACAGTTGTCTGTGGAAACTAAAAAGTTTTTAGTTACTAGAAGGATGGCCATGAATACTAACTATCACTCACAGTAGCCAAGTGGCCAGTCCTGAAACAGATCGCTTACTTTTTAAATGAATTTATTTATTTGACTTTATGATAAAAAATGAATATAGGAACTAATTTGTGCAAATCTTCTTTATGTTTTTACAGAGTTACCAAAAATAATTCAGAACACAATACATTCCCCTACTTTCTGAGTCTGCCTAACTTTGTGAGTGCCTATTCATGCAGCATCCTCTTTTCTCTGGAAGCTCTTTTGCCCTTTAATTACAATCCACCATATTTGCTTATTTCTGAGAGTTTTACATTTTTCTCCTTCCTAGAATGGCATTTCAATACATCTTTAGGTACATGGGCATCCAAATCCCACCTAAGAACCCTAGGGAAGCCCCAGAAACTTGCATCATCTGCAGAAGGTAGATGGTATTACCTAAATTTCCTATACTAATTTTGATACCAGAAATAGGTGTCAACTCCTAGGCAAACCAAAAAAAAAATAATCTTTCGGGAACTGGAACAGAAAGACTATTTTTGCAGCTGAAGAAATAATCCAATGTATGCAGATTTAACTGTTTCTTAAAAAGCAAATAGAACATCTTCCACACATCTGAATCAACCTCTATTTGCTCACAGTGATCTCAAAAAAATCAGAGAAGTATCTCAGAAATTTTGATTTTTCTCAAAATTTAGCAAAACAGCATTTTTATAATGGAGATTAAAAACTCAATAACAAACTAATGCCATCCCAAGGTAATCACTTGAACTAATAAAAAAGATCACTATATAAACAAATTACTATTTTTAATTAAACTGCATTTAAATTCATGCTTGAAATTATAATATGCCTAAATAATTCCTCCAAAGCCAAATAAGATATCAAAATCTAGACCAATGTATGTGTTATCTTGAGCATCAAGGAAATTCTGTAGATACAGCCTAATTTAAAATCACAGATATACAGTGGCTTTACAACTCAACTGACGATTGAGTTGTATTTGTACAGCCACTGAAAGTTTTGAGGATGAAAATAATGAAGCACATTTAAATTAATTTCAACTGTATGTTTCCACCAAATAAGGATTACATATGCATCTTTCCAGTCTGTAATATTTTTCTACTTTGGGTTGAAGCCTTTCTTGTTTCGCTTATTTTATTTCAGCAATCACAATGAGGAGTAAAAAGAAAGAGATTCCTAGGGTTTCTTTTTTTCCTCATTTTAGTCATCTGCTATATGCAGAGCTTTTGTTTTACTCGAATTTCCTAAAACTCCCCTCTCAAAAATCAGAAACCATCTGGAACAAAGAAGAAAAACCTCAGGGGAAGGAAATGAGAGCACTAATATTTGTGTGCCACTCAGCGCTCCTAACTCTCTTTGGATTTTTTTGAAAGTGGATCAAAGACCTTCCCAGATATTTTGTAAAATAAATTCTTCTAACATCAAAGTACTATAAGATGTCACTATTTTCTTCTATTATTCCTCTAGATGAAAAAACTCATTGGTTTCAAAGTTTGTTTTTGCTATTCAAGAATGAATTGTAGTCAGGTAAGTGTGACATGAAATAGCACAAATTCCCTTAATTACTAGATTTTTAATTCATTTGACAACTTTTCTCATCTACAGGCTAAATCGCTGTATTTGTTTTCTTTCATACTGCACTGAAAAACCTTAATTTATGAAACAAATAAGACCACCGACATGAACTAAAAAATAACTTTGTTGAATAATTCTTGCCAAGTGAGAAGTAATCTCAATGTTATCATCCACATACATATGCTTCTTAATGCAAGTTGTTTTTCTAGAGAACTTCATGAGCCAAGTCCTAAGCCAAAGTTTTACTGTCATTACTCCTTTTAAAGAGCTGCCAGGTGAAGACAGAGTCCTTAATGTTTCTTAAGATAATGAGCATGCGGCAGAGGTCTCCAACACCAAGAAGTAAAGAGCAGGTATATACAGTAAATATTTTCCCTGAGCTTCCAGTTGAGAGCAATTACCTTTGTCAGTAACTGACAGCAACTGATTCACTGTGACCACAACACTAATTATGTCTAAGGGATTAACTGTTGTTATAAATTACTATTTACCTTCTTATGTGAAGCCTAAATACTGTGATCACAGTTTTCTGAATAGCACTGACTTCATAACAATGTCACACGTCTGTTTGAAAGTATAAAGATTATAGGACACTTACTAGTGTCCTTATCTATTTATTTGAAGACCTGTCAGTGATGGACTTTGGAAAACATGAACAGAAGAGCCACACAGTGAGAGATGACAATTTTTCATTCTTTAAGTTATCTGCTGAAGAGTTAACCATATGCTATTGCTACACAGTATCTATTAAGACAATAAAACGATGTTTCAGCTGCCTGAACCGTGAATTCTGGATTGCTTTAATGATTTCTTAAACTTTCAACTCTAATCTTAATTGACTCCAAAGAGTAAGATTTAAATTCTGGATATGCAAATCAGCTTGAGGGAAGATGCTCAAGAGCAAGCAAACTAAGTTACACTGTAACTGATGCTTCAACAATTTACAGTAAGATGACCTCACCCTCAGAACTTCGATCTTTACCTAAAAAACAGAGCATGAACTATTGAAAAGTGTGGATTCTTTGACCTCGTATCATAAAAATCTAGAAGTTACAAACAACTTCCATAACATGCAAAAATCAATACAAGTTAGGGTACATTCCTTTTTTTTTTTTTTT
>WEKY01059625.1:49843-68407 GCA_013390045.1 Picathartes gymnocephalus
TTTTTTTTTTTTAAATCTAGATATAGAATCATAGATCACTGAAAGGTTAGGGCTGGAAGGGACCTTAAAGATCATCTAGTTCCATACTCCCTGCCATGTGTAGGTATACCAGTCACTAAATCAAGTTACTCAGGGCCACACCCAGCCTGGCCCTGAACACTTTCAGGGGTGGAGTACGCACAATTTCTTTGGGCAACCTGTTCCAGTGCTGGACCATCCTCTGAGTAAAGAATTTTTTCCTAAATCTAATTTAAAACTGCTCTTTTAATTTAAAATCATTGCCCCTAGTCTCGTCCATTGCAGTCAACATATCTCAAGTCTAAATTAAGAAAAATAGTGAGCTGAATAGCACTTAAGTGCACAATGATCAAATTTCACGGCCACTGCATACTCCTATTGTGCTGTTTGTATTTTCCCTCTTCACACCATAATACAGAATTTTTCCAAAGTCCTTAAAAGAGGAGATAATTTACATCCTATATAGTAACAGATTTTGAACATGTACTTACATGCCAACCTCTGCCTTTATTTCATTTCAGTTGGATTTGATTCCATCCTGAAGCACAGAAAATGGATCTCTAATAAAGCAGCCCAAGAGGTTATGTTTAGTTCTCTAAAGCACTGAGTGACAACAGAAGCTGTTTAGGAGTGAATTCCACGTGAGACTGGCAGGCGTGACATGAGCCTGTAAGGTGCTTTCTTGAAGGCACAGCTAATGGTCAGACAGGGTACTATTAAGGGCTCTAAAATGGCACTTTCTGTATTTTGCTAGCAAATCTTATGCAGTATCTGCTAAATCTTCTGAGTGTCTTTCCACATATTGCTGGATATGTGAAACTGTGGTTCTCCTCTCTGTGGCAAACATGTAATTATCTTTCAACCACAGCAGATCAAAGTTACTTATATAGTTACTTGCAATGATGTTCTGATAGCTTCTGCTCTCTCTGATGACTTTGTTTTTCAGTATTTTAAGCAAGAAGTGTAAGAAAAAGGAAAGAGCAGTCTTCTAGCTTAACCATGAGCAAGGAGAACGGTATCCCTTGCAGCTCCATAACATGAATGACGGTAGCAACACACTGTTAACTTATTTTTCTTCATTCTGATACCTCTTGGATCTTGGTATCTTAGTGCTGTATGCCACATTTGACCACTAGACTAGATTTAGTTAAACAGAGTTGGATGTTTAGGTTTTCATTCAAGAAGCACCAAAATAGCAGGCATTTGAATTATCTCTGTCTTAAGCAAAAAATATACAAACTGTATCCATCCTTGATGGAAGTTAGCTGCACAGGATGAGTTTTTCATCTCACTGAGTTTAATACAGTTGCTTTAAATAAAATTGTTTTAATTTAAATAGATTCTACACATTCATTTCACAAGAAATAAAGAGATAAATCCAGAAAACAATTCACTCCATTCTTGAACAGGTTAAATGGACTGACCACTTCAAAGTTCTGATGATTCCATAGGTCCAAGACGAGCCTTTCCTTATATATATGTATATATATGTATGTATATGCAAACTATAAGAGACATTAAAATTCATCTGTCCTGATGTAACTATTTAGTCCTGAACTAACCCTACTAGTTTATACTTGTAGAATCGATATAGAGAACTTGGCTGTTTAAAGCACCATTCACCTGCTCCTAAAGCATGAATGTGTTGCTCTGAAGTGTCTCTTTCTCTCCAGTGACTTTAAATGATACTTGGGCACCTAGTTCAGATACAGACCTCCAAAGCTTTGATACCTAAATTTGGACAAAGTTCCAATTCTCCACAAAATGCAAAATATAACTCAGACTGGTTCTGAGAGGTCCCTGGGAGAACACCACCAAACTGCTTTACAATCACGAGTTAAGCAAAGCATTGACAGTCTTCAAGAAAACTGACAGGAAAAGGAAAATTCTGTTACTGAAATAGTAACTGAAAAAGACATTTTATTCTGCATGATAACTGTAATGACAAGAAAGTATTCAATTTAAATTAAATGAACAAAACAACACAGTGTTCATCCAAGGCTATTACAAAATACCTCTGGAACAAATAATTTGGATCTTCCAAAAATATTTGATTCTGCAGAATTTCTGAAAGATTCAAAAACATTTATATCCTAATAATAATTATTTTAAAAAAATAAAGAGCTCATAAATACTATGTACGCTAACTGGATATTGTTTCACTAATTTGATATTGATTACAGGCAAAATAATGCTTTCCTGGGAAAACAAAATGTTCTTAAGTAAGAGTAAAGTCACAATTAGTTCCAAGAAGTGTGCCTTTGTGGAAGACAGGTCTTCTTGGCAAGACTGCTACTTTATAATGAGATCACAAGACCTTTCAGTTCATAAAGGTAAATGAGATGAGAACTTAAAACTTTGCATTAATAATTAAGACATGAACAAGCACTTGAAGTAAAAATGAACTAAATACCCCTCTTGGATCACTAAAATTAACTAGACTCTAAGATCCTGTGCTGTGACTAACTGCATTTAATAGAACAAAAGATAAAATCTTTGCTGACACAATTTGCAGATGACATAAAATTGGCAGGAATACAAATAATGGTGTAGTGAGGCCAATCATACAGCTAAATCTGGATCTGTCGGTAATATGCAGCTATTTGCAGAGAGATGAAATATAGCTGCCAAATGCAGAGTCAGAGGAACAGAAGACAGGTAATGCAATAAACTGATACTGAGGGACCTAGAAATACTAGCATACAGACAGCTGAGTCCAAATTGCTTTTATGACAATATATTTGATGTATTTGTATTTGATGATTTATAAAGGATAACTCAGTCCTTGGGATCATATCAAGTCAGAATTGATGCATTTTTACTGCACATGAATAGTGACTGCTATGCCTCCTTAAATTCTCAGATACAAGGGTCACGGTTGCAGGACATTTCCACTAAGTTGTCACGGTAACTAATCTCACAGCAACACCACCTTATTTCTTCATGTATATACACATGTAACGAATGCCAAACTCCTGAAAATGGTGGTAAAAGTACCGAATCTTCAAAAAGGTCTGCAAAAATTTTCCAGGCAAAACCATGCCTAGGAAATATCCTGAACCGCATGGATAAGAGATGTCTGACAGTAAGTGACTGAAAACACGATTGAGTGAATGAAAGCTCACAGTAAGCTACATAGTAAGAGAAATAAGCTACACCTTTTTCAGGAGTAAAGACATTAATTAGTGACAGAACTTACATTAAAAATACCACAAATCCTTTATAATTTGAATCTTTTCATTCAAGAATGGAAATCTCTTTATACGACATGGTAAAGATCAAAAAAACTGTATCAATGCAAAAATTACTAGGTGCAATTTGATGCCAAGTATATTGAAGTTATTAACATTGGATTACCACTGGCTTTTAAAAGCTCCCTCTATATATCCTTTTGATTTTAGATCCTTTAATAATATAAAAACGTTTCCAAAATATTTTACATATATCTGAATGCTTACATACTGTTCAAAGGAATTGTATCTCAATGCTCTCAAAAAAAGACAGATGTCAGATATTTTTTTCTGCTTCTTGTTTTCTGATAGAATTTGTGTGAACAGCAAGTTAATGAAAGTCGGCTTTCACTGGTTATTACATAAATTGATATTATATTATTAATTAAATATTATAATGTTAATATTAAGGTAATGAGATATGTTGTAGAGTGTTTGGTGTTGTTAAAATGGCAGAGTTGTGAGGCTGGTTCCTGTGAGGATGGTTTTGTGTGTTGTAATGTGGGTTTATGACTTCACATTGGACAGACTGTTGCTGGCCAGACCTTTAAGACACGACCTTAAAAGGAGCGAAACTTCACCCAGAGTTAACCCTGGGGACCACAGTGATGACATAGGGCGAGACTATGCAAAATCAAAATGAATATGCATCAAGCTGATGCAATACCGGGGCATAAAAGGCAGAGCTGCCATTTTGTGTTCGAGCCTCTGGTGTTTGACCATGCTCCCAGCGCTGTTCTGTTTTCTTTGTGAATTTGTTTTTATTGTTCTCAATTAAATTTTTATAACTCATTCCCACTCATGGTCTGAGTTGTTTATAAAAATTTGGCATAAGATTACAATAAAAATTAGGAATTTCCTAAAAATGATATGAATGCAGCCACAACATGAACTGAAAACTATGTTTCTTCCAGGTCAAGACTGTGTGGTGGGTAACCCAAAATGTTATGGTATTCCAGCCAGTCCCTGGGGCCATGTCACCCTGCGCTGGCGCTGACAGACCATTTTTTTCCCAGACCCAACACACGCACAGCGGGGAGCACATCAGCGCTAGCACAGGCAGAGTCGGGTGGGCAGCAGGACGCGGCAGCAGGCAGCGACGCTGACCCCACGCATGCCGGCACTTCTCATCTGCCACTAGAACTCCTCTCTATTATCCCACATTCCCAAGAGGGTTTCCCATCATCCTTGCCCTTTGTCTCCCAGAGAGCAGAGTCACCTGCAAAGGTCACTATCTGGGCAGGAGGGTCTGCCTGTCTCCCCACACACAGTTGGCCCCTAGTGGACACCACCTTGGAAAGGGTATTTCCGCCCTTTTGAGTGTCTCTTCTTGGGAAGCTTGTGTGATTTAGGAATTTTATATCTAGGGATTATTTACTTTTGGTTTTTCCTGTTGCAGTTTCACTTGTTAGCAAGTTGTTAGCTGTTTATTGATATCTACTCGTATTCTGTTTCTCCTTATTGGTGGAAAGGGATTGGTTAAAACAAAGGGGAAGAACTCATTTTTGGGCTTTCCCCTTTAAACTATTTTAAACAAAGACAGAAATTATTCTTTGCAAGAAGACCATAGGGCAGATGAAAAAAATACCACCAAAACAAACAGGAAAAAAAAACAAAAAACCACCACTACAACCAAAGTGTGACAAAATAACTTCAGAAGTAATCTCTTAGAAGTTGCATTTAATATTGGTAACCCATGAGAGATTTTATGTGCCTATACAAGAATAAACATGTTTGGATGAAATATATATAAATAGGTAACTTTAAACATAATTCCAGAAATTTAACTGACAATACAAGGAATCACATATATCTATATTGGCTGTATCCAAATTTTGATACTAATCTGACTAATAAATCTGACCAATAAATTGGGGGTTCATGGCTAAGAAGTGAAACATATAATTAGGTACCTGATAGTCTCTCCTGACAAGTTCCATGTTTTCTCTGCAGTCTTTAACAGTGGCAGAAACCTCTGCTTCAACAAAGACATACAGAAGTAAGACTATAGATCAATCAGGTAGAGATTACTCTGTGCAGGTGCCAGTAACGCACTGTTTTAGTACCTAAAGTACAAAGAAAACAAGCAAGACATTTTAAGTCATCGCTCTTTCTGCATGTAATATTGACAGGCAGCTAAGGACTAGGTCACAGTACTGGATTAAACTATTTCATTTATACTTTTTTATTTCAAATCTCCTTTTAAGTTAAAAAAGCAATTTTCTTTTTCTTTCTTTTCGTCATGGGCAAAATTTCATTTGCTTTATTAGTAGAGTTGGGTTTTCTAAGTGTGAACATATCTCATTAAAATAATCTTTATGAAAACCTCCTTGTCACTTCTTCTTAACTGAGATAATTAAGATCAATTTAGGAGAATAAATATTGCTTTATGAACTTCATCCTATTTGGTTACCTTTATTCTAGTTGGCTAGACTGCATTTGCTGAGTATGATGCTTCAATATTAATAGTGAATTATAAGGCAGTATTAAAACAAGTGAGTTCTGTTAAAATATTGGGATTATGCAACATTTATATACCCACAATTATGTTATAAAGAAGCTAATAAAGAGAGAAGCCACATTATTGAAATTTTACAGGCTATAAAAGTACCTATTTTTTTTAAGAAGACCTAAAGTATATGTTCCTGCCATTATGTACCTGGAGAATCTATTAACATTCTCTCATGTGAGTGCAAATATTTTCAGTTCCATCCTTTTCTTTATTTTCATTCAGAGATTACATCCTTTAACTATAAATAAAATGTGTAACTTTATCCTACTTGAGTCATGTCCAGTTCTTCAGCTAAATTCAGTGGAGAAGAGAACATGCACAAAAGAAAACATTACAGATCCTATACATGCTAAAGTTTAGAAGACTCACGACAGCTGCTACTTGCTTTCTTTTCATACACACTGTAGAGGTGACAGAAAATCAAAGGGCTTCTCATGATTCTTTTTTCTCACTCTCAGTGCAATGCAAGTTTTTTATTCTTCCAGCTCTTTGGCTTAGTCTGCAGGGTAAATTTACCATTACACAGATCCTACCCTTGTAAGAATCACCTAAGTCATCATTCCATACTGACAAATAATTATATCATTATAAACATTTTAATATTTAAATATATGTTAACTGAATAAATAGAATATACCAGGCTGCCAAGAACTTACCAGAAAAACAACAAGTCGATTGTTTCCCTACTTTTCTCAGCCATAACTGGTTCTTCACTTCTGACGCAGATATAAAGTAGTGCCATTGCTAATGAACTACTTTTTCATTAGGATTAAGTTTAAGACTTAATCATTTTATGGTAGGATTCCACTGAAATTACTGAAACTCTGAGCTATGGTTCATCACATGCTATTTCCCTAATCTTTTCCTAACAACATCAGGCTCACCTTTGGATTAAGGATTGTTTTAAAAGCCGTTATGAAATATAAAGCATATGACTCCTATACTTCAGTAGTGATTCCTTCAAACAATAATGAACTGTTCTGCAAGCAGTTTGCTATTAAATGGCTTTCTGAAACCTTCACATTTGCTCAGCACATTCTTTTCCAAAGTCTAGGAGACTTATTCAATTGACCAACATGTTGCTTGGTAGCAGCTTGATCATTTGATTCTTACTGGGAAGATTAAAACTAGAGCATTTCATCATTGTACTCAATTTCTACCACAGCGAGTCAAGAGAGCAAAGGCAAAAAAGGAAAGACCTAATCTTAAATTCACATTAACACAATTCCTAATCAGATGCAGCTTCTGATAAAAATCCCACATAAAAGCTCTTTGCTTTAGATATCACAGGCAAGAAGAAAGCTCACTTCAGCACAATATTAAAATACAGCTTCAAACTTTTTGTGGTTAAAAAAAAAAAAGAAGCCAACAATCCCCAAATGTCAATATTAGTAGCTAAAGTTTCCAAGAATTCTAATTATTATGTGCTGGTATAATAGTGTTTTACTAAAAGTAGTCTATGAACAGATTGATCGAAGAGGCAAAAACGTAATTATGAGAACTTCAAGACTACAGCTATCTCTGACACTTATGCTTCATCTCTACTAATGAATTAAACATAGCTGTGTACTTTGTCATGGAAAACAATTTGTATGGAATGACTCACATGCACTCTGAACCAACACGCTGGCTTCCAGCAGCAGGTATTCTTGAACCATAATAACTGCAGAAATACACAGAGGAAGTTTTTGATATTGTACTGGATTAATAGCAAGCAATTATGTTCTGACACAGTTGTCAGTCATAGGGATGGTCAATTCCAGAACACCGGCATTTGCCTGCTACTGATGAATTAGTAAAAACATAGCTTGTATTTTCGCAGATTTAAAGTTCTTAGCTGGCACTTGACCCTTCCACAGGTCAATAGTGGCAAGTGAAAAGCCATTAATAAACATACAGTGCTGATGAATGCAGAGAAAATGCTTCGGCATCTTTAACTTAGATCAGAAAATATTTACAAGTTAGGTCCCTGTGAAGAATTTTATGAGTTTTAAAGGATATTGCTCAGATCACCAAGACGTGCAAGGCCAGTATCTGGCATGTACCTTCCCATAAAGCTCTGCTGACAAAACTGGTCTGTCACCTTAGAATAAATAATCCTTTCCCAGTAACAAATTAATGGGGTTCTTCATTTATGATGTTCTGTTTTGCAAGAAAAATATATAATAAAAGTGCAGACAACATGTTCTTATATGAACCCTTCATACAATTGCATAAAACTTTACAATAATTCCAGAACATGCATTGTTCTTCTATTTATTTGTAAAAAATCCCCAACTAAAAAAAAAAAAATCAAAACCAACAAAAAGAAACAAACCAAAATCCAACCATCTAGGGAAGCAATAAAACAATAAAATGTAGAAGTACAGTGCTGTATGCTACTCATTGTAGTACCACAGCATTAAGCATTTCTATGAAAATATCCAGGATTCTCTTCACACTTTGATGTGAAGTGTTTATTTCTTCAAAGTGTTCTGCATTGCACCGATAATCCCCTAAACTGTTTGATGCAAGGCTCGTTACATGAGTTGTCTGTCCTTAATGAATTCCCTCAAGGCATCTATAACCTATGCTCCCATATTAAAAGAACATATTAACTTCTTTTCGAACTACACGGTTGAAATCGCAAATCAATCTATAAGTAAAATGGTATTTTACACTTAGAAACCCAGGACATTTGAAATTTCAATGTTTTCTCCATCTTTTATGTTAACAGACTTTCAGTTGTAGGTTTCTCAGAAAAATCAGTACTTGAGTCAGTACAAAGGTAAGGAAAACTTTCTCACATACTATTTTATGTGGTTCTAGAATACATACTAGTACTTGATCACATTTTCATTGACTGGTAATAGCAGCCGGCTTTACAGAAATTTCATATTATTTACAGCTACAATCTGCCACCTTCAAACGATCCTCATTTCTCTGCAATGTTTTCTGGAAAGCTACACTATTTCTCTCTCATCTTTAAAGCCATTTGGCCACACTATCACAAGTTTCAGAAATCTTCTCAGTCTAGATTCATTCTCACAGCAACTCGAAAATATTGAAATAAATGTAACTTGTCACACCTCATTGAGCACACTTTCATTAACATGCATCACAAGTTTTATCTTCTGTTATAAATAGGAACACACATAGTATATTTTCTAAAGCCTATTAACCTGTAAAAAGATAGGACAAACTGATGAATTATGAGGTAACAAGTCCCAATTGCCACTATCAGTTCATCTTCAAGAACTGCTTTCTTTGACTACGTAAACTTGACTATCATCTCAAGAAAAAATGTTTTAAAAAAATATAATGAAGAATTTGAAAATGCTTTAATTAGTCCTGTCTGAAAACAAATGACAGGATCCCTAAACAATAAAATTTTGAGCTAATACATCTTTGGTTTCAATCATTATGGGTTGAACAGAACCGAAAATAGAAATCTGCTGAAACACTGACGGGTCTATCTTAAAGGGAAGATGTAAGGTAAAGAGTTGAGATTTGGGCGTATGATAGCAAGAAAACTTTATCAACTGCCAACACTGTGTAAAGTCAATAAAATACACACACACAGGATATATGTGTACCCAAGTCCAACGAAGACCTTCTTGGACATACATCCTGTACATATATATCCTGTGTAACATTTGATTATTCTTCCCTCCTGAATGGCTTTAATATTAGATATTCTCTGAAATTTCTGTTAACTGAGAAATGAACTGAATCTCTGTGGATAGGCAAATCACAGTCACTTTTAACACATACAGTATTTCGGAAGAAAGATGCCAAATGCCAGAGAAACATTTTTTTAGTTGTTAACTAGTGTTCATTAACCTTTGTAAAGATAAATAGTCTATGGTTATGAATACTTAAAGAATTCTCTCCAGTCATGCAAAGGAAACAGATGCACACACAATTTAAGGTATCGTCCTTAAAAAACTCTTTTTTGTGTACATGTTAATAAGACTCCTGTGGTACAAGCAATTAGGTTACTATAAATAATCTAAAAAAATAGAATAAATTTTAAAAACCCACATACAGGCTTAAAAAAACCCCAAACAACTGTGTTACCAGAGATACCAATTAGCTTATGATCCAAATTGTTTTTAAATCATCTTGCATATGACAACCAAACACAGAATATCAAAAACTCCAGAAGGAAATGACCATGAGAATGTTTAAAAGGCAAATATGACTTTGTTTATACAACATTTTCTTTAGAGTTTTAAGCTGTCAGAAGATAAAGGGATCTAGCAAAACTGTAATGAAAATAAAAGATCGTATTTTCTCAAAGGAATTAGAATAGCTTTGTATATTAATAAATAGAAGACAATAATATGCCCCTACAATATAATGGCTTTTTAATTTACTATGATGTATGCATAAATGCCTTTTACTCACACTGTTAAAAGGAAGATGAGCAATAATTTAGGGCAAAGACTACACTTTAATTTCTATAAAACAAAGTGTAATTGAATAGGAATTAGATTAATATATCAGATGCAGGTAGAATACATTCTTTCGAGAAAACCTTGTGATAGGGATCTAAAAAGGAGTGGTTTTGGCATTACCATGCAAGACCAATAGATGCACAACTGTTCACAGAGGCAGATATCTTTCAGTCATTAAATACATCAGAATTCAGTGTACTAAATTTGCAGAAGTAAATTATCAATAAAAAGACAGCAAACATTAAGAAAGATCTGTGAGAAACAACGTTTAAACACAGGATGCTCCCCTGATCCAATCCTCTGTGACATAAGTCTTACTTACAGTATGGTCAGGACAAGGGTTTTAGTCCACTGTCTTGCCCTGGCTGTTGTGATCTGATAGGTCTGTCTGACAGGTGCTCTTGGCCACCATCCATAACACAGCTTGAACAGCATCTTATCCCTTCTCTCATTCCTTTGCTCTCCTTTTCACCACTCTTCCGTCTCCTTTTCTCCACCCCATCTCCTCTCACACAACCCATCTCTAGCTTTTCCTCTTTGGTGCCTGTTTTGCCAAATTCATACTCAAATTTGGAATATGTGATACCATTACCCAAGCAGCTGCAACTGGTATGTACTGCCAGCCTGGCAAGATTCTGCTCTAATGATCTTCAATGTTCCCCCCCACATTACCTGTGACATTCAGCTGTTTCTCCCATAAATACTGATTAACTACCTAAGAAATCCAGTCATCTCTTATTTGCAATTTCTGTCAGCTTCACACACAGTCATTCGTCACAAACATCTATTTCTCATGTCATATCCAGAAGTTTCTAACATCCCGTTTGATTATTCCAACCTCAGAACAGGGACTAGTTATGTTCCCACAGCCCAAAGGACCCATTCTACTTCTCTCTCTGGACTGAGCAAGTAAGCCCACAGTGTCTAACCTCACAAGTTACATGACTAGAACTGGGAAGGATGAATCTGAGTGGAAGGGTATGTCCACACAGAAATCCAAGCGATCTAAGCCTGCAGTGATCTAAGCTTGCTTTGCCTACAGACTTGAGCCCACATACATACCACGCTACCGGGCTTCTATCTAAAAGTTGTTAAACTGCCTGTGTAGCCTCTAACCAGGGCAGCCTTTCCTTGCACTCCATATTTGTCCATATTTTGAAATTATTGGCTTCCAGCTTGATTTCTCCCTCGTCTGTATATTCCGCACATGAAAAGTAAAAACCCAACAGTGTTTCTTTACCTCTCAACAAACACCTTTGCTGAACATTCCAGGAATATGGGCACCAAAATTTGTTTTAGACACCACAGGTACCAGAATTTGTTGTTACATATTTTCAGCCTTAGAAGTCTTGAAGATTTTATGAGTTCTTCTCTTCATCTGATGTGGGACTTTGAGGCCTTCCTCGTTCCTCACATACACTAAGAAAAAAAAGAACTTGGGCCCCATTTTTCTGCTAATTCTTTTTCCAAGATGTTGGAAATGCTAGGAAAAATCCCAGGAAATTCTCCTCATTCTCTTGGCACTGGAAGAAGATGGCTGGACTGCAAAAGCACTTCATTTCTCATGTCAGGAAAGGACAACAGGAAATATTGCCTCAATTAGCAGTGAAAGGATTATCATCCTGTCATTCCATCTTGCATTCATCCTGAATGCACAAGGCTTACAACCAAGTCTTTCTTAAACCCACAGATTATCTATGTTTTCAGGAGGTTTAATGCTTCTTGGTTATAGAAAAAAAAGCAGTTTATTGGACTTATGATAATTTTATTTGCATGTAACATAGCTGGGTTGAGTTTTCAACTTTCCATCTTTAACTTTTTATTAGTTTCAGCACCACTTTGTATATTTTCAAGATCAGAATAGAGAAACATTATTTGTACAATACAGGTATTGCTCCTTACAAGTTCTCCAATTGCTCCACTGAACAGCAGGTGAAAGCTTTAAGTCTCTAGGACAAAAACACCATAGATGACACTGCGGAGGAAGAAGTGCCAATCACCCCTCATCACACTCAGCTAATCATGGAAGGAAAAGCTGCAATATAAGATAGGGTAACAAATATGACAGGCAGGTTCAGGAAAAATCCCAATACACATATGTATCATTAAGAATGCAAAAGAAGTATGAAGAAAATTTAACCTCTGTATACAGTGCTATGGTGATTTGTTTACATAATTGATACATAATTTCCATCAGTAAAATTATTTTACAGTTAGGCAAAATGTTTTACTTTAAGGTACTTAGTGGGTTGATTAGCTTACTGACACAATTATTGAGAATGATATAATTGCATTCATATGGAGAAAATGCTTGATATTAAAGGGGTCTTTAACAGAAAAGATCCTCACTTGCAGTGTGATTACCTACTGAATCAAATTATCAAAGAAAGCAATGACTCCATATCTGCCTCCTTACAGCTTCAAAACAAAATTACATACCTCTCTCGGAAATAATTTTAGCTAAATTCTACTTATTAAACACAATATAGATGCAAAAACATAATGTTTGACTAGATGATCTACTGATACATATTAGTGAGATATTTTGCCACAGTATGGACAAGTCTTCAACTGTCAAAAGCTACAAGTAAGGAATTGTATGAACAGATCTGTGGAATAATAATATATTTTTCTTCATATGCAGCTGGTGAAAGTGATGGTGACTCTACCAAACTTACCCCTGGTAATCAGAAAGTACAAACAAACCACACATTACAGAGTTATGCATTAATACTGCTGTGTAGCAAGACACCCAAGCTGACACAGGAAATAGTGTCATGTGTCATAAACCATCTGGATTTCTGTAGGAACAGTAGTGAGCACAAAAGGAATATCTCAGTCCTGCAGACTTGACCTCATTTACAACATACATCCTTTCCAATTCACAGTCCAGAACCTGTACATTAACACAAATGAATCAACCCTTGCAGGTGTCACAAGACAAAATGGAAATTTGCTTCCTTAAGATTATTACATTTAGTCCATCACATAATATTTTTTAATGTTGCTTTTTTCTTATGTTCGTTTTCTAAATATGTATTTTAATCCACAAAATATTAAAACAACAAGAAGAGATTCTGTGTATTTTTAACTATTACAGGAATAATTTGTGATTTGAAGGACAGCTCTAAAATCAGCTTCTGCAGTGTGAGAAGGGAATACTTTAAAATATGTCAGCCACAAAATTCAATAAGAAAAAAGAAATCTGTCATGCTCTCTATCATACTCATTGCCACAGTGTATAAGCACTTCTAAGAAAATTATATTCATGGCAAGATACTTTCTCCTCTTCAGCTGATACCTCAAGTACAGACTTCTACAGAGAACCAGAAAGCTCTTATACATGACAGACATAAAAAATGTACTAGCATCACACAATCTTCCACTTTTTATATACTCTGGAAGCCCTTAATAAAGCTCAGCATGCTTAGATATAAAAAACTCAGAGATGATCTCATATGAAATTGGGGTTGAGTGCCTAAATGAAAACCAAAGCCACTTCACACTCTGTACCAATAAGAGAGACATCCTGGAGATCAGGTCAGCTTTGAGTGGTCTGCATCACCTTTGAGGCACAGGTTCTCCACACCAAGCAGCTGGTGAACCTTATACCATCAGCACCTAACCTTCTTTTCCTTTTTCGTATCAGTTCAAGAGTATCTGAAGGTGTGTCACAGTCAGCTGCAGCACCTTTTCATAGCGTGTAACAGAACATAACGTGTCATGACAATAATGTCTGAGGTCCACACAGGATAAATAACAGACAAACTTACCACAGTTACCCAAATGGCCTTTAGGGATTTGTCTCTGTGATGACCATTTTAGAAAGTATAATATGGCACAAGTCAAACATTATCTGAAAAAACACTAATGCTCAGGCAACACAAATGAATAACAGTTTCAATCTTCCTCTCAGTGTGCTATTTATCAGTACAGATGCAGCTCAAATTAAAGCTAGGAAATATGAATATAAGCCCAAGATCTTAGTATGGTCACCCTGACTAAGAGTAACTAAGAGCTGAAGGCAAGGTCATGGCGTGATGTCCCATCTCTGTGACCATATGTGAGTGTGTGTGAGTTCCATCTCTCCCACGTGAGTCTACCCCTACACCTGCTAGATGAATGAGGCTTCTTTTTGTTCAAAAGCTTGCTAATTTCCCATTTTATTCCTTTGCTACACTTCGTTTGCAAATCACTGAGAGCTGGTGCATCTGCAAGCAGGGGAGGCTTGGTTAGGCCAACAGACTTCCAGAAGGACTTGCCACAACTAGATCAAAAAGAACGTTTGTGATCCCATTTAATACAAACATTTGCCTCCTTTTTTCCTTCACTTCTAGAATTTCTACACCATATTTTTGTGATACTTGCTCCCCAGAAAAAAAGATGTATTTCACACTCCTCATAGATAAAAGACATCATCTTTTGAAAACAATTAAGCTAAAATCTAGCAAAGTCAGAGTGCCACATCACTAACGATTATTACAAATCTGCTGAGAGTAGTCCCATTTGACTAAGAACAATATATGTATGCTTATTTACTGATAAAATGAAAATACAAGAACTCTTCTATATCATAATGCAAAAAGTGAAGATACTTAACATGGATCAGTTCCAAGCTTATTCTGTACAAAAGTCCCCAGCAAATGTCTGGAGTATATGTGAAGCAAGAGTTGGATGGGAAAGACTTGAAAAAAAAAGTAAACAAGAGAAAGAAGAGATGGTATTTGAGCTAATTTCTAAATCAATATTACTTATAGATAAATTCCCACATCTGAGATTTTGCTGGTCAGATAAAAGATTAAGGAAATATATTCCTTCTTTTGATTCATAACTGTCTTCTGAATTATTAATTATCACCTTAAATAGGAATATTGATTTTGGATGAACCACATCTCTATTTTAAGCTGAGACAGATGCTAAACTTCAAAACTGTATTTTCTTCAGAAGGATGCAACTTTACAGGATAAGTATTTCAAATTCAATATTATTTTTATCTTCCATCACTGTAACTTCAATCCACTGTAATATTGATTCCCAATGTTCTGCTAAATTTCAGAGTTCAATTCAGAAATTCTGTAGTAACTTCTAGATCTAATTTGCATAGTTGTCCCATTTTATCCTATAATTGTTTCTGCCAATTGTCTTGAGAGAAGTTTGTACATTAATTAAATATCACTGTATTTTTAGTCAGCACTGTACAGAACTCATGCAAAAAATTTGCAAACAAATCTGTATGAAATAGAATACAGTTGTGATGCATTTACTTGATGACAAATATACAATAGGAATTACACTATACTACAGACAAACTATGTCAACCTTTTAATTAAATAATACATTTCAGCATTAGTTATACAAAGCACTGAAGTTACAAGACTGCCTTGATTCCTTTCTCTGAACTTAAAGTAGCCCATTTGATTTACAGTCAAACAGATGGGGCTAATAACTACATTGGGATGAATGTGAGTACCTACTCTAACAAGAAGGACTACAAAAACAGAAGTTATGGCAGACATGTAATCATAGCTGCCTTTTAATTATAAGCACTGGAGGTAGCTCAAAAGCACCACAACTTAGGCTATGGTTTCACAAGTCTCTGGCTGCAGTACCAGACACACAACTGTTTGTGCAGCTGCTCCATGCAGCCGATCAGGGAAAGTATCCAACTTAAACAGCAGGAAAAATTATCCAGTGTTAGTTTCCCACTGTACTTCACTAAGAAGCCACAGAAGTGGTTGGGCTACTACAAAGAGTAGAGGGCAGCACATACTGTCAAAAAGTCAGCAAGAAAGGAACATGAATAACTTTTAAGTTCATATTGATGCTAAAAATAAATAAAGAGAAAAATAAAAAAGAGCATTAGGAATATCCATGATTAAAACTGGCACTTAACTGAGAAACTGCCAGACAAAGCTATCCCATTCTGTTTGAACAGAACACTAGTCTTCAGCATAAATGTTTCTGATACAAATCAATGAAAATGGAGTAAGTCAAACAAGGCAAAACTAGCTACCTTTGTTAAAAGAGAATTCAAATACACAACTGGTTCACAAGCCTTGGAAAGAATTTTACCCTGCTAGTACCACAGATACTTGAAAGGTAAGGAGGCATGCAAGCATGGAACGTGAAAAAAAAAGCCATGTTTGAAAAACTCATAATGACTTTAATTCATTAAATAAGGAAATCAGGATTACAGGGCGCCCCACAAATCCAACAGAGCAAAGTAGATTCTTAAGTGAATCCGCTGAACCTCTATTTGCACAAGGAGCTTGAACGTAGATGTCAGAAAACAAAATACTTAAAGACAATGAATGTATTTTTTAATACTCAAATTCATAATGGCAACTCAATTCCTACTGAAATCAATGTGATTTGATACCTCAATCGACGTTTTCTAACTTCAGGGAGTAATTGAGGAGGCACTGAGGTGGGAGATGAAGCAGGCTAATTTTCCTCTGCAAGTACTTTTTTCTCACTGTTGACTACAAAAGAACCCAGGAAAGCTAGGCTCCTAACTTAGGTGTCCAAATTATGTGGAAGGAAGATGGCTTTTGAGATCTTTGTGGATTTAATCGAGCTGCTCATATGCACTCCACTCTAAGTACAGACAGCAAGGAGTCTTATGGATCTAGGACTTTTTCTCTAGTCAATAGAGAAATATACCTGTGCACCTCACCATCCTTTCTCTCCACAGCCTACACTGAAGGCTAAACTGCCTAATTTAGGGCAGAACTACTATCAGCAGAATTCCTAAACTTTATAATCACTAAGTATGAGTGAACAATAGAAGGAAATCGGTACCTTTCAATGGCAAATTCAGTCGCTGTGTCTTGGCGAAGTTTTTCAGCACATCCTCAATAGATGAATTAATTATCTCAGTGATTCCACCACTCAGCTCTCTCGAGTAACTCAATGCCAAATCACTATGCTATGAAACTAATCGCAATGAGTTGTACTTTTCACTTGCCACCTCAAAGATGAAAAACACAAATCCTGGACTTCAAGATCTTCACATGTTCACATGTATGAATGGGAGAGTAGGAAAAATACCTATCCTTTCTTTAAGAATCTTTAAAAAAAGAAAAAGGGATATAACCTGAACACAATAGCATATGTTGCAAAACCTCCTGCTTTTATTGTACTAGAAGAGCCAACATTAATTGAAAATTGAAGGATTACTGTGCTTGTAGGTTCTGATCTACAGTACAGAAAACTGTTTAGCTATAAAACATTTCTTTAAACTACTTTCCTTCAGACTGATACTGCAGACATTCAACATGAAGAATTTTGACTTTTGAAGCAAATGTAACCACAATGGTTTTCTTTATTCTTCTTGAAAGAGAAGTATTAAAGTAACTATATTTATAAACCATTATATGAAATCCTTCATGGTTATTCTTAAGAGAGGTTACGTGAAAAATTTATAAAGAACAGAGAACATTGGTTTTCACTTCCATGTATTTATAAGTGTGAAGGAAAGGGTCAAAGGCAAGAGTAGAATTTCTCACAATACTTTCCTTGTGAGTAACAGCTGAGAAGTCTGGAAAGCAAACTAACTGCTTAACTTTCAGATTATCAACAAAGCTGTCTTTTGAAAGTGCCGTTAAAATCTCTGTCATCTGTTATGTTTGATCAGTTAGTTTTGACTGAAATACTCACACTGTCTAAAAAGAGAGCTTTTTATTTTTTAAAGGGCTTCAGAGACACCTAAGAAAATGCGGTTTGACTTCTAAGCCTTTCAGGGAAAGGATGCAGTAACCATAAGTACTGCCATAAGAAGAATCTAAATGATGAAACAAATGGTGTCTAGCTAGAAAAAAAGTACATGAAACAACGAATGTTATCAGGTTATTTTGAATTTTTGATACCTTAACACTAAACACTGAAAGAATCACAGAAACTGTTAGGTTGGAAAAGACCTCTGGAATCACTGAGTCCAATTTCTGACTGAACAAGACCTTGAAAACTAGACCATACTTCCAGTCATTCCCTGAACCCCTCCAGGGACGGTGACTCCACTACGTCCCTGGGCAGTCCATTCCAACATTTAACAATTCTTTCAGTTAAGAAACTCCTCCTGATGAATTCCTCTAGATGTCCAACGTGAATCTCCCCAGGTCAGTGAGGCCATTTCCTCTTGTCCAGTTGCTGGTTGCCTGGGAGAAAAGGACAACCCCCACCTTGCTACAACCTCCTCCCTGGTAGTTACAGAGAGCAGTAAGGTCACTCCTGAACCTTCTTCAGGATAAATATCCCCAGCCCCCTCAGCAACAGCCCCAGATTCCACAGGAAAGGGGGAGCATGTGATTCTATCTCTACATATGGCTTGTCAAACAGAATGAATGTTTCAAGTCTTGATCCACAT
>WEKY01059625.1:68424-96458 GCA_013390045.1 Picathartes gymnocephalus
TAATGAGCAACAATATCTGAAATAGAAAAAGGAAGATTTCAAAAAATATATTACTAGATATTAGCCTATCTGTGTCATTCTACCTCTGACAGCAAATCTCTCTTTTGAGGAATCAATATATTTCCTAGTCATTAGAAGGGTTGCTGACAGCTTTACATGGCAAAACAACAGTGTAAGTTCAGCAAAGACTCTAAGAGGATGAGACTATATGAAGTACTTTGTTCTTCCTTGGAAAGCCAGATTTCTGCATGCATCCCAGTAAACTATAGATATATACTATATATAAGTTTTCATGCCTCCTGAGTAAAAAATAGTTTATTCTCCCAGTCCCATTGCATTCAGCTAATTCCTAAACAGCAGTGTTAAAAATGCTATTGTCCAGCAGTTCAACTGCCGTCAATGCTAATATCAATAAAACCTGGTTACAAGCAACTTGAACGGGTTAATGCTACTTAACCATAATTATACAGTGCAACAGAAAGGGCTCAAGTATCTGTGATAGGAAGATGGCACAGGACTCACAGGAGACCTGTGCTTCTCCAGAAGAACTCCTCAGGCCAGGTAAGAGGCTTTAGGTCACTGAATATAGTATCAATGTTTGTGCTTAGGAAACAAAATAAAAAAAATATGCTTAATTTGTGTAATACTCAGGAACAGAAAAGCTTTTCATTTAGTATTACTTATTTTAATCTCAGAGTCAAATGAAAGTGCTAATTAAAAATAACCAAAGTAAAAATATATAAAGAAAGTGAAGTTATGAGCATAAGGAGGAACACCAGATAAATCAGACAGGAAATGTATAAGGATGAGCAACGGAATGATGCATGCAAGGTAAAATTTGATATAAAGAAGGAAAAATACATTAAAAAATAACCACAACCCTTCATGTTTTGTGAGCTGGCTATGAATTCTTATCTATGATTGCATATGTTTTTCTTTGTCCACATTTATTCTGCTGAGGAACTTGGTGTACCTATCAAAGGCATTATCAAAGATTCTAAAATAAGAGTGACTACTACCTGTGTTTCCTTGGCAAAATAATGGGGTTTATTATTGCAATAGATTAATATGATAAAATTAGTCTAAAGAGCATACAGACAGACCACAACATCTTTTAAAGAAAAAGAAAAAAAAAACCAAACAACAAACAAACAACAAAAAAAAACCCCCTTATCTATAGACACAAAGGAAAATTATTAAAACAAAAGTTCTGTGCACATACTGCAGCATTCTCCTGAAGTTAGATATGCTAAAGTTTCCTAGTATACGATTTGGAAATAAAGTTTAATCTTCTTCCCTGAAGAACACATTTCTCCCTCCAGCTTCACAACAAGCCTTTCATTCACTTTTTAGCCTATTGTTCATGCTCCTCTGTATTTCAGGCCCTGGCTTTGTCCTTAGCCAAGCCAGTTGCCTGTGGCCTCCTCAGGCAAGGAAGAATATGATATCTGTGCCGTACACAGACAGAAAAAAAAAAAGCAGCAACAGAATAGATCAGGATGTCCATGCTGTTAAGAGGTCTAACACCTAAAACATTGACGGTTCTCTTTGAGATGCATTAAAACCCAAGAGAAGTGGATTAACTCTTCGTACGCATCACTCAGAGGAAAAGCAACTAGATGATTAAAGTATACATACACAAATATTGATCTAAAAGAAATAAACAACCCAAACATTTTTGCAAATCTCAAATTATTTTCTTTAAATCTGGAAAGAGACAGATAGGATTAACAAGCTGTGTGGAAGCAGGCAAGTCTCACTAGTCCTGTGAAAGGTCAGCCAGTCACCCTCTGCCCTGGGATGTAAAATTCTCAGGATGGGCAGGACAGCAGGTAGAAATCTAGCTCTAGCATTATCATCAAAAATTCATAGATAAAGGCAGAAAGAACTAGGGGTTTAGGCTCTGCTATGAAGACAGAACAAGGATGTCTTGTCCGTGTTTGAAGCATTCTATGTTTTGAATCCACTGGTTGTTTAAAATAAAATACATAAGTATAAAAGAGAGCAGAGTCCAAGTCCCCCTACTGTCCATTTCTACGTAGACACCTTTTCCCTCCCGGAATAGAAAGGGAGGGAAACATACACAAAGTTTTGCAGAAAAAGTATCGTAATTAATGTGTTAGGAAAGATTCCGACTACTGTGCTCTCACAAAGTAAACACTTGGAAGCATCTGCTACATCTAATTTTTGAAAACTCATCAAAGCGACAAGAGAAAAACATAAATCACAAGTAAAAATTATTTCATTTAATGCATTTCTCAAAGGTCCTCCCTGACACAACTTTACCAGGGTAGTAACAAGTAGATTAGAACAGGCCTTGGGCAACTAGAAACTGGTGTTGGAATAGATCTGGGAGCGGAAAACAGAAAATACTCTTTCAAAGAAAAACTCCTGAAGTAGAACTTACTTGAGACAGCATAGAATACAAGAATTTTCTCCTTAGATTAATTTCTTACATCTAAAGTAGGCTATGTACTACTGTACTGTTAACTCTGGTGACCTAACTACATAGGTAAGACTAGGATTTGTAAATACGGATAATAACTTTTTATGAGTTCAAAAAACATAGTTGAAAGTTTATCCACTCAGTAGAGGCCATAAGAGAAATTATCTCCATCTACAAAGTTCTGCCTAACTTATTTTATGTAAGAAAACCCAGTAAAAATTAGAATTGTAATGATAATTTATGCAGTAGAAAAGTCCTATTTTTTTTCCTACCATTTGTTTACTTCCTTCAGCTAGGAATGTTCTCAATCCTATATACTTACTATAGCAACAGAATCATGAATCAAAAAAGATAGTTGAAAGCAAACCCAAACAACAGCTCAAAATAATATTCACTAGAGAATCACAGTAAAAATAACCTGGTTTCACTTAATAAGGCATGTTAAAGAATGCATGCAAAATATTACTTACATAAGGTGAAGACTAATTTAGCATTTAATAATAAATCATGAAAGCTTTCTTCCAACGTCATTCTCTCCCTTCACAGTGCTACAGATTTCATTTGATAACTTGAAGATGACTCGGGGCAGGAACAGGCAGGAATTGTTTCTTCATGGTGAAATAGCAGTGTTATAAGATATCAAGATGCTCAAAATATCTCAGTTTTGTTAAAAATAAAGTAGTTGTCATGCACAACCTTTCTCCATCTGTGATCAAGTAATAAAGTGTTTGACAAACAGTCCTGTTTTGTTGTAAAACTTGATAGTTTGAAGTACCACCAATGTATCTCAGGTTTTACTACATTCTTTAAAGCCCGAGACAAATTCAGTTAGACAGTATGAATCATGGAGAAGAGTGCAAAAAAAAGGAAGAAATTTAGGCCATTATCTGTTTTTTTTTAAAAAAGCCTTAATGAATAACTATACAAAAACTGACTGCACAGAGCAATAATGTCAGTGGTGTACAAGTCTGTGATGTCGACAGAAATAAGCGTGACTCCAGCACCTAAATAGGTAAGGTATCCTTAACCCAAACCATCCAGAAAGTATTCATTTAGGATACAAAAATGCATGGACCCTGAGGTCCTTAAAAATTGATAAAGCATGCAGAGTATCCAAATCAACCCTAAGCACTTGATATGATATTTAGACTTTTGTCTAAGTAAGAAAATAAAAAAGAATTTGTGATACACATACAACGCTAAATCCCACTTAGGTGCAAAGCTTCTTGGAGAGATTGAATAACTTAGTGGTCTTCCCTTAAATTTCTGCATGAGGAAGAAACCTGGGAGAAAGTGTGTGGAGTAGATTGCATTCAGTTTTCTGACAAACTTGACACTATATATCTTTCAAAGGATCATTCCAGTGCCAGACTGTACTATGACGAATGCTTTCCTACATTCACACTCACCACTTTTAAGCTGGGAGCAGGATTGTAGATCGGACTGCTGTAACACACCTTGGGCCTGCAAAATAATTCATTACAAAATAGGGCAGTGGCTGGCATTTGATTGCAATGCATCCTCAAAAGCTAATGAATGCTAAACCTGAACCGAAGAACTTGAGATGGGGTTGATATTCTATCATCCCCAAACGGCCTGTTCCAGTGGCTAATCACCTTGACTATTAAAACTTACGGCTTATGTCTTACCTGGGTCCATCTGGCCCACGTATATTAACCAAATAGGGAAGCACGGGCCTAGATACTGCTTATGCCTGGATATCGGAAATGCATCTCAACCAGCTGAGTATCTCCTCATGGCCAGAGATCACCCTGCCTCGAAGATGCATTCACCACTGTAGATTTACTTAGTAGCTCACCAGGTTCATATGCTGAGTATCTGCTCTGTCACTGTGGATACAAAGGGACGGCAAAATAATGCTACTAATACTGCATCTCCATATTAAATAGATAGTGTCAACTTCTGAAGGTTAAATAGTAAAGGAAAAATAGAAAATAGGAAAATAGAGCTGTAGAACAAACCAGTACATTTATGCCCAGAATTTGTTCATGCTCTAAAGCTTTGAGTCAAGAGTAACCAATACCATCTTTTCCTATATTATTATGAGAAGTAAGTTAGAAGGTTTTTTTGAGAAACTACTTAAAGTTTGAATTAAACTCAACATGCTTTCTTTAGAATATTGCTCTTGCTTCATTTTCCTAGAACATCAAATAGAGCTTTCTTGGTCTTCATAATTTTCATTTTTAACTTTTCAGGAAAATGCTGCAATGCTGTTCTCACACTGCATGAGCTTTTACATTTTCAGATGCTGTAAGTTAAAAACTATCGCTTGTTCTGAATTCTCAATGTGTACAATGAGAAGATACCAAGGCTGGACTTCTTTCAGTGTCACAGAAGTTACTTTCATGTAAATGAGCCAAGTTAGGGCACTGCTCCTTCTACTACAGTTGCAGCTTCTAGCTGTACAGTGTTTCACTGAAATGTAAGACTAGATAATGCAGAGAAGAGAGGAGTCATAGTCTCCCAAACACAACCCCAACTTTTTCTTCTTTATGTTACATAAGGAGAGTAGTGTCCTTATTTGAGAAGCAGAAAACAGACTTTCTGGATTCTCTGCAAAAAGCAGTTGATTAATTCTTAATACTGCCTTTGATTTTCACTTTCCTTTCTGATACTTATCATAATTTTAGGTTGTAATCTTCTCAAGAAAGGACTGTTTGTTTTAGTTATACACTGAGTAGGTGAGAGAAGTGAGATTGTAAAGTTTTAGAGAAATTAAGAAATTAAAAAGACACACCTATTTTCCTCCCTTTTCTTCTTTCTGCTTAATGTGCTAATTTTATACTTCTCTTATTACTTCTCTGAAGATTGGCTTTTTAGAATTTATTCATTTCAGATTTGTTTATTTGGTTTCTTTAATCCACTCCTCTGTAAAGTGCACAGATATAAGCTAATGCTCAGATATTTTTTAAAGATCTTTAATTGATATGGATATTTTTAATTATTTATGTCATGAGTATTAGTGCTCTTGACTGGTTTTATAAGAGGTGTTGAGTTTTAAGAAAATATGCAAAAACCTTGCACCTTTGTGTATCTTCCCAAATCTTTTTGAAAATATGTTCCTGTTCCAGTTGCACTCGGAACCATAGCAACGGCAGGGAGGGAAGCTGAGTATCAAAAAACTGTTTCAGCTAGTGAAGCAAATCTGTAGTTAGAAGCAACAACAAACCTATGATCATGATTTTCTCACCCTGCTACCTTATCTGTTCTGTATCTTAAAAACTGGGATGTTCCTGAAAAGCAGCAATTTGAATTGCAATTTTTTTAAATCTTGTTTACCTAGGCTCCAGTGACTCTTCTGTAGCAGTGATGTTCTCTAGTGGTTCAGTATAACTTAGCCCCTTACTTTCAGAATATACATATATGTTATATACAGTTCATGTAAGTAAAAAGGAGCAATCATTGGAGTTATTTGACTTCATGTAAAACAGACATATTTGAGCTCATTTCCTTTGAACATGATGGGACTAAATGCCCCTACCTCACATACAGACACTGCATCGTTGACCTCTACATTCTGAAAGAGTGAACTTGAATCTTTTGCGCAGAATACAGTGTCATCTGCTTTTCTCAAGATTCTGCAGGATATCCTCTGTGGGATCAGCACCTTGCTGTAGCATTAAGCTTGGAGGACAGAAAGGACACCCTATGACAGCCAAAACAGCACTAGATAGATGCCTATTGTGCAGTTGAATCAAGCCCTGAATCTCATCCCAGTGATCTACTCTTAACGCCCTTGCCTCTGGGAGGGTCACATCGAACTATGTCATTACCCATTTTGCTGTTAGGCAGTTACCTTTTCTTCTCTTCATGGTGCCCTTCTAACTTCTCACTATTTCATCTTCCATTTTCTTGCCTAGTTTGTACCACAGTAACAGCACCGAAAGAGGAAGCAAAATCAAAGTTCTTTAAACCAAAGGGGTCGTTAATCTGCCTTACAGTAAGGACTAAGTGCAGTGAATGGAGGAAGAGATATCTTTAAATCCTAAATTAAAATAAGTACTCAAAAAACATTATCTTTAAAAGATGACAGCAGGTTTAAGATCCCCAGGTGTAAAAGAAAGGAAAAAAAAAAGCAGCTTAATAAACCATTAAATATAAAATGGAAATATTAAATGAAGAACTAAATCTTTCCCACGAGAGTAATCACTACGACATTTCCTTAAATATTAGCTTCTACCTATTAACACAATAAAGACCTTGCATAACACAAATTACAGATTTTAATCCTCTACTCTCAAGGAAACCCTTAAATTAGATGACTATTTCAATTTATTTTCAAAACAACAAGAGCAAGTCATGAAGAATCAAGTCTCTCATGGGACTGATCAAAATTGAATTTGCAGTTTCCTATGCTACGCTGACAATCATTTACAATAAAACTGGAATGAGAAAAGAAAATTGTCTGTGGGACCACTGAGCCAGGTAATAGCTTCACTATAACATGGTCACACAGCTGAAATCAAATTAAAATGTATGTAGAATTTTAATATGGTTGAACTAGGCCTTACTTTGCTTATAGGATTCTGGCTTGCAACATTTAAGCAACAGATCAGGAGTGAAAAAAAAACTCATTGGTGATAATCAGGCATTTTACGTTACCAACAATTTGTTTAAAATAACATGACATTAAAATTGCGATAGGCAAAACAAAGAAAATTAGCTTGCAAACTATTTCAGTTTGAAACTGTTATGACATAATGGAAACACAAAGGAAAGTCGTGCTGTAACTTCAAATTTCTAGTCCTCTGTACATCTACAAACCTTGTAAACTGTAACTACATTATCCCATCTTAAAAAACTCAGACGACCTCATAGGCACAATATGAAGAACAAGGAATACTTCAAGTATTTAATTATTTTCACATACCTAATAATAAATAAATATATTTACATATCCATGTGTTTTACACAAGTAGGGAACAAAGACTGGTGTACTTCAGGTACTTCAGTTTAAAAATAACACATTAACTTGATTTGAAATAAATCTTCTCAGCCACATAACAAGCCTGGCCATGCAGAATATCTTTGCTATACTTTGCACCAGTTTATTTCCACAAGCAGCCAGCCCATGGCTATCATAGTGGTAGCAGTGGAGGGAATTTAGATACATATCTCTTTGTTCTTAAGAGAAGTTAGTTAATTGTCTCCCAATCAGCAAATAATTCCTTTTTTAAAAAGTCTAGTGACCTTAGAGGATTCACTGAAAAGGGCAACAAAATTTATGAGACCTGGATACTGGAAGTATATCCATCCCAGAGCTCCTACGTATCTTGAAAAACACTTGTTCTAAAGTAATTCAGGCCTACAAGTGCAGACTATATTTATAAATTATACAAATAATTAAAAATACTCCCTGAAGCAGCACCCTTGCTTTGTGGCATGCAAGTACCCTAACCAGCAAACTACAGGGCTAATTTTTCTCTTTACTTCTGTCGAAGGGGATATTAACTAGCTATACAGAGGAGGACAGCTGCAATAGGGAAGAGTTACACACTGCAAAATATATAACCCAGAAAACAGCCAACTCTCCTCAGTAAATTCTGCTGTATTTTTAGACACTATCTAAAACCCCTACATAAATGGCTACTGTACAAGGGCTGAATGGCTATGCAGCTGATCTACAGCAAATTTGTAGCATCCTGTATTGTGACCTGCAATGCTTATGCATTTCAAATGCTCTGAAATAGTGAATACAAAATGTTCTCTTCCATAACTCGAGGATCAGCAGATCTCTATCATGGCACTCCTCTAGCCTGCATAGATTCTAAGTTCAAGCTTTTAGTGCAAGGTGAGATTTGTAGATTTATTAAAAATGGGTATTAGTTGCATCAATAGCTCTTTTAAGAATCAGAGTACAGCTACTTACACTTGCTCTTGATCTGTTTTATATTACTAAAAGTTTGCTTCGTTACCACTGTTAAAATCACTGTCACCTACTTCATTACATGAGACACATATCCTTCTGCTTAATTCAAGATGAACAGAAAGAAAAGTAGATATTCACTTCTTATTTTGCATGTAAGCAAATTGGCACATGATAAACAAGGGCATGAACAATAGATATGACATACGTTTACAGAACCTTCTTGCACATTTCTACCTCTCCAGCAGGAGGGAAGCTCCAAGCAGTAAGCCAGCTTTCACTTACTTCAGGATAAAAGCCATCGCCTCCAAGCAGCCGATAGGCTGGAGACTCAAGTACGAGCTTACTGCTCAATAACCTGCTTTTGTTCTCAAACTTTACTCACACCCTTGCACTGTCAGATAGGGTGGCTGTAAGGTTTCAGAGAGTAGGGAACTTCTGAGGGCTCTTACTTAGGTGTGTAGAATAGACCCTCCTCACTGGGGCACAGTTTCAGACACACCTCAGTGAAGGTATCTAAATATGTGAAATTTAGGTAAGTGTCCAAGCTGTCACTACAGTCAAGGGTGACACTGGGCTCAGCTCAGTTGTCTAACCACAGGTTTCCAGCGACATCTGGCAAGTCCTGAGGTCTGTAGCAATAACCTTGGGTTTTTGTCTCCACAGGAACAAAGCTCTCCTCCCAGGTTTATAGGTACAGTACAGTTCTTTTCTGCATATTACCTGGCTTAATTCTCTCTTTACTATACTTCATCTACTTCAAGTACAGGTATAGTTATTAACAGGAAAAGTCAGTGCTTGGTTTTTTAAATTCTCTAATAATGTATTTTAATGTTTGATTAATTCCAATCTGATGCAATTCCACCCTCACTCACTTTTCCTTTTTGCTGTTTTGACAATATAGTTTTCTAATTTAAAAAGTCACTTAAAATACAATCAGATTTATCCACTCTAGATGTAAACATACCTATCTTTAAAAATTCCACGTAAGACCAGATAATGTCAGGTTTACTTCAGCTGGGAAAGAAAACTGGGTTTACCTCTCACAAAGTCTCTGAAAATGCTGCACAGGATTGCATTTCTAAGCAGTATGTTCACTGAGACACAATTTGAAAAAAAAAAAAGGTTAAAAATAAGACTGTCTATATGGTAAAAACTGAAAAATTCTTTGAATTTCCCATGTAGAATACACAGTTTGTAACAGCATAAGTATCTGTTGAAGTGACAATGTACAGATCTATCATCTCTATACACAATAGTTCCCCATAGGACTAATAATGAAAAAAAAAATCATGTACCAAGTAATGAACGAATTCATGTTCTTTTAATACTGATATATAATATTCTAAATTTAAACCCATTCTGTAAGAGTCCTTATGACTGAAGCAATCCATCCCATTATGTTATAGTAAAGAACTGTGGATTCTTCTTGAAGAAAGATTAATGAACAAACCCTTTCTGCTAGAGCATAACACCCACAGATTAAGCTTAAAACTAGTTAAAACATTCAAATGACTTAGCTTTTCTTTGTAAATCACTTTTTAAACCTGTCCTAAAGCCAAGGAAAGTCCAGTCTAACGTCTCGCCCCCAAGCAGAATTAATCTTATTGTTGGGGGTTGGGTTGTCTTTCCTTTTGTTTCCTTTTAACAGTGTAGAATTTTTTTTCCATTCAGTTGCTAAATAGCCTTAATTACTGAGTACTTAAGAAAAACAAAGGCTATACCTAGGCCTAAAGAAAAGGCCCATCTATGTTTACTGTTCTGTCGGAGAGTTTTTCTCTCGAAGGGGGTGGGGGGTGGAGGAATATCTCGAGAATTGGGGACTGGTAAAAGGAGAGGGGAGGGGTGGAGCGGGACTGGCTTTCGGAGGAGGACACGGGAAGAGACAGCTCTGCGAGAGAGAAGTTTTTTTTTCGCTGCTGCTGCTGGAGCCCTGGCTTGGAGCTGTTTTCTTCTGCCTCTTGGGGTGAGCCTCTGCTTGTGAGAGCAGCCGCTGAGCCTGTTGTCATCTGCTCGGGTGCCCGGAATCCCTGAGCTCGCCTCTCCTCGCTGGGCTAGGAGCCGGGCGGCTGCTGCCCCCCGCCCCCACCGCTCCTTCGGCACTGCTCTGGGTTTCACTGCGCTGCAGCCCCGCTCCCCCGCCTGCCGAGACGTCCTGCCCTCCCAGTTTGCTGCTTTCCAAGAATCCTGCTGGGGCACTGGAATCGACTGCTCCAAGGAGGTTTGTGAAGCAAAACCTCTCTTCCGTTTTGTTTTCCCCTGCTGACTGAACCACCATAGCACGTGCTCCCTGCCGGCTGTGACCATCACTGCACTGAGGGGGGGGGGAAGTGCCTTCAGGCCAGGAGGTCGGGACCGGGTTCTTGGTTCTGTTTTGTTGTTAGTGCCATAAAAGTTGTTGCTTGTTTGCTCTGTTATAAATCCTAGTAAAAAACTGTTATTCCTACTCCCATATCTTTGCCTGAGACCCCCTTAATTTCAAAATTACAATAATTCGGAGGGGAGGGGTTCACATTCTTCATTCCGAGGGAGGCTCCTGCCTTCCCTAGCAGAGACCTGTCCTTCAAACCAGGACACTTATTTACAACATAATTCTTGGCAACTGTTTTCTTGTCCAGCTTGTTTCTAAGACATAGAATCCCCCAAATTTTTCACCAAAAGCATTTTAATGTTGTCATTGGAAAATATTTGCTAATATTGAGCCTATATTTTCTTTACTGCGGTATGACACCATTTGGTTTTTATCTACTATAAAGGAGTACAGATAAGTACTTTCTTCTTTGCAGTTTCTTCTATGTAGATTTCAGAGAGTATTTTTTCTCTCTTCTTTCCAACTGGTCCATGTCTTTCAAGTACACTACCCAAAACTGAACAATGTTCTCCAGTTTACCAATGCAAAACAGAAGTTTCAATTCACAGATCTCTGCTGTCTTTGTGTTTAAGAATCTTGCAATAGTTGCCTGCCTGACAACAGTATGCACCTGCTGACTTTTGTCATCTTTTGATCTGTAATTACTCCCAGAACTTCTCATACAGAACAAATTCATTGCAAGATATCCCCCATTATGTCTTCCACAGTTCCTCCACAGCTGAATGGAGCACCTTGCACTTGTTCCTACTGAGCAACAATTTCTTAACACTTTGTCGCCATCATGTCACAACTATTTTGAGTTCTGACTTTCAACAAGATTTGACTTGCTCACTTTTTGGTTTTTTTTTTTTTTTTCTTTTTCTTAACATGGAATAAAAATACTAAATGAAAACTTGCACATGTATTTGAAAATCTTGGAAATCTAAAAGGCTGTAGGCAATCCTATCTTTGAAATAATACTAAATAGTCATTCAAAATCATCATCTTTATACTACCTTCTCTGCTGTAGTTCAGTCTTCTTTCAAACTCCTGCATTTTACCAGCTATTAGCTTCTCAAAGTTCTCAGAATAAGCAGGATGCAGGCATCCATGAAAATGCAAATTTTCTATGGCCACTGCTCCCAAGGGAATGATGGTTTAAATTTGTAATTCACTTTTTTTTCTAATGCTTAAGAACTACATAAAGCATAAAAAGTCTAAATTAGCATATGTCTACACTGATCACTGTGCTACAGAAACAAACCAAAAAAGTAGTTAGCTGGGTACTAACAAAAGCATGAAAAAAAAATCTTAGTACTCACTGAGTATGAGACTGAACAATGTACCAACATCAGCTTAACTGTAACTCAGACATTGTAACTAGGAGAAATAATTGATGGTAAATAAACAGGCTGAGACTAGAATCCAGGAGTACAAGTGCACACTTGAAAAGTACAATTTAAGAAAAGATTGATGTGGTGAAAACTGTTACAGAAGCCCATTAAATCCCTGTGTATATATAGATATATATAAAAGCACACCAGGAGTGCCTACAGGCACATGCCACTTACAGGCAAATAAGTATCTAAAGATAAGAATGAGATGAAGTAGGACCAAATCCCTTCGGAATGATAAAAGACTTGCTTGCAATACAGAAACAAAACTCAGGGTTACTAATGAAATTTTAGGTATGAATCTAAATCTACAGATTTCTGCATTTACAGCAGCCCCTTAATGCTGTGTTTCATGTATATACAGACATACTGGGTTCAAATCTAAATTATATTAGCATAATGTTTACCCTGCTTTTTTATTATAAAAGACTCAATATACCATATGAATAGATGATTTCTGAAGTTAATGAAGTTTGTATAACAGCTTTGTTCCTTGTACCAGTCAGTGGGAATAATCATTCTTCTGTGTTATTAAAATTCCCTACACCCTCAGTCCAGAGGGGAGCATGTTCATAGCTGTGGGGAAGGATTGCAGAGCAGCAGAGAAAGAGGACCATAATTCTGATGAACCACAGATATTTTTGAGACCCTCATCCCTCAATATAACAGAGTGACAAATGGAGTCTCTTAACCTGTCCATATTTCTGTCTTTTCATAGAATCCTTAAGTTTCATTTAATTAAAAGAAGTTGGGATTCACCAGTATTGAGATTTAGGCTTATTTATATCACACTTAAAATATAAAGGATTATGGAGATGAGAAAGAAGAAAATGTTGGAACATCAAAGCAGTTTCCTTGCAAATGATCTGAAGGGCAACATATCATTGAAACCATGAGAGATATAGCAACTCTAGCTGGAAGTTTTTTGATCTTCAAATCATTCTTCAGAAAACTTCACAAATGGAAAGCAATTGAATCAGTGCCAGAGCACATTTAGTTTTACAAAGATGAACAGAAATTCCATTATTTCTTATGGCTTACCAGAGAAGGCAGCTCAGAAGATATCAACACATTTTCTAGTTCACACAATTTACTTTAGTTACTGACTAAAACTTTATCCTATTTAAATGTAGTAATTGTACTGTGATCTCCAACAATATCATGCAACAATTTGACTTCATTTAATTCTGCTCAAGGATAAAGTGGAAATTGATTTATTGTGTAGTAATAATTTCACAGAAAAACATGAACCTGCACAAAGAAAACCTGATCCAATATACTTCAGAACTTACATGGTAAAGGCATTAAATTTTTCCTACACAGTAGGAAGTGTCAGGTAATGCTCTATTGAAGAGTGCAGCTTATTACCTATTGCATACTTGCCAAGTCCACTGTTTCACTGACAGGCAGTCCCATTCAGAAATGATTGATGCTTCCTTATTTATAAAAAGCTGTGCTACAGTACTAGAGATGCCAAATATAGTAGCACAAAGAAAAGTCCATTTGCTTTGGACTCCACAACTAAATATTTATCTCTAAATTTCCCTTTTAACTGGACAAGCTGTTATCTTGTTCTATGTCATACATGGCCACTTTTTGAAGGGTTATGAGCACTCTTGTGGAAAAATTGTGAAGTGACAGAAGATCCGCTATTCTGTTGCACAGCACTCCATCCTACCACAGATCACCAGATTCATAGATGCCTATTCCTTTCCTCTCCAAATTTTAGAAATTGTAGGGATTTCTTTTTTCTCTGCACAAAAACCGGCACTGCAATGTGACTACACTGTAATGCTGGCGGCACCTGTTAATCTTGGGTTGGGGGAAAGGAGGAGATATTAAAACACCCCTCACTGAAGTAAAGCACAGTTGGTCACTGAGCTCTGCAGAGTCTACAGCCCTAGGTCAGCAAAGCAATACAACATATTATAATATGTACCAAAGTCTTGGTTAACTCTTATGGTACCAAGAAAAAGATAATACACAGAAGTTGAAAGGAAAAACAAAGGGAGAAGAGAGATGGAGAGATTTCTTTGTACATTTTACCAATGATCCCTTGATTGTAACACACTTTGACAGCTGTGTTAGGCAGGCTAAATGGCAAAACTCCCAAAAGGTGGAGAGCAACTCCAGCTTGTTTTTAGCATAAGACAGCTTAAATTTAAAAGAAGGGGAGGCTTTAGGACTCCAAAGTCAACTCTGCATTTTATGACCCCTAATTATTTCAGCATCACAGGTTAAAAACGAGAGTTGTCAGAAGGACATCTTCCCAAGCCTGTATGAAGTTACTATGTTATCCTTTCCAAACAAGTGGTCATAAAGGTTAATACGTACGTATCAACTCACAAATGACAAAACTTTAGGGCTTTGTCCTCAACACATGTGAACTCTGTATCTATCATATACAACCTTGTATCTCCACTATTTTCACACCTTCTCAGCTCCTAACCAATTTTTGCATTAACTTATGCCTAATGAATAGTATATGAAGGGTAATTGCAAAAAGGCAACCCCAGCACCAGTTCAAATAACTATTATTTATCAGATAACTTCCTGTTATTAAAACAACTATCGCTCAACCTACATTTTTTTTTCAATTATCATTTAGAAACTCAAAAGTCTGCAAAACTAGAGCTGAAAAACGAACCTCAAAATCTCAGAAACAAACTGCTGAAGTATGTCTACTAGAAAAAGACAAAGAATACAGTGGGTGGAAATAGTGCACAACAAAAATCTCTCTTTTGTAGCATTCCAGGCATTAATCTTGCATTTTAGTATGGCCCAAGTTAAAGAGGAACATCAAGTTACAGGTTTATGATTAAAATCAAAGCATCTTACTAAAATGATGTCTTACTTTTTCTCCAATACTAGTTTTTAAAAGTCACAAATTCCAAAAGCTATGCAGTTTCTAATCACCTGCATGGTTTAATATTCCTTATTTGAAAGCAGAAAAGCATAGGGAGTTAAAAATTAATAACTTTCATTACAGCATAAAATAATCAAAGATTAAAATCAAGAAAAGTATGAACAAGTTTGGAAACAAAAAGCAGAAACCCTTACCTTGAAAAGCAGCTGCATTATGAGATATTAAAAATTTTAATGTAGCACTTGATGTTTGAAGCACTTGTTGTATATCTTGCTTTGCTGCAGTCTGATACCTTTCTTCCATCTTTTTGGTACAGCATGTTGGATTTTTAGAAGTACAAACCTGGAGATCAACACCTAAGGAAAAGGCAATTACATTGATTAATAAAAACCAGAAGTATGCAAAACACAAACAACTATAAAACAGCTACCTTTCTTTTTTTTCTTTTTTAACAAGGGTATGGTCACATAGAAGAAATACCCAAAGCTTTAAAACATTTGGTCTTGTTCAACAGAAGGGGATACTAATTAAAATTCTGTGGTAAGAGTAGACTTATTACAGTTAATTAATGTCACATAATATAATTTCCCTGACACTGTAATCTTTTCCAGCTGTGAATATTGCTAACTAATATTTGTCAAATATGCTGAACATGTATTGTACATGACAATACAGGTGGTAGATGTCCCATTCCTGGAAAAACACGAGATCTGGTTACATGGGGCTCTGGGCAACCTGATCCAGTTGAAGATGTCCCTGCTGACTGTAGACTAGATGACCTTTAGAGGTCCTTTCTAGCACAAACTATTCTGTGATTCTATGATCCTCCAGAATACTGAACTGCTGCAGCAGCTCATGGCTAGCACTCTTGTTCTTCTGTAAATCCTGGACTAGAAAAAGCTAACAACTTCTAAACATTATAAACACACCAGTGGAAAGCCCATTCCTGACAGGTTCTTAACGAATGTGCTTATATTAACTTTTACATGGAGCAGTCCTAACGTCTAATGTCAAACATTCCCATGAATCCATGACACCAACTCCCTACGTTCCCAATAGGCTGGGAGACATTTCTACAAAGGAGTATTTTATTTTTAATTTTGGGCACGCTGAAATCCCAGAGGGGCAATTCAGTACTTTTATAACTTTACAACTGGAGCATAAAAAGCATTATTCATCTTCCTTGCTAACATGTGGTATTCAAAATCTTTTTTTTAATACTGTGTCTAAACAATGCTTTTTAATACGAGGAAAAAAAATATCATGAAAGAATAAACATGAGAATTTAAATTATATTAATACAAAATTTAACAGTCCAATACAAATTCTGTTCTCAAATATGTTGCTTCACTGACAGATATGACAAGATTTCTAGGAAACATAGTGAGAAACTTTTTTTAATCTGCCCTGTGGATTAAATTCTAATCCTGTAGTTGTATGTATAAACATCACTCTTTCTTCATAATAGGTAAAAATGGAAGATAATGATTGGAAGAAAAACATAAGAAATTAAAAAGTCAAATCCATATTGCTTGTGACTGTAGCCATGTTCCACTCTTACAGCACCTCTTACTACTTAAAACTTTTATTTTTCTACCAGTAAACCTACAAGATTTAACATTCCTTTTCAGTAATTTTTCCTCGGATAAATCATTCTAAGCATGAATGTAGTTATGGGGAAAGAGAGGTTTTACACATTTTGTACCCTGAATAATAATTGTCTTATGTAAATTAGGTGCTGCAAATAATATATTCCAGAAAGTTAAAGAAGAAAATGTTAAGGTACTGACACCTGGATTGGAGCATTCTGAAAGAATGGTGAATGTTCAAATACATCATATCAAACTTATGTCCCTTTATCCATTTGTTGGTTGAAGCACTTCAATTGCTCAGTGAGAAAAAGTGTTATTATTTACATACAGTAATCCCAATCCTAAAGCAGTAACCCACCGTGCATATTTAGACAGGTGGAAAAGATACAGAAAATTCCTTAGAAATCACATTTAGAAAAGCATGAGATGAGAATGAAATAGGTAATTTATATGGGCTATTAAGAAAAGTGGAGTTATCAGAATCCTGGATGAATATTTGTCTTTACAATATTACACAGAGGTAATCTGATTCCCATGACAAATAAACAAATTTCCCTTGTTAATTGCAGATAATATGGTCTTTGATTTGCTGAAAATTTCCTTCTACCATCACTGGTTTCCATCTTCACAATTCCTAGCTCCTCCATCATAAAGCAGGTGTGGAAAGGATCACATGTTTGGACCTTCAATATTAAAGACTACAGATTTTTTCTACATTTTTAAAGGATCTTTTCTGCTTCATGCTTTAGGTCATATGATGTTTCCGAGCAAAACTAACTCATTTCAGTGAGGAGTGCTGCTCGAGAGTTTATATAATTCTATATTTATGAAGACAGAAGTTTCACTCTCTACACACAAGAACAATTTACCGCCCATGATAAAAATGTATGCCTTGAAGTAAAACCATTTTGCAGATATTAGCAGCAGTATCATGACAAAGGAAAAGCAGTAGGTACTTTAAGAAATCCCAATATAACACAGAATTTACAAGTCTGACATTGCCTTCATGGTGGTGTGCAAAAGTAGGAACTTAACCTCCAGATATGAAAATTAACTGAGGCCAGTGATATCCCTGTAAATCCCTTTGAAGTGGTTCCCAGTAGTAGTTTAACACACAGGGACTGGTACACCTATAAGCCAGAGTGCAGGAAGCTGAACACCTTCACTATCCAAATGGAAAGTTAAAACTCTAATACAGGAATGAATCACTGAAATTCTGAGAGTAAGAAACTCCGTTTTCCCAGTATAAAGTGTCTTTTAGTATAAAGTGTTATATTATTTTTACAAGGTATCTTTTTTCCTTGTATGGCTTAATGTTTTTAAAGGCTATTTACCCCTTTTTTTTTTTAATTTAACTTCTGTGTTCTTCAGTATGCACATTTTTACAATTTACAAAGTAATTTATCCCATCTTATACCATCTGACTGCTTTTACAAATCTCCTGCCATGTGAAAACTTTAATATTCCATCTTGACATTCCAATTTAAGCAAAGAATGAAAATAAGGCTGCAAATCAGCAGAGAACTCAAAAAGAAAGAATTAGTCATATAACCTGATCCATTAGAGTTTGTCAGTTGGTATAAGGTTTTGTTTATTGGTCTCACATTGACAAACCAAGAAACTTTACAAGTCTTTGAAGTACTTGGTTTTTTTTCTTAAAACTCCAAATTTGATATTCCAGAAAAGTCTTTTGTCTTCATAAAGAAGCCAGCATGACTTATGAAGAAAAAGTACTGGGGAGAAGGAGCTCATTTGTGAAAAGACAAAGTATTTTTTTAACCCACACACATGAATTCTGAGGTGTCTGTTACATCATTATTAATACTGCTGCTCAAACTTATGTTTCGTAACTAATATATCATTAATTTAGGTACATCTGAATTGGGACTCTGCAGTGGAAATACCCTATTACGAGAATACTTTGTGCTATCAAATGACTTCAAGAAACAAACTGAACAGTTAGGCACAAATTCATCATTTCAAGAATTCATCTAATCAAACTAACATCTGGATTAAATTACGTACTTCCATGTTGCTAAAATCTCTAGGACTATTAGAAATTTTATTATATGTTAAGATGTTAAATTTATGCCTGACCGTGCCCAACACCAATCTTTCTAAACAAACATGATTAGCACCTACTGAAGAGACTGACACAGACAGTAACTCAGAACAACCCTGAACTTGACTTTCCCTCAAGGCTGTGCACATTTTATGGGGACAAAAATCACTAGATTACTTAATTTCTAGATATCCAGGAAATAACCACTGTTCTTATACTACTCTTAAAAGAGCTCTCTAAGCTTCCTTGAATGTGCTCTTTCAGTTTACAATTACTGCCGAGATTCTTCAGGATCACTTTGGCTTACAAATCCTTTTATTCTACCAGACACTGGAAGCAACTTTTCTCAACATACTCCTCTCACTTCCAATCTCCCAAAGCATCCTGAGAACACTGATCCATTCATCTTAGGCACCTCCCTTTTATAAATATTAAACAAAATTATGTATTTATACATGTATAAATATTTATTTTCTAGCACAATTCTTAGCAATTTTCCTATTTCTTGATTTCATATTTTTGATGCTTAATATGCCTAAACAGCCTTATTTTCTTAACCTCAGAAAATTTTAAGTATCATTATAAGAGCCCAACAAATCTGTCAGAACAAGAAACCCAGCAGTAGTTTGAACTAGAAGGAAATGACAAAGAGAAATAACTTAATCTAGATTAATTAAGCATTGTCTACAGCAAGCCTTTCTTTTGTTTTTTTCACAAACATGTTGAAAACATGATACGAAGAAAGATTTATGTAGTGTCTCAATGAAGATTCATGTACTCGTTTCATAACTTGCTTCTCTGCAGTTGAAAAAGTGGCTCCTGAATTTTAACCTGTCAGCACCACAGTGGTGGGTGACTGCTTGTAATTTGGATAGGGAGGGTGTGTTTTCACTAGTGAACCTCACTACTGAACTCTCAGAGTGCATTCAGATATGCTTCAGCTGCCAGGAAGAATTTCTGAGAGCACCATCTGCTGTAGTCAGCAATTCCTGTAACAACCTTAACACTGGAAAACAAATAGGCAAAGCTGGAGCTCTGCACATGCCCAGAAGAACCAGATACAGTTGGAATAATGGAGACACGATGGAACAACTTGAGTGGCCACTGTGCAGTGATGGACAGATACAGGCTTGTCAGGAAAGAGGAGAAGAAAAGAAAGAAGGTTGCTCTTCATGTTAAGAAAACTGCAGAAGGTATAGAACGGACAAGCTAGTTGGTGACTTAAGGTGACCCAGGACCAAAGAAGATCCCAGTGAGGATCACATTGTGGTATGAGTTTGATACCATGCAAAGTCAGGGAAAGGAAGTGGACTGAGTCTTCTTTAAAGCAAGACCCTGGTTCTTATGAGAGATTTTAAACCTCACAGAATGATTCAAGCAAGATTTTTGGAGGGGACTGGGGAAAAATTCTTATCACAGGAGTTAGATGGGTCAACCCAGTCTGGCATTCTTCTGGACTAAAACTAAGAAGAACCTAACCACAGGGAAGGTAATCAACAGCAGCTTTGGCAGAGTGCCCATGAAATAATGTAGATGAAGATCTGCTTATTTCAAATAGTAAGTCTAAGAGGTCATCTTTCCTCACTGGCTGAGTACTTGTGACAAGTAGTATCTCCTACAAACTGCAAGAATTTCCAAGACCTGCTTGTCACATCAGTATGATATTCCCAGCTGGTATCTGGAAAGCTGAAATGTCCCGTAAGGACAAGGGTTGCCTATTGTGAAATTTCTTTTAATTGCCTGTAACTCATCAGTGCTTACACCTTGGCTAGGTGGTCAGTAGTAGGACCTCCACTACATCTCCTTTGTTTTACATCTCCCTAATCCTCTCCCAGAGGCTTTCAACCCCACCATTACTAACTGTAAGGGGTTCACACTACTCTAGACAATACTGCAGTGGATGAGCATTAATCTCTTTAATAAACTTACTACACATAATAAAAATAACTCTGAAATGGCTGGGAAAAAACAAAACTCCCAGGTAGATATACTTTGCTTCCCTTACATCACTATAGACTTACAGTTTTATGACAAGTTACTTATTAGAAAGACATTATACAATTTTGTACAGTACAGAAGTCTCTCCAATACAACAGCTTCATCTTCAAACGTCAATACAGCTTTCATATGAGACCAAATACCAGCAGGACACTTAAAACTATTCCAAATGAAGAATATAGGTGGGGTGGATTTGTGAAGAGTCTTGCTTTCTTTTACAGAGTATTTAAAAACTAGGAAAATACCCCACCCCACTGCCATCTACATAAGATGACCTACCTTGCCCTCTAAATCTCAACAGATAATAACGCAATATAAATGTTCTCCCTCTGCTTGGAACTGAATACATAAGAAAACTTGGCAAAATGTTATTATCAGATTGCCTGAAACAAAAAACATTGTGTTGCACACAGCAGCATTTTAGACAATGGCATTGTTATATAACAAACCATAATTTCATAATGAGAAGTGTGTAGCTAAGTTGTCAAACCAAGCTAAAATTAGAATTTGTGTTATTTATTATTCTTCTGCTGACTTGACATGTGTCTTTTTCATAAGAATAACTTCATTTTTCAGAGGAAATGATCTCCTTTTTCCCTATGAGCTTCAGTAAAGTGGATCTTCCACAAACTCGTCATGCCATTTTTCCAATATGCATGACCTTTCAACTTCTACATTTTAGTTATTAACAAATAATATACAGGGTAACTGCTCACATGCAGTTCCCTGTGTATACAGACACAGACATAAATAATACTTGTCTAATATTAAAATGAAATAACCTAAAAATTAGCTCTATTACCCAAACTCTTCTTAGTATTTTAAACAATTGTTAGGCACTGCTTAGCTTTCAAACCTTTGCCTTTTGTAAAGCAGTAGCTAATTTGAAACTTCATCTATGCTTTATGAACTTTAATATAGCTTCAAGAAGACACACTTTCAGCAAAATCCTAAAATAATAATAAATATTTATATATGGCTTCAGATGACTCTTCAGTATTATTTTATTCCCTTGATTTTATGAAAAGTATTTTTTTAAGCATCATCTTTTGAACATGGATCTCACTCTCAACCCTAAGGGAATTTTGTTTTATACTTTTAAGACTGCTAATCACATACATATAAAGTATATTTTATTGACCTACTTTTGTTCCAGCTCATGAAACACAGCTGTTTTCATTGGCCAGGAAAAAGTAACCAAATACAACATACAAATAACCCAACTGACTAAAAATTGAATTGTTGCTCAAAACCCACAGAGTGGTTTTGTAGTTGTTATTTTAGAGATCTACAGAACAAGGAACAGCTTACAGACAGTGTTTCAGAAGAAGACATAAACCAGAAAATAAAACAGATCCTTCCATTACACTACAAACAATATTAAAAAAACACACAATTATTTTCTGAGTTTTCACATCTAAAAAACTTTTAATCTTCCACAAGAATTGTTTTATCAACAGAAGGAGAAAACGCATTTTAATCCAAAAAGGCATATTGGCTCTTTTCAGTACCAAATTCTGATGGCTGTACACTGTGATCTACTTTGAGACAAGATCACAAGACATCTAGAAGTGAAATAATTTAGCCTGTAATAAAAATACATTGATGTAAACAGTTATGGTATAGGAAAGGTTTCAGAACAGAAAACAATCTAGATAAGTCTAAGAAAGACAGCTTGGGAAGAAAAACATAATTGTTCTGAGGTGCAAGTTTACCTATTTGGAACTGATTTCAAACTTTTATTTGTGGTCTCAGATGTACAAATCTGTATTTTCAGTACCTTGAGATAAACAAATGCTGACAGGATGAGGACAGTAACTGCCGGGAACAGAAAATGCCAGATCTGTGGTAAACTTCTGCCTGTCTACTTAGACTTCTGAGAGATCAAATCTGGGGTCTGAAAAATCCCAGAACAGACTTAGGGTTGTCATGAAAAACAGTCTTTCAAAAGCCAGCACTGAAATGCCATATGGCTTGGAAGCAATTGTCAAATCAGTGGTTTATTTCAAAATGGATTTGGAACCTGTCAGACATGAGTCCTTCTCAAGCTTATCCTTTAATATTTATTAACTTATTTTTGTTACAACCACCACTCCAGATGTAGCATTACTTGTTATCACTATGATTGTTGCAAAGTACTTCAGCTTTGCTTAGTAAGAGATGAAGATCAGCCTCAAGCACCTGGCCCTTACTGTCAATACTGTTGAACTATCACCTCATTTCTTTCTGTGGCTATAATTCAGCAGGCACCAGTATTTCTGTTACCTGCACTTCAAGAGATGGTGCATTCTATATACTGCTTTCAAAGGACACTCCAGACAACACTGTAGTACAGGTCTGGCTCTTTCCTTATACACTCCAAGCTCATCTTCCTGCCTACTAGGAGGCTTCCCAACAAGCTGAAACCATCCCTCTGTATACCCATACTACAGCTCACAGAACAAACCATGTCATCCTGTCTGAAAGCCCTCCTATTTTTGAGACTGCCTGACTTTTAGAGCAGGGGAACCCACAGTGTCTTGGCATTACAAAAGCATCATACTGGTTCTCAGGAAGATTCAAGAGCAAATCCCGTTGAGGGAGGACAGTCCGTTCCTTCTACAGGACACCAGCCTGAAGCAACATAGACGTGAACCTGTCTATTCCACTCAGCATGGGAGTCAAGAGTCAGTCCTCTGTCTTCTACTGAGCAGCACCACTTTTCAGGCCAACCTAGCCAGATCAAGTTCTAAGACTACTGAACACTGATGACTTACTTCCTAGAGAAGCTGAAGGAGTAGAGATTGAGATGGAACTGCCACATAGTTGAGCCCATTTTTTTGTTGATTTTAATCTCAAAATATTGTCAGGTTTTTTTCCACAGTGATCATTTTGTGGATTCAGACGTGAAATGTTCACACACACACAAAATTATGCTGTTGGCAACAGTCCTTACAAAAACAGATGTGATATAATGAACATCAGTAACTGATTTGACAGAGCAATTCACTTTCTGTCCCTGACTAAATCCTTTTCCAGAACTCTGAATGTCTGTTAAACAAATAGAGTAATTGGAAGTCCTCTGCCTGCACACACCAAACAGAAAAAAAAATTAATTTGACTTGAAGTGGAACCAAAATCCAAATTATCTGAATGTAAATTATACTAGAAACCCAAATTAAAATTCAAATACTATCTTGGAATTGCATTATAGTAACCTGCTGGATTTTAAACTGACTTCTATTGTTACTTAAAGGGGAATTAGCAAGAGTATTTTAACTTGAATTAAAAGTAGTACCACACACCAAATATTTCTGACATTATCTCATCCTTCTAGCATGGTTTTTCTCATTTATTCAATTTCATATTCATAATGATTCTCTACCAAAAAGCCTTTGCAATAAAATTTATACTAATCACAGTCTTCACTCTCTTTTATACTTCTTGTTCTCATAATTGCACACATGATCTCCTAAAGTTTGCTGAAAAGAAGCCTAGATTGAGTCCTGAAAAAAAAAAACCAAAAACAAAACTAAAAAACAAACTGCTGAGAAAAAAAATTATCTCCAGCACCTTTTTCCCCCACTTCACTGGGAATTGTTTGGTACTACAGTGACAGCAAATGTAACATCTTTCAATAATCCACAAAACTAAGCTTTTTGGAGCAAACAGAAGCCTGAAAGTTTGTTCACTGACAAACCTACCGGAGGCTCTGTGTCAAGAAGGCAAGAGTGAACAGTTTACCAGGCATCCTGTTCTGCTGGTGCTAGAACAATTATCATAGAATGGTTTGGGTTGGAAGGGACCTTACAGAATATGTAGTTGCAACCCTCTGCCATGAGCCGGCACACCTTTTGCTAGACCAGGTTGCTCAAAGTCCCATTCAGCCTGGCCTTGAATACTTCCAGGGCCTGGGGATCCACAGCTTCTCTGTTCTGTGTATTCTGAGAGAAGGAAACCAGAGAAGAAATATTATTTGCAACCAAGATAACAAGAAGCGCTCAGAGCTCCCATTTAATCTGTCTAAAAAAGATGAGCTGCTGAAATCAGCTAAAAGCTCTAGATTTACTAACATATATAGGGTAAAAGAGTGCAAGTCTTCAAGAAAGTTTCTTAGGTTACAATACCAGAAAGGATATACAATACCTTGAACATAGGAAATAAAAATATGTAAAAAAAGTATTTTGCAGACAATTTCATATTTTTTCAAATAATCCAAGTCATATTGATCCACAAAAATAAAACAAAAAACTCCAAATCTAACCTTTGAGACCTTTTAATATCTATTTCATTCTTCACACAGCAAAAACGTGTCTTTTAGGATTTTTAATTACTGAGGTTATTCTGTACAGTCCCACCAAAACTCATAGCACAGAACCAGACAGGAAAAAAACAAAATGTTTTTGCAACTAACATTTAAAATCACTATGAAAGTGGTAAGTGTACCAACACAGCATGTGATAGGGCTGAGCATATGTCTGTACTACAGTTCCCAAATCACTTTTACAAAAGACTGAGAACAGTTAGTCAAAGGTCTTGATTGCAAGGGGTAGCAGTAACTATCTTGGAATTGGTAAATATATTAATATATCTTGATTATTAGCTACCATTTTCAACACTCTGATATCCTGTGCTATGTGAATGATAGCAGAAACTCAAATTAGTAGTTCCCCCATCCTTCAAGATCACCTTCATGTATATACATATGTCATTTTTGCATAGGTCAACAGAGGTTAATTTTTTTCTCCCTTAAAGATACACAGCTTTTATACAACACCTGCAAAACTAACTATATAAAATAATACATAGTTTATTGACCTAACATATATTCAAAATACAGACACACAGCAATCTCCAGAACCAGAATTTACACAATTTACTGATATAAGGCTGCTTAGTTTTTATTTCTTCTAAGAGGAAAAATGTGAATGGTACAGCCTTTTTTTTTAATACATGCAATGAAGACAAAGCAAATATAAGTCCTTTAATTGTACTGACTTACAACTTATACAAATCCATACACCAACCAGCATTCCCGTTGTTCTTCAACTGGTGATCCTACTCCACCCCAAAGATTCAGTTTAAGACATTTAAACGAAAGTGTTCTTAAACAAGTTATGTTTAAGGTACCACCACTAAAATAAAGACACAGAGGCAATGCAGTAGAGGCATTTATGCAGCTTGTTCTGAAGACAACACCAACATTTAATAAAGGAGTAGCTCCAAGATGCCACAAGCTGTACTGGCTGTGCATTCTGGTTGCCCACAAGGAGCACCTGAGATGCCAAAGATATCCCATCCTCTGCACATTGCACTACCAGAAAGATTTAAGTTTCCCAGAGTCACTGCATCTGTCAGCCCCATTGGGAATATTATGGAAACCCTAAGAAAATTAAAATGCTGCCAGATGCCCTTATTTCAGCGCCCAACTTAAACCTTATAAAGGCAGCTTGGACACCTATTTTCGTAAGTGGACACCTACAAAAAATGTGTGTGTTGTATGGGTGCATGTGTGTGTCTTATACACAAATACATTTCTAAGTGCCATCAGAAAAGGTTTCAAAATATTTTTTACATCTTGCCTCATAAGAAGGCTTAATATAGAAGATCAGTAGCAAAAACTGACATTTCATTTCTCTTCACATTACGCTTTCAGCCTACGAATACCTTTAATCACACCTAAACCTTCTAAAATACTCATTTAATCCCCAGTTTCTTGTCATTGCCAATTTTGGGATGATTTTACTGTTTGCTATTATTTGTTTCATGATATCTGAGATCAATGCTATTCAGAGCAGGAAATCTGGCTGCCCACAGCAATGTAATTCCTTCAAAGAGTGAAAGGCTGCTGACCATGCAGCTGTACCACACCTCCTGCTGCCCCCTGTTTGCAAGGGCAGCAGCAGAGAACACAATTATTTTATATCTTTACAATTCAAACACGGCTTTCCATTTGAATAGGAAATGCAGAAAAGCCAAATCAAAAGAAAGTGAGTGGTGGTATAAAAAATATTATAGGGGAAGGGAGGAAATCAGAGGAGCAGAGAAGAAACACATATAATGTACTATAGTTCTTGTCTCTGGAGCCAACATATTTCCTCCCTATCCCTAGGACACAAATGAATGGTAATGGTATAGTAGTCAAAATAAATGACAATAACAGAGAAAGCATAATAATTACAGTAGGCTACAGAATGAGAAGAACATAAAGCGATACTATATCATTCATACTCATATTATTCACACAAATAATCAGCATAAAAAAACTAAATCGCTGACAGGGCTGTAACTCAGATTTCACTTTTCAGACAGCTTCATTTGCACAGTACCTGTCTCATCAGGCTTCCCAATTCAAGTGTTTACTTTCTATTTATCAAAGACAATTATAAAATCTTTAGGCTAGGACAATGCAAGAAGACAACAATGCATGTTGATAAATGTATTAGTAACCTAAGTATAGTACTATGATTTGTAAGCTGCACATTGCAGTATTGACTGTATTAAGAATTATCCATCACATTTGAAGAGTCATTAAAAGCTGTATCTTGGAGGGATTCCTTTAAAATAAACTTAGTATGCCTTACCTCAACTTGCAGAGTTAATAAAAGCTACACAGATTATCTTAAAAAAAAGAATGAGGCTAGCTATTGATATTTTAAAGTGAGGGGGAAAATTAATTAAGCTTTTGTTGCATTTTCTGTCACATTTCCTACTTAACTTCTCTTCCAAACGTGAACACATTTTACACATGTGTAAAAATAAAGTTATTTTCTCATCCTATATCGTTGATCAAAAAAATACTTGCAGTTTAATTCTCTGAGTTCACCTGAGGTTCTCACAAACCTGGAAACAAAACCTCAAACCTAAAAACGTACACCTTATTATTACATGCGTGCTTTGCAACGTCATTCAGTATCTACTTTAAAAAAAAAATTCATTGTTGATACAAATGCTATATACACTCCAATTGCCATAAATACTCTACTTTCCCGGGAATTTTATTCCATTACAATGACAGGCAGATATTCAGCACGGAAAATGCGCAGCCCGACCACTGGCAGCGGTGTTAGTCACGCCCAATGCACAGCAGACCAACTCCAGCAGCCCCAGACGCAGTTCGGAGCCTGTCCCCAGTCTCCAGGGTCGGCGCTGGCACTGATGTACCTGTGCCTGCCCACGGCCGCCTGGAAGCAGGATGACCGCAGTTGAAGCTGGCTCGCTCTGCTCTGCGCGATACCGAGCGGAGGTGGGTGGGCATAAGGGGGTTTTCGGCAGGTATCAGAGTGCTCCAGTGCCCATAGCCAGAGAAAAGCGTTTTCTCTCTTGAGTAAGGGGTCAGGCAGCCCCCTCACGCAGCCCCGATGTCGCTACGGAGTCAGCGGGGGCCCTGAGATGCCCGCGGGGCCCAGCCCCGCCGCCAGCACCACCCACCCATCTCCGCCGGCGGCCCCCAATTCAAA
>WEKY01059625.1:96840-119914 GCA_013390045.1 Picathartes gymnocephalus
CCGGGACCCTCCCCCGGCCCGGCCCGGCCCGGCCCCCGCCCGAGGAGGGGCCCCCACGCCCGGGGCGGCAGCGGGAGGGCGCTGCCCAGCGCCTGGGTCGGAGACGGGGAGGAGAGGAGACTCACGCCACGTAAACCCGAGGTGCTGGGAGTGCGGGCTGCGGAGTAGAAACGCACAGGCAAAGGAAGCGATGGCATGGTAGGGGAGCAATTTCGACCCAAAAACACGCAGAAAAAGAAAAATTTAATTTGTAGCACTTTGGGGAACTGCTAGCAACAGGCTTAACACTGTCAGTAAGGTACGCCGTTCGGTTTGGCTTAAAAGGCCAAACGTTTGTTTTTTCTGATAAAAGTTTCCAAGAATTCGGCAGTCATCTTCAAAAGTTTGTTTCCTGAGGCAAACGTGACATGGGACCAATTTACAAAACCCTGTCCTGTCTACAAGGTGAAGTCCGGTGGGAATTGTTAGAGCAGCCAGGGAAGCAGCTGGGACACATCAGGTTATCTTTAGAACAGCTTTATTGATGCCAAAATCAAGAATCTTCTCCAAGCACAAATATTAAATGTCACACCTTACCCTTACAGCCAGAAAATTTTCTTCGTGTGTTTCAAAGCTGCCAGTGGTCATTCAGCACTGTAAAACATAAGGCTTTAAATTTAAAAGAAATCTTGAATCTGTGTCAGCAATTTCAACACAACCCTGCAAAACCAGCTCTAAATGTGGACTATTCCACACATTCATTTGAATACAGTTAACAAACTGAAACACAAGATATTAAAACTTGCAGTAGAGATCAACCACTTCACTACTGAGCAAAGCAATAAAACAATGTCGTTATCCGGTCTACTGAATGACAGTTCACAAGAAGGGGAGAGGACTAGTATTTCTGAATCATCCATACTCCTGGGCTTGGCAACTTCCTTCTGTCAGCAAGTTCCAACATAGATTATATGAAATGTCCTTTAACAGAATTTGTTCTACTGTTCTTATACTTTGATGTATAAAGAGTGAACACAAATGACAGGGTACAATCTCCTTGATAAAGCACACGACAGCAGAAGACATTTTAGGCCTCCATGAAGAAAAGAGAGAGGGGGAGAAAACAGAGAGTCCTACTGCAGATAAAGAGATTTGGTTTAGATTTAAAAAAAAAAAAAAATTGCAATGTCTTGTGTGGAAGCTGGTAGTAAGCAGTGAACACCTTGTCAGTCAGTAAAATACTCTTTCTTAAACAAAACACTTTTTTAAAATACCAAAAAATATCACTGGGAAAAACAACCTGAACATGGGAGCCAGAGAACATAGGATCTTATTCAGCAACTTGAAGATGGTAGAGCAAATTCTGGAAATTATGGAATTCCATCCTCAACACATAATACAAGATGTGCAGCACTCACAGTAAACGTAAGAAAATAAACTATTAGTATTCAGGGAAATATTCTTGCAAGTTAAGAAATACAGATAAGTATTCCTACTTACAGATTTCTCCTTTACCTCACAACCACGTGGAAGTTGCAACAGATGATGTTGGGAAATCTTTAGAGCCCCTTTGCTTCAAACTGAACCAGTACTTTCTCACATCTTCCACTAATAGCAGTTCAGAGTAACCTCTATCCTCCAACTCTACAGTTCAAGGGAAAACGGAATTTTTTGGTAAGTAAATTAATGTACATGTTTTAATTAGACCTTACAAGATGAGAAAGATTCTACTTTAGTCCAAAAGCTGAAGTGGATTTTTGTTTGTTGGGGGATTTGGAGAGTTGTTTTTTTGATTTTTATTTTTTGTTAGTAACTTTAGCATAGGAAGTGTGAAGGAAATAATTATTTTTGGCTTCATTAGGAGATTGAATTTAATTTCAGGTTTCATGCTTCAGAGCTTTCCTGATTTTAGTCTTAAAATGTGTATTTTAGCTAACAAGTTTCATGAATTAATTATTCTGGGACAGACTAGATTGAATTTATATTTGCTAGTGTTTTTAGCTAGTAATGAGCAGACTCCTGTCTCTTGCCATGGGGCTCACTTTCATGACTGTATTTTGAATGTAGTGCTTTTCAGTGGTCACATTTTGCTTTTGCTGCTTGCTGTAGTGCAGTACTGCTTGTCAGCTAACTGTATTGTTCCTCGGAATGCTTTGACAACAGCCGTGCAGATGTGCCTCCATGGGATGGCAGGTGCCAGAGTGTGTCTGCTGTTCTTGTCCTGCTGTACTGGACAGGCTGGAACTTCAGTCTGAACTTGAGTTGAAAGGACTGTGACCTGTGAATGAGTCCACAGTGGAGGGGAGATCCATGGAAGCCCATGGAAAACCCCATGCCGGAGCAGGTGGATGCCTGAAGGAGGATGTGACCCTGCGAGATGCCTGTGATGGAGCAGGTTTGCGGAAGAAAGGAACTCCTCTCATTTTAACATGAGAATATATATACCTATATATGAAGTTTATGAGAGAACATTAGCATTGGCTAGACTTGTATCTTCTTTGCCAAAGCCTTAACATACACACTTGATGGCTCCTCATGGATATCCAGCTGTTAGCAGAAGATGACTTAATACCCCTTCCACAAATCCTCCCTTTGCCTCTTTTCCTTAATCACAAACAATACCACTCTGTTTCCTGAAACACCAGTGCCAGAGAAGGATCTTCAGTTTATTCCTCTAAATCATAGTGAGCTAAAATGAAGCTTTCTATTATTTTTGGCACAGAGCTAGGTTTCCTCCTCATCTACATAAATGACATTCTCCTTTGGACTGTCACCTTGCAACTACTGAAAACACTTTATATGGCTGTGCCATCTTTCCAGTTTTCATCTCTTCAGAGAGCTACTACAAAAATAACCCTTTCCAACCTGTTGCTTTGACCACATTCACTTTTCCCACATTCCCTATTGTGTCAAGCACAAGTTGCTTGGCTCCAACTGCATATCTTTCTAAGTGGTCCCATCTCAGGATGCAAAGGGGAGTTTCCACTTCCAAAGGACTACAGCCTGTCTCCATCTTCAAGTTCTGAAATGATCGAATACTTTCATGCTATATCCTATCTTTTCTCATGTATTGAAAGTAGTTAAAACATCTATTAAGCTGCCTCATAGTAAAAAAATATTTGAAGAGTGATTTAGAAGAGAAAGTGTTTTGGCTATTATTTTTATACGTACCACAGTAGTAAAGGAAGTTCTCTATTGATTAAGAATAGACACTAGTCTGTGTTAACTGGTATGTTCATATCATCTCCCAGTGTCAAATTCTATTTCTGATCTAATATATGCTCCCTGTAAGTTCTTGGTTTTGATACTATCCTTTGATTTTTATATAGCTTTGAACAGAGTAGGGATCCTAGCACTGAAATGGAGCTTCTTGAAGTTACAGCAACAGCATAGGGAGGAACAACAAAAAAACAAAAACCACACAACAAACCACCAACTTTTTCTTCGGTTATATAGAACTATTATAACGATTCTACAGATAGTAAGAGGAAAAAAAACCCAAAAAAACACCACAACCAAAAAGAAAAACAAAAGAAAACAACTCAAACATTTCTCTTATTTTAGGTTGGGATAATTGAGCTAGTAAAGTAGGACTAAAAGCTACGCAGCATTTGTGTTCATAACAATGTGACACTTACCAACTATACCATAAACTTAGTGAGGCTGGTAAAACTTCACACACAACTCTTAAATTTAATTCATGTAATGATTCATTAAAAGTAGAGCTGAAAGAGTTGATACTAATCCTGCAAAAGTTTTACCTGATTTTGAGATAAATTCTCAAAAATATTGGATATTTTGATTGTTTTAAAAGAAGGGGAAAATATGAATTGTAACTGAAAATCTTTCTGAAATCTTAATGAGAAAACTGTATAATTGTTTCATGGTTGCAACGACAAAGAGTTGTCAGCTGAGAATTCAGATAGGGACAGATGAGAGAGAGAACACTGGGGAAGCAGATGCTGACCACAGAAGAGTGTTTTACAATCATAGTAACGTTTGGTTGGAAGGGACCTTTAAAGATCCTCTAGTCCAATTCCTCTGTGATGAGCAGGGGCATCTTCAACAATCGCAGACCACCAGCATTGCTCCTCCTGCCCCCAAGCTGCAAATGCTATTCTTCCATTAACTTATATTCCGATCTAAACTTCAGTTGAGGCTTCCCCCGCGCATTACGGTCCCAGCATCCCTTCTATCCCAGGTCCCGTCCTCTCCATAACTCTCCGCATGCTCTTTATCACCCCGGTGGGATCAGCCAGCCGTCACCCAGCAAAAGCCGCTGGCAGGCAGACCCGAGGAAGTGCTATGACCGCCTGCTGCCGCTGCTCGCGGGAACTGTCGCGCTCCCGCAGGTGCACCCTCGGCTTCGGGACACGGGGGTGGTGGGAAAGGTCCTCTCCCCGTCATACACCACCACCCCCGCCCCCGAGCTCTGCAGTACTGACTTCCCCCTTAAACTGAAAGGGTGAAGAAGTGCAGACCTGGGATCGTGCCTGCGCAGGCACGCTTCCGTTCTTCAGTCATTCCAAATTCCAGTACTCACTTCAGAGTACTGTATCCAGAAGGTAATTGCACATCTATTTTCATAAAGGTTTTATTCATTTAATAATTTATACTTCTAATATAACTTAGCAGTCAGCCAGTTACTTTCAAAAGTATTTCTCCTTACTGCTAGGTACACTGTTTCCATGGAGACTTCCTTAGATATTCTGGATATTCCGGGGTGAACACTCTTAACCTCTTATTTTCTTTCAATTTTAAAAATCAGGAAAGACCTAGGCACTCCTGAAAGCGAGTAAAGGTTTAATTTTCTGTTAGTAACAACTCCCAGGCATCTGTTTTTAGATTACTAGTAGCTACATGCTGCCAGTGTTGAACAGGTAACCTACCTTACAATTAGGTCCCCCCTGAACTGACACACTAAGGTAAAGAATTCATACGAGGTCTCGAATTTAGACCAAAACACAGTGACTCTGTTCCATCTGATGCAGTTAAGTATCAAAGAAAATTAATGCAGTCCCCTTCATCTTCTTTAATACCATTCACACATTCAAGATTCAAGTGACTGGCTGTCTCTGTCTGCTTGAAACAGATCCCACCTCTCCCAGGCAAACATGCAAGATATTAATGTATTTTTTAAGTGGCAAGGCTATGCAATGAAGTTGCTGATGTTATCTTAACATGCACTGTAGTAGTTGTAGCTGCTGATCTGAGGAAAATCAGAACACCAGTCTACCAAGTGGGATACCCTTTCTACACGTGACCAAGAATTTAATCTAAAAATGCTAGCACTGATCTTTTCCTGCCTTATAAATACACAAAATACAGCCACAGCTTTCTATTTAAAGGCTGTTGAAACTCCTGCCGAACCGTATCATGTGCTCTTTTTATGGATCAGTCTATATTTATCAGGACACAATTTCCATCAGCATACAAAAACTTTATTAACTTGATAATGAAATTCACAATGCAAAGTCAATTTCCAATCTTATATTTCATTTTTAAAAAAATAAAAATCACACTGTGTAATGACATTAATGGCTATATGCCTAATGGCTATAGTTAATTGTTAATAGGTATTTCTCTACTGTTATAGGTATGAGATATCCAAAATGTCTCAGTTACAGGAAAAATCTTCTAGTGGAAATCATGTGAATACCAAAGCCATTCACCACACAAGGTTTCATGAATACTGCTATCCCTGAACTACTTGTGAAACGTACTTCGAGTTTATTTCTCATTTTGTATTAAACAGCAAAATGAAGCCAGTATCTGGAAAAAGTAAGGCCAAGATCCTCATTAAAGAAAAAAAATAGCATGCTTAAGGAGATACATAGATACCACAAATTTTCCTACTACATCTTACTGCCACACAAAAGACTTGATTAACAAAATCTTACACGAACTGAAATCCATTAATGAGCTGACTAGCCCTGGATGAGTGGTGTGTTTTTCCAGTCTTCCCAATTGCATTAACACGTATTTCATGGAAGCTACATATAATATGTATGCAACTTAGGAGTCCACGGTAGAAACAAGAATTAGTCAGTACAGCATGTAAATTCTTCGAGATGTTAGTCTGCTGTTGTCCACTGGATGTTCTGGAATACTGTGTAGATAATACAAGTATGTAAGTTTAATCTTAGTACTACCTGGTTTCAATAAAATTTATCAACAATTAATGTGTTAAAATAATAGAAATATTGTTTAAAAAACGAAAAAGCGATCACAGAACATACTTGGAAAGCATTTTATAGGCTTAGAAGAAAAGCTAAGGGGGTTCTCCAGTAAACATTGTATCCCTAACTATATTCCAGCCTTGTCGTAAAATGCAGCTCTTGGATGACTTTTATATAAAGACATTACTTCAAAAAACTTAATTTAAAAATAATAAAAGTCACAGTAGGTATTGAACTGATACTTTTTTTTTGCTTCACCTTGCTAGTATATGGTGTCTGATGAAATATTGCTAAGATAGTATAATGCTATACAGCAATCAAAATTGACATAGAAATTCTGATCAGCAGGGCTATTTTTGTTCATCTCCTCCAGAGACAGAAGGAAATAAAAATGAAGGGTCTTAATAGGTTTGCACATTATAAAGACTCCTCAAATCCTTTCCTCCTTTTTTCAGCCCCAAACAGAACTTCTTTAGCACATAACATTGAATTGTACAGAAACAAAATGGTATACCCAGACTGCACCTGCATGTAACTTTGGGTTACTATATGATTTCATTCACTGTGTCTACTCAAACTGTTCTTTACCTCACTCTGATTTGGAGGACCAAGCTGTACCTGCAAGGCTGCATTCCCTGTGATTGTCCTGCAGTACTGTTTCTACCATAAACTACAGAAGTTTCAAGAACAAAGTATGGTAATGACAATCCAGGTGAAAAACAACGCAGAAAGGAAAAGAGTAACAGTTCAGGATGGCATAATATAAATATTTCATCAAAAAAAACCCCAAACTGTAGTTTTCCAGCACTGGAGAACAAAAATAAATTCTACATTTTCCTTTCCTCTAGAACATGGAAAACCTGTGGAGTAATATTCCATCTCTCTAGTCATATTTTTGGGGGTCAAAAAATGGAAAAAGTCATCACCAAAAGTTTCTAGTCTCATGTCTACATATTTATCCATGACTTCCTCCAGACTTCTAGGACAAACACTTTTCACAGTCTTTTTCATCCTCTTCAAGTTTTGTGTTTATTAAGGATTTCTGCAATGACTGAAGACAGCTAAAAGCAGCACTTGCTCTATCAAGTTCCAGTGCCCACTAAATCCTTTATTTACACACTCAAACAAAAGCACTTCCCTTTATATGTACTTGGGCAAGTTTCAATTTAAAGACTGTCTACATGCTCATCTCTGCCTCTTTTCCAGAAACAGATTGACTATTCTCTCCCTCCTTTTTCTTAGTAAGGGTAGCTGTCATCTGTCCTACCTGTATAATCCTGCAATATGGAGCAGGAATACTGCCAGCTATGCTGTTTTTAATAATACTGCTACTGATTCCAGACTGGCACTTTGTAAAGGAGCCCCTTTATAATTTATCTTAAGCTAGACAGCAATAGTAGAGTTTATGCTTATCTAAGAACTAAAGAGGGGGTATTTACCTAGTGACTTAAAATGCAAGTTGCAAGTGTTTGGCTATTTACTAAGTTCCTGATTCCAATTTTCCTTTTACACTTCTAACTAGTTCAGTACAGCTAAAATTGAACTAACTTGTTTCAGCAGTATGTGATAGCTGCAAAGCATTGGAGCCACCAACTGTTCAAACATGGCAACAGCTACCTAACTTCTATTCCAGAATAGTAAATACAAAACACATCATTCTAAGTTTTGGGACCACTGAGTTTCCTTCATTCCTTAAGACACAAAATCATATTTATCCCATTAAAATTATGAAAACCTTGTATTTCATAAAAAGGATATCTATCTCAAATTATTATATTGCTATCTCTACAAATATGACATTTATCTAATACCCTAGAAGCTCTTCCAGTTGTCCTTTCAATTAGACTCTCAAATGAAAGACAGTTACATGTAACTATGCAGCAGACGCATTTCCTCACACGCTAGGTCATAAGAAGTTCACCCAAGCCTTTCATAATAGATTTTGTACATCTTTTACTGCAAACAGTTATATCCAGAATTTTAAAACACTTGAAGGTAATTATTATATTAATGAGCAAAATGAGTTACCTTAGAGCACACTCTTAAAACACCTACATGTTCTGCTGAAAGAACACCTTGATGTTTTTGAAGTTTATCTTGAACTTTTGTCTTTAAATCCATGTATATTTTAATTCCCTCTATTTAATTTCCTTACAGTGCCTACTTGAACCGTAAATTTCTGTCATTGAGCTGTACCAACTCAGTTAAGGCAGCCAAATGTCTCAGTTGTCCCAAGCTCTGACATTCTGTGGAGCTGAACACACCATTTGCAAGTTTGTTGATGACACCAAACTGGGAGGTGCTGTTGACTCTCTAGAGAAGCAAGAGACATTGTAGAAGGATCTAGATAGATTGGAGCATTGGATAATCATCATTGAGGTAAAATTTAACAAGTCCAAATACCAAATTCTGCATCCAGGACAAACAGGGAGAGGAGTGGCTGGAGAGCAGCCCTGTAGAAAGGGGTCTGGGCTTGCTAGTTGGCAGCAGGATCGGTGTGAGTCAGCCAAGTGTCCTGGCATCCAAGAGGTGAAACCACATCCTGAGGTGCATCAAACACAGCATCAACAGCCTGTTAAGAGAGGGGATTATCCCTCTGTATTCAGCATTGGTGTGGCCTCACCCAGAGTGCTGTGTGCAGTGCTAGGTCCACAATTTAAGAAGGATATTGAGGTCCTTGTATATGTCCAGAGGAGGGCAATCAAGCTGGTGGAAGGGCTGGAAGGGATGTCCTATGAGGAGTGACTGAGGATTTTGATGTTGTCTAGTTTGGAAAGAAGGAAATGGGGGAACAACCACACTGTTCTCTACAGCTTCCTGAGGAGAAGTGGAGAGAGAGGTGCTGATCTCTTCTGAGATCACTCATAGGACATCTGGGAACAGTTCAGAGACGCACCAGGGAAGGTTCAGACTGGGTATCAGGAAGCATTTCTTTACTGAGAGGGTGGTCAAACTCTGAAACAGGCTTCCTAAAGAGGTGGTCGATGCTTTGTGCCTGTTTAAGAGGCACTGGGACAATGCCCTGAGGAAAATGCTTTAATTTTTTGAAGTGGTCAAGGCAGTTGGATTACATGATGTTGTAGGTCCCTTCCAACTGAACTATTCTATTTTCACCTGATTTCAGTCAGCACAAGAGAAGGAACACCTGAAAAATGGGCACATTAAAGTTCGAGAGTTTTGACCAGTAGGCAACAATAAATAGTGCTAATTTCAGTTTGCAAGGCATCTTGGAACAAGACAAATTTATATTACAGCACTGCAGTCTTCAGGTAGAAGACAGAACAAGAAAGCTACAAGGTAAGTCAACCACACAATTCAACTATGAGAAACCCAGAACTTAGATCAGTTTTACTTTATCTTAATGCAATGTTGCACACATTGCTATAAAACAATAGCTCAAGAAATAGCTATTGAAAGTAAGAAAATATATATATATTCTCACAGATTCCACAGCAAGAACTACCTTACTAAATCAACTACAAGAAGTTTAATGACACAAAGCTTTCTTTAGATACTTAAGCCATCTGAGCTCTGTTAATATTGCATAACCACGCAATTCCTTGATGGAGAAAGACTCCTGCATGAGCATGTAGGAAGAAGGGCTGTGGTAAGATACAACTGTTCACTCAGTATCCAAACTGTAATAGCAGATCCCTAGGAAAAATTACGTTTTGCATTCACGTGCTTCCAACCATCCGTGACTTCAGAACTACATGAAGAATTGCTCACACTTTCTTTAATCTTCCATTAAGGGATTCCATCCACATCCTCCCCCGATTTTGTCCAATTGCACCTCTCACCACTCCCAAAGTATTTAAGCATCTTCCTATGTTTGCAGTCTAGTGGCAGAAAAGCTCACCCTGCCAATATTTCAGGATTTCAAAAGAGCAGGAAAACCAAACCAGCCAACCCTCACCGAACTTTCTTCCTCTTCCAAACAAGTTTTCCTGAAGAACTTAGTTTCACAGACACTACCAATGAGAATAAGGAAATACACATGCAGTACTGATGTTGGGTCAAACTAGTGATTCCTTCTCCATTTCCTGATCATTTTTAGTAGGTATTAGGCAACAAATGATTTTACTTGTTCTTTGCCTTACATTTTGTGGCTGTAAATATACTAGCTTTTGTTTATTAGTAGCATTCCCCCACACACATTTATATGCACAATAAATATATATACCTATACAGAAACACAGATATGTATGGCAAAAGAGAAGTACAGACTAGGGAAACAAGTAGTTGTGAAGAAAGAACAATTCCTAAAGTCTGAAGAAACTAAAAAAAGCTTCTGGCTTGTCTATAACCCATTTCTTAGGCTCCTCAAGGACAAAGAGGAAACATCATTTGGGAGCATAGTTACTTTTTTTGACCTTGTATGCTTAGGGAAAGGCTAGCTCTAAAAGCAAGTCAGAGGAAATCAGAGAAATTGTAAATATCTGTAGTTTTACTAAAAGCTTCCCCAAAATGTTCCCTGGAATCCACAGTACTTATTAAAATTCTGACTAAAATACAGCAAGTTTAAACTAACATTGTTATATTCCTAAAAAATGCTACTAAAGGTTAATTATCTATATACAAGGAGTGGACTAGAAAACTTTTAAACCAAGTTTAGCAAGACTGATAAAAATACTACACTTTCAGACTTGTTGGCAGACCTTAAAAAAGGAGCCTGAGAATTCTTAAAGACACACACAACCCGGATACCAGAACAGACCAATCAGATGAATCAAGATTATAAATGTCTATATCTTTACCACATATGTGCAAATTCCCATCTATCAATCAGGAGCATACTAGAGCCAGACACCAGCAAGTTTGATTTTGTTGGGGCCATAAAAAGCCAATAGATGAGGGTGTTCCCAGTGAGTAAAATAGAGATAAATCTCTAGTTAGTGAAGTGGAGCAGAGAGCTGCGGCTCTGACAGGGCGTACAAATCATTCAGGAGATTCAATTACTGATTAATGCACCAGTTCTACAAGTTACAGCCACCACGTGAAAGAACACCACTTGCCCTGCCTTGCCAGTCAAACACATCGTGGTGCTGCTGCCCTATGGAAGCAGCACTGATATCTTGAGCACGCTGTACACCAGCTCAAGTTGTGGCATCATGTATTTGTCATGTGCTGGTAAGAAAACTTCCCACTCTGGCCTTTCACAGGCTCCCTGGCAGTCACACTCCCGAGGCCAGACTGCTACTGCTGGGACCGAACCCCCTTCCCAGCAGGCAGCTCCAGTGACTTGGTGGGAGCCCCACTTGGCTCCCCGCTCACCCCACTCACAGTCAGACCAGGTTTCCTTACTGGTTCCGCTCGAGGTTTCCCACAGCAGAGTCTCGAATGCCTCGTTCCAGAAAGTCGTTTATTCCCGGCACAGTACCACAAAAACAGCCCAAGCTGGTGCCTCCGAGGAGGAGCCCCTAACTGAGGAACCCCCGGGCTTTTATCCCCTCAGTCTCCCCACGCTCCTGCCCCCTCTCCGTGTCCATCCACCTCGCTGGCGTCACCAGTCTTCATGTCCTTTGTTATCCAAACGGTCGGCAATTCCCGGCTCCTGCTGCATCTCTCAGTGTCCATTCCCCTGGCTGGCACCAGCCATCTTCATGCCCTTTGTTATCCCGAAGGTTTGCAGCTCCCGGCCTCTTGTCTTCGGTTCCCACCGAGTTCAACTAGCATCTCAACGTGCAGCTTTCGAGCCCAGCTACCTGCACCAGGTGTACTCCTCAGCAGTGCCGCCCTCACACCAAAATCAGACATCCATGAACAAGACATTCAAAGCAACTTGGGAGAGCAGACTTTAATCTCACGTTCATCCAAGGGGCCGATTTTACCACACCACCAAGGACCACTTAATCCCAAAGAATGCTTCTGAGCAACACAGACGGGGAACACATACACCTGCATATTTTTATAAAATCTTGATCTAGGTTTTGTTCCACTGTGCTTTATCAGAACTCCCCAGAAGATGATTATCAAACCGATTTTACTCATTTGTTGTTTAGATTCTTTGGCCAAGGCCCCCTTTAGGCTACAGAGGGAAGGCTCAGTTTATCACTAGCAGAACTCTGAAATACGTAGTTCATGTTTTATGAATATAGCACATCCCTTAAATTTTTCTTGAATTCCAGACAGTTCTTTTGCTTCTGCTATGTCTGTAAAAACACACATTCCTGTTGGCTCCCCACATTTCTTGTAAAAGAATATAAGGTAGAATGTAACCTAATTTTTATGCCCTGGAAATCAGCAGATTTCTAGTAGTAGGTGATCCCTAACATCCTGCAGCTTTCCTATCCCCAAAGGGGAACAGGCCTACAAATCTATACATTTTAGATCAAGCTCTTAATTTAGTACTAGAGAAGCACTTAGCAAGTGGAACTATACATACACAGATGGAGCAAATAATTTTCAAGCTTAACTCCACATGGCTGCAGATACCCAAATGTAGCTCCCAGCTGTCAATACTGAATACCTCCGTATGTACAATGCTGTTGGCAGCTCCTACAAGCTATTTTCCCAGGTAACCACTTGTATGTCAGACCATGAAGTGTGTCCATCAAGGCCAATGATGCTGCTTAAGTTTGGACAGGAGCAGATGAAGGACAGAGCTCAAATTCCAGGTTGAGTCTAGACATGCTACATCAAAGTAACCCAGAGAAACATCCCAACCAGTGCAAGAAGGCTTACTTTTTGATAATACTAGGTTATGTTGCTGGGAAACAACTTCATGATTTGGGGAGGAAGAGAAAGCAGTGTTAATACAAGAGTACCATCATCTTCAGTTGGAATCAAGGACAGTCTCTGAATTCACCATCACAAAATACTGCAGAAAGGATTCTCCAAGGCTCTGATTCCCTTTTTAACCACTCTTCATTCTCACAGCAAAAATTTATTAGAAGTTTTTAATTTTTACACAACGGACAAAAGAATTTGAAAACCAGTTTGAAGTTGCGACCTATAAAGATTCTATTTTCTGTAATCAAGGAACTCATGTTACAATGAAGAGGAACTCTTCACTTACCCTGTAATGGAATAGTTCAAAATTCTAACACTCCCACATTTTCTTTTATAAAAGCCAAAAAAACACCCTTCCCCCCAAAACCACTAAGCCTCCCTATGCAAAGTACATCACCAGAGCAGAATGGTCTACCTCAGAAAAGTTAAAATACTCTTGGGCACACTCAAGAGCTGTGTTAGAGGCAAGGTAAGAATTGAGACTAGTTTACTGGTCCAGGGAAGTTCTACAGGCTTTTCACCTCTCTTACTTCTCTGGAAAACAAACCAGCCCCCTACCCCTCCAAAAACAGGAAAGAAAAAAAAAAAAAGCCTAAACCACCAAACCCACCAGACAAAAAGCAGGAAAATTTATTTCACTCTTAGAATGAAACCTAGTTTGCAATAAATACAACTATTGCAGTATTATGAACCCAAGAATGGCAGAACACTATCACTCCAAGCACAGTATGCCTAGACTTTCTAGGCTTTCTTGGAGAGATCACAGTTGTAGTCTCGCCACCAGACAAGGTTCTCTTCCAGGAATCATTTTTCTCCCATTTCCTCCCCTACTCTACCCTTATGTTTTAACTTCCATCCACCTCAACCTCCCATTTAGAAACATGTTAGTTAGTCCCACAAAAACATGGTATCTGCTTTTCTTTCCAAATTCCAAGTGCAGTACATATTTGAATTGACTTGTGTGTTTAATTACTGGCTGAATTTAATAAACAAACCTTAAAAAGGGACAAAAATAACTATATAGTAGATACCAACAAGTGAACATCTGTTGTCAAAGTGATCCGTACAATCCTTGGACACGAGTTGCTAGGAAATAAAGGTAAAAAGAATCATCCTCATTGACAATACAGCTTCAAACAGGAGCTGACTCAGACCTGGCCAGACAAAGAACATGCTCAGTTTTATCTGCACTGATCTCTGTGGATAACCCGTATTACAGACTGCTCATGCGATCTCCCTGAGCAAAACCTCCTTTCACTATAGTGCTAGAGCAGTCTCTCAAAGATCTATTCATAACTCAACCAATTTGGATTTAATCTGGGATCAGTGAGTTTCTGCAAATCAACATATGTGAATGGGGAGAACTGGAAGGAACTTCTTCCCTGAATACTTCCCCAGGCACCCAGTAATTAAAGGACAGCGACTGAGCCAATTTTTTTTTTTTTTTTTTAGCATCTCTAGTTTCAGTTTTCCCCAAAGTCTGAGGTGTTCCATGATTCTCAGCAGACTATTGAAAATACTCCAAGAACCTCTGGTAGGATTGTTAATCATGATCAACCACAAAATACTCTACATTCATTCTCATAATTATGTCAGTAAGCATATCTGGGCTTTCCAACACCTAATCAGTTCTTACAGCATACCCACCTGCACATAAATCCAGTCCAATACTTTTAGAAGCACCACATATCTGTTAATGTAAGATCAGAGCTAAAGCTCTACCAGAAGATGCTGACAAATACACAGAGCACAATTTGGTGACATACAGAACATTAAAAACCAGCTGTAGGACCTTCAGACTGGAACTAAATTATGAACTGAGCAGTTCAGAGGACACAACCTGCTCATGGAAGTTAACCACCCTGTGCAGTATTATACTGCAGAATTTCTCTGTGATGGCTGGAAGGGAGCACTTCTTAACACAAAATCCTCCACAAGCCTTGAGAACATAAGCATAATGTAATTTCAAAGAGATTCGTGACTTGCAGTGCAGCAGCTGTTTTGATAGACACACATATATAGTGATGATTTGCTTTTATGCTTCATCTGATAACACTGATGCACTAAACTACATCCCAGAACTGTAGTAGCTCACTCATTACATTCTATCAAAAACTGAATACAACACAACCACACACCTCCATCCCACATTGAGCAACTCCAATCATAACATCTACGTATCAATTACTCTCCAATCAACCTGTTTTTCAAAAGCTTTTGCTAGGTAAGAATTAAGGTTTTACTTAAATTAAAATCCTATTAGCAGAGCTTATCACACACACTGACGCTCTTTTCTACAGTTAAGAAAGTTGTCCCTAAGCCATTCTTGCTTCATTATGAAACCTGCTATGTCAATGTTTTATCAAACTAGAAAAAAAATCATCAGCCACCTAGTAGCACCAAGTTCTCAAGTTTGTCTGCAGAAAGTGAGATACATAAAAAGAAGTTCTTCAAGACACATTTTTTGGTCTTGGGAAAATTACTAGGAAAGCTAGAAAAATACAACCAGCTTGAACTCAGTTTTACAGGGTTTAACACAAATATCTTTTATTTCCAACTATTACAGTAATGTTCAGGAACTAGTGTTATTTCCCACATAAAACATGGGCCTTTGCCAAAGTGGTACGGGGTAAAAAAATAAAATGACACACACATATCAAAACAACTAAATAGTGACCCAGTACTTCCTAAGTGCTTATATTTTACAGCTCTTCAGAGAGGACAGTTAAAGAATGACAAAAGTGACTAGAAAAATGCCAGTCCTCTGCAGCAGTAGAAGCAGCTTTTTCTCTGCATCACGTACAATAAGGAGGAACTAGTAAATTTGTTCTGCAGCAGGAAAAAAGGACTGCCATAAATTCACGTAAAAGATGCGGGTATCTGGAGACTTTTAGAGATTCTGTAACATGTCACCCAAGGGATTTCTTATTGTTGTGCATCTTATCAACTGTTCAATTCCTGATCATTTCTGTCCCAACTGCTGACATGCCCCACAGCAGAGCAGTTGCTCTAACGTTCTTGTCAGTTACGGCAGCATACAAAGCATCCAAAACAGAGATTAAGTATTCTAGTCTTCTGCCTTAACTGAGCTTTCTACTCTTTTACCATACATTCAGTTTTTTTATCTTCCCTACCTTTACTCACATCCTTTATCACCTTCCACCTCCCAGGGAGTATCACACTACTTCCAAGAGGAAATAGGCCTACATTTTTCTACTAGAAGTGGGACAAGACCAGCTACCACTGAACTGTAGGCCAGATTCCCCCAAACACACTTCTAATCAACCAAAATCACTAGAGATGTATTTTGCACTGACTACAATATAGATTATTTGTATAGCACTTAACCATTCATCACAGGCTTGTTTTTTTTTTTTACTTTCCAAACACTGCCCCATTAATTAAAGCTATACATTGTCAGCTGGCATTAATTGCCTGAGTCAGCCAACAGTAACCAAAACCAGTCTGAATCCCAGATACTACCAAAACATCAAACACTCAAGTAAGCATTTCTTCAGTCTCAGCTTGCTGTTTACAAAACTTGTGTAAGAATTGTTCCATGCAAAGCACATTGGCCACATGTAAAAGCCATTTTTTTCCTTTCATTAATAAGGGAGATTCCTCCCTCAGCTAAAGTGGATGTCTGAGCCCGGTACAAATTTGTAATGCTTGAAGGACTCAGTCCTTCAAATGCTAATCTTGAATCATAGAATGCCATCGAAAGCTACCTAAGTCACACCTATCTACATTTACAGCTTTGCCTATAGTTTGTTACCAATGTGAAGAACCTGACCCACTCTCAGGGCCTGAAATAATTTTTAAGTATTAAAATTTTTTAATCAAGCATTCTGTGTTTGGGTATTCAAGACTACAATTACACATATATCATCCTAGCAAGTGTGATGAATAAATCCTAACACCCCACCCCAAGAAATAAAAGTACCCAAAACCCCAACACATAGGCCAAAAATTCACAAAATTGCTCATCCGTTTAAAAGGGGAACTAGGCAAAATTAAGTTTTGTTTAACAGTTAAGAATGAAATGCTATAATGGCTTTGGTAGTTTTGTCTTCCTTACAAGAGTGAAAAACCAGAATAACCAAGATCCATTTTACAACTCTCAGTCTGTACTATAGTCACTTCTCCTCCTGAGAACCCAACTGGCTGTAGTATTAAACAGTCTTCTATTACCTCTATTGGAATGAATGTATGCAAAACTTTTTGTTTGTCCCGTTCCAAACTGCATTCTGAGTTTCAGAACTCCTAGCATGCAACAGTGGCAGGGTGGGAATGCAAGCATAATCTCACAGATTCCAGACAATTCCCATGCACCACATTAACAGGTACCTCCTTCAACACTTCTCTTGCTGTCAATAAAGACAGATGCTACACAGACAGATACAAGAGACATAAGCACAACAGATACCCATCAGAGGAATAGATGTAGTAAATGGAGAATTCTAACAGCACACTTTTATTTTCCTCCAGTACCTTTTCCTTTAGACATCACCTAAAAATGGGAACAGGAAAGGAAATTACCAGAAACTGGCTCTTCACAGAACTGTAGATTTCATAGCAAGGTTTCAATGAAGAGTCACAACATGATGGAATCCACTTCTTTCTGTTCTGGATCCATGACACTTCTGTGTTTCATATACTGAGTGCTATTAGGCTATTCATATGAAGCTACCAGAACCAAACAGAGAAAAGGCTTCAGAGAAGGAACTCTATGATTGGGGGAGGATAGGGAAGAGAAAAGTGGCATGGAAACAAATTTCAATAATCTCAGATTCAAAGAAAGCTGAATCTTTACCAAGACTTCTTACACAAGACCAATTATGAGCTACACAAATACAAGTGATGTACTGCAGAACATAGAGCACTGCATTAATTTTCTGTGGTAGCAAATCAGCTCTGCCAGTGAAATCCAACTCTGTGCCACCATAGCAGGGGAGACACTCCCTTCTAGTCCTGTTCATTTAATGCCTATAAACAAGCTCAAAATGTCTGTGCCTGACAGTCATCTCATTAGTCAATTTTGATATTCAAATGTCAGCATAAGAAAGTCAATTCTAAAGAACTGACCTGTTTCTTTCAGTATCATCCAGTAACAAATTAGTGAAAAAATGTTTCATTTCCCAGTATGCTTTCACATGCTGAGTACACAGAGTTTTCTATGGTTAACAGAGAAGGTTTTTCTTATAGGGCTAACTGTGCTATACTAGAACTACAGGAAGTAGTTAATACTGTTTGGAATTTTTTACTTCTTATTTAGAAAGACAGTATAAGCTATGCTCTTCCTGCATAACACACTTTAGAAAAATAATTTCATTTTAGACAATTCCTAAAAATAGTTTGTATGGCTCAGACTAATTCATAGCAGTTCACTGTAAAAACGAATACCTGTATCAAAGCCAGTAGAAATATGCTTCCCATACATGTGACTTTTTAATAGAAAAGCTGAATACATCTGCAGAAAATGCCTCTTGGTATTTCTGCAGGATTTTACAACTGGCACTTGTTCCAGCCATCTAACCATTCCTCCCTAGTCACATCTTCTACATGAACATCTTAGACAAGGTTTAACTTAATTCAGTAAAACTAGCTGAACTTAGCAGCATTACTTCTCTCCCTACAGTTTCCTGTCAACTTCTTCAGTGTCTCAGCTGCACTGAAACCAATGTACAGAGTTACTGATTATTTATGAGGAAACATTCAAATGACTAAAAAAGCCCAGTTTTCACAGAACTTAATGTAAGACAGGACTGGATTTAGTTATTACATATCAGTGAGAACACTACTGATGCATTACATCAGAGTGTAAAAGTATAAACAGAGTATTAAAATATTAGGTATTTTCCAGAAAGAGCATATGACTAACTTGAAACTTCTAACCTAAGTTCTACAGCCAATAAGCCAATGTCATATTGAAAGCATGCAAATAAGACTAGTATTAGAAAGGCAGTGCCGTAAGTGCTTTTTGACTAAAGCAGAGCTTACTAAATCTTTAAGATGCTAAGTTACAAAATCATTTCTCATACCTGCACCACATAAAAAGAATTTTTTTGAAATCCAGGCATTAAAAGAACTTATGATGGTAACACAAAAAAATGTCAGTTTTCACATAAAGGTATTAAAGCTAGGTACACTGAACACCTAATGGACAAGGCTCCACTGGCATAAAACCTGCTTGTGCAAGCACTTGATTTTAAAAGGCTTCATTGTCTAACTAATATACATCTTCAGGCATTTCAAAACTCGATACTTACATGGCAGTATAAACATGATCACATATTAAAACATTTTCTGCATTTTAACTTTTGAGAATACTGCTTTTATACTTTAAAGAGTTAAGCCTGCCATCACCAGCAGATTACTCCAGAAACTGAGCATCTAGAAATCGGGACAAGACACACACCTCATCTGCTGACACCAGAGACACAAGCTTCCTCTACTCAGCAAGACTATGAAGAAAATTTTAAGCCTGGGAAAAGAGTATTTGGGGCAAAAAACCTATCTGAGCAATACTTTCTAAATAGATAGAGACAGCAAAAGGGGTAGCAACTGAGCAGCATGTGCAAGTCCAACACAGCTTAGTTACTTCAGAAAGAAGTTCAAGGCTGCCAAAGCCACCTATGTATTTTCAACTTCTTGCTAGAGGACAGAGTGATATGGCAAGACAGCATTGCAATACCCAGTGTTCAACACTCTTTAGGAACAACCCATTTAGCTTCACATTCCATTTGAATTTGAAGTAAGAAGAGCAAGGGCAGGACTGACCCAAGTTTTCCCACCACAAAGGAACTCTATTCTACTTTAAAGTACTATATAGGGTCTGGCAGCTTAAAGCAGCAATGTGAGTAATTTTAATTTATAGCATTAGTCCTCTGGAAGCCTGTTTTAGAACTAAACCCATTAACGTTTGGGGTATCAATGTAGTTTACTACCATGCAGCTCATTCAACAATGCAAAACGTTTGAATGCTCCACTTGCAGATTTTAGTGACTCTTCCTTATAGAGCCAGTTACCACATTTTTCTAACCAACCAACCTCAGCTTCTTTGAAGCAGTTATTTGGATGAGTTTTCCTTCATAGAAGTTCTTCAGGAAGTTCAAGAGATGTTTTATTTCATTGCTACGTGTCACATGCTAAGTGATTCACTAAAAAGACTGCAAGCTGACCACTGTGTTACACTTATCAATGTAGATACTCCACAATAAGTGGACACCTATTAAAGATTCCATATGTGATGAATGATTAAGGCTCTGCCTGTAATCTCATTTGTTACTCTTCAATTTGACAAATTCTGGATGGAAGAACTAAGGCTAAAAATGCACCCCATTATAATTTAGAAAATGCAGAGTTTCAATATAGTAAGAAGCATTACAAAAGGAAGCTGCTGAAATCCTTCATGTAATTTGAATTTGCGAAGCAAGCTTATACTGAACAAGTTTGAACTTTCATCCAGATTGTGATACTCAAGATCCATTTCTTCCCAACAAATTCATGACGAAACTGTAAAGAAGCATCCACCTCAGTTTAATAGAAAAGAAATGATATAGGCTCTCAAAAAGAAAAAAAAAAGTCCACACTCAAGAATTTCAGTGAATACATACTGTCAGCAACAAATCCAATACATACAAACAATGGGCCAAATACAAAAAAATCCAAGTCTGCTTACACAGAGAATTACATGACATTTTTCCAAGAAAAAACTTAGAAATTTAAAGTTTCATGGATCAGTGAAGGAGAAATTCCTCAAAGCTACAAGGATGTTTCAGCCTCTATCCCCACCAACCTCAACAGGCCGGGACAAGTGCAATACCACAGACACACACAGCATTGCAACTGATCCCAACCTGTGTAGAAAGGGGTATAATTTTTCCACACTCACTGACTGACTTGTCACTGCCACAGTCAGTTTTGCATGGATTTGCACAGCAGAGTATCATACAGCTGGATGCAAACCTGCAAAACTAACCAGAGAACAGTGTTCAATAAACAACAGATATATTGTAAGACATATTTAATATGTAGTTCTACAGCTAGCAGTACTTTAAGTGCTTATAATGCAGTAGATTAGTGAACACTACCTGCACTATAAGCACTTTAGTGCTACAAGAGCTGTCATTCACTAGACTGCTGTTAAAATAATGAAGGCCACAAAACATCCCATAACCATCAGAAAGCATTCAAAGTCCTCGATGTAGATTATAACAGGCCACCATCAGCTTTGCATAGATTTGCACAACCACTCTCTTCTTGTAGTGCAACTATGCAAAACTAACAGAAGTCTGCAAAGCAGAAAACTACTGGAACATCTACAGTCTTAACCTGAGTGACTGGATGAAGACATAACTTCTTATGCCAGAAGGAGCACTTAGGGCAGTAGATGCTAATCTACTTCACTATCTGCACTAGATGCACCTTAGTACAAAAAGCACTTGACACCACCACACTGTACCTTTCCATTCTCTGAAGTCCTGCAAGATCTCCTGAGGCAGTTGTCAACATAATGCTACAAGTGCCTTCACTGCAGTAGGTTCTATATATCACTACCTGCACTGTAAGCACTTTGACATTACTCTGACGCAAACAGCGTTTTTCTAGTAATTCAAGATATGTTGGCTACCTTGTACCTGCTGAAAGAAAAGAACAAAGTGAGTAATTTGATCTGGTTTCAAATTGCAAGGTTTGGAACAAATATTCACGTGTCAGGGCTAAAGAGCTCCTTCAGAGTAAACTGAAGCAGACCATCAGCCCAGCCCAGGACATTCATACGCAATACTAAGGAGTCACAAAATCAATGCTGATTCACAGTAGAAACCCCAAATGTGAAAATTAAATAAATGCTTCTTCCACACAATTCTCAAAACACCATGACGACTAAGAGTTAAAAATAAGAGTTTTCAAAGACAAACCTGAATTTGGGTAAGAGCTCCCACCAAATCTCTTCAATTAGAGAAAACAAAAAAGAGGCAAATAAGTATTATAACAAAGTTTATGTCAAATTCCAGAAAACCAGGAATTTTAAAATTAGATTTAACATATCCTACCATCAGCTTTCTGAAATCCAGAAAGCACCTTATGACATACGTGGCAAGTACCTTTCTAAGTTTTCCAACTACTCACTCTGCTGTTCAGTTAGAATATTTGCTGCTTCTGCCACAGATACCGTCTCAAATTACAATTCCTACCATGGCATTTAGATTGGTCTATCTAGCAACAAAAAGCAGGTTCTAATGATGGCTGTAAAATGTACTACTACAACCAAATTACACCTTATTACAGACCTGAGGTTCAGTAAGGCAGGACAGTGCTATACTAAAAATTTGAAGACATTTTATTCCTTCTTTAATAGGAATACAGACTTGAAGGAACATGTAAATGTACCATCTTCTTTACCTGATACTTACAGCCAGTTTAACATAATACTTTAAAACTACATTAAACTTGGTTTGTTAGACTGACTAGAACAAGGAACTTAGCGCAAAGAAAAAAGAAAAATCCAAGACATCAAACCCATAGATTTTTAAGACTTTCTCACTGTCCAGCTGCTTTAGTCAAACAAATGATTGCTTGGGAAACTTGCATTATTCTCTTCTAAATGTGTGAAATTGTGGACTGCTACACATTTCTCCAATCCCAAGGAACTATTTGGAATTTAGTGGTCCCAACTGAAGTTTAAGTCTGAGCCTCAAAAGAACTGCTTCTGCCCCTATACTGAAAAAAGAAAATTATTAAAAAATAAAAACTTACCATCATCCCTTGAAACTAACTTCCTCCACAAACACACTGCTGCAACATCCACATAAAGCTTCATTACGTCCAGCTGCACGTGTGGATACTGCGAAAAAAACCACCGAGTTACTTGGAATGAACAAAGTCACCTAGGAAGTTCCCAAACCCAGCGCTCCGCATCCCCACGCCACCCCTCCGGCGACGGCGCGAAACGCTCCGCAGCCCCTCCGGCGGCCATGAACCGCCCGATGCGACACCCCGCATGCGGGCTTACCCTTTTTTCCCGATAAAAGGATCCCTCCCGCGCCTCGGCAGGATCCCTCCCACGCTGCTGGGTGCGTGCCGTGGGCCCGGCCTGGCCCGGGGGCTCCGGGCCCGCTCCCCGCACCGCGCAGCACGTGCTCGCCGAGAACACAGGGCCGGCCGCCAGGGGGCGCCGCCGC
>WEKY01059627.1:623-12684 GCA_013390045.1 Picathartes gymnocephalus
ATGGTTTTTTGGAGCTCTTGCTAAATAGGTGAAACCCTGAACTATTTCCTTATAACAGTAGTGTGTTTCTGTCCAATTTCCGGTTCTTCATAACTCATGATAAATCTCTTTGTTCATCTTCACATTACTCTCCTGATGTCTTAGTCTTCTTTTTCATCCCCTGTCTTGCCCCCATGCCTATTGCTTGACATCTGCCTAGCTATCCCTCCTTTGGGATATTTCCATATATTATGAAAATTATATATTTACTGTGAGAGCCTGGATGTTATCATGTTTCCATTATAGAAGTTACTTTTTACTAAACCTACAGATATATGGAAATTGTATGACTGAGTTCAGCCATCCTCATCTCATGTAAGTTAGAAGTGGCTTCCCTGAATGTCAGTCGCTATCATTTGCCCATTCTTTTATCTTTTTTTTTTTTCTTCCAGTGGAACAGCTGGAATTTGTTCTTTTGAATTTCATCAGTAGATTCTTCCTTGCTTTCCTCATAATTACATTTTTCAGTTGTGGTGATGAAGCATCATAATTAGGTTCAAGAGGTTTTGAGGCCCAAACACAGAGAATGCTGTGCTGGGTGCTCTGGCCAGTTTCCTCTTTCCCAACAGCTCAGATTTAACAACCATAAAATCAGGATTTCACATAGCAGAGCAGGCTTCCTCCTTTAGTATTTCCAGGTGGTTCTTGCTTCCACATTGATTTTTCTCACATTGTTCCTGGTATCAGCTATCTAAAGCTTCATTTCTCTATTTCTCCCTGCCTTTCTCCTTCTCTTCTCCCTGCATCTCTTTGCTTTCCAGCACACCTCTGTGACTGTGCAGCTCCACCCCATCTCACCCTGTGTACACTCTTTCTCTCCCTCCTCCCTTGCATCCCTCTGGATCTTCGAGATGAGTTGCTCTCTTTGCAGATTCACAGATGTCAAATAATTTACTTGAGCTTTAAACAAAGAGATCTGATGTCTACCCCTGCGTGCTGGTTTCTCCTCCTGTGTGCCTGAAGTGGTCACCTTAACATACATATCTTTTTTAAAGCACTGTGCAGCTATATTCTCTGCAATGGTCTGCTTATTTTCGTAGGGGGAATTAGTAGGCTTGAGGGGTAGGAAGAAAGGGGGTCATGAGGTTGACTTTCCATGTCTCAGGCTTCAGGCAGCCGTCTCACACTATCCCCTCAGCCATGAGGATTCCTAACCTCCGTGTGTGTGTATGTGTGGGGGTTGTGACGCTGCCCTTCAGCTGCAAAGTTCATCTTGTAGCTTTTATTAATTCACTGAAATCCCTAAGGAACTGTGCTGGGGTCTTGTAGTAGCCTGATCAACATGTGGCTTAGCTACTTCTTGTTTTATTTGCTTAATCTACCCACAATTACAGAAAGTCTATGTTAGAAAATTGTATGTAATAAATATTGAGCATATAGGCATGTGGGTTTATGCCAGCTTGGGATAGCTAATATTAAAAATGTATAGAAACATATACTTACAGCTAAAAGGCATTTGCATAAGACTCTACATCCATTTTGTTGAAGTTTTAAAAAGGTTGTTGTTTTTAAAATGCATTTGGATGTCTTTTTCTACCTGAAGAAAAATATTCACCTTTTGCATGATAAACAACAGTGGAAATGTCCACAGGACAATGGAAGAGCCCAAAGGAAGCAAAGATCTGCAGTTTGCTGGGAACTGTCTGATGTGAGCTACTTTCCTTTGTTCTGTGGGCATGATATTTTTTTGCTTGTTACCTGGAGCTGCAGAGCCCCACATCTTGGTTTTTGTGCATTCTAGTTTAGAGTCCCAAGGTCAGGCAGAGAATGTTGTTCAGCTGTCCTCCTGTCACTGCCAGCTCTCTGCTGAGGGCAGGCTAAAATGCATATACCCTCACACCTAACATTTAGCCATGGCACTGACTCTGCCTCCCTGCACAGTACTCTCTGCTCACCTCTGGAGTCCCCTGACTTTGTTCTGACATCAGGAAAAGTGTGAAACACTGATATTTTTTTCAGTCTGAGACTCAACTCTTCCAGCGCCCAGGGTAGCCATGGGACCTCACCACACAGAGCTTGAGGAAGGAAAGCCTTCTGTGTTCAGCCTCCTGTTTGCTTGCAAAGAGGCACACACAAGGCAGGAACATAGTAAATTGTTCAAAATGCTGACTTTGCAAAGGAGAGGGAAATTAGTTTACCAATTAAATATTCACAATGCACTTGTATATGACAGCAGTAGGTTTATAAATACATGGATGTCTTGCTGCCTGGTCAGAGGCTCTGTGGAGGGAACCATTCTCTTCCTTGTGCCATGATCTGACATCTGCATACACAGAGAGATCAGCATGTTTGCAACGTTGTCTGCAGAAAAATTTGCTTTAATTAGGTAAAAGTAATGAAGTACAACAACATATTTTATTTTCATCTGTCTTTAAAAGCAAAATACTCAGGTCATTAACAGTGCTGTAGGTTTACTTTGTAAAACTGTAAATGTTTTACCCAGAATACTTGCACTCTCAGGACAACTGAGGCAGATGTGAATGACCTGGCATAGTAAAAAGTCTCTCTTCATGGTGTATGTATAAATTTTAAGTATTCTTCCTTAGCATGTGAGACTGCCTTTTTGAATTAATTCCTTTTGTATCTCACACAGCTGCCTAACTCCTTGCAGACACACACACTCCCAGCCCTCCCCCAGACATCTGTTCTGATTCTCAGTGCCAGGTGCCAGTTTAAGCTTGTTGAGAGGAAGGACAGTGACAAAATCCTTCATAAAATCAGATAGCAGTGTTGCTTTTAACAATATTTGTGGTGGAATTTCATTTCTAACCTCTGGGTTTTTAAAAAGAACCAAAAAGGTGTTAGTCTTTATTACTGTCTTCTTTTTTTTCAGGTTTTATCTGGGAAAGTTCAGGCTTGGGTAGAGATTGGTTTGCTGTTGGGGTAAAGATTTTCCTCCCTATTTTTTTCCAAAGTGGTGCTGTAGCATCCCTGTAGTAAAAGGCCATGGCAACTGTAAGCCTGTTTCTAGTCTGGGATTATTTTTTCCACATGGGAATACATCTCATTAGAAACACAACTATACCTCATCACTGAATTTAGATGCACAGAGGTCTTACATACCTTGCTTCTACTTGAAACACAGCTGTTCCTGAAACCTTCCAAGAATGCTCTAAAGCTGCCATCAATTTCTAGAGGTCTCAAATGGCCAGTGTTGCTCTCGTACACTCCAGAATGCCGAGGTCTAGGCTGCTGTTTAGGTACCAAAGTGCTCCTGTTCGGCATTTTGGGTTTGGTTGGGTTATCTTTGACAGAACAAAAAATGCTGGGCTGGGTCAGAACCAGGATACTCCCCTCAGCAGGGAGCAGGTGAGCAGCATGAGACCATTCCCTTTCTCAGTCTGAGAACAACCAGTCATCTCCTCTGCTCCACGCTCTGAACGTGTCAGAAGGGGCTGTCATGGTCATCCAGTTGCAGGTTTTCAAATGAGTCCTGGTCTAATCTTAAACAAGCAGAATACAGCTGATACCTTTTTCTGCCATTCCCTGGGACCTGCCTTGGAACGTTTTCCCCTCACCTTCTTGCACCCATAGTGCATAAGAGACATGGCCATGTTATTTCTGTTTTCTGCCTTCTCACCCAGGCACCTGGCTTCTTGTCGCCCTTTTTCCATTGGGACAGGGAATATGTAATGTAAATTATAAGCCTAGAAGTGTGAAATATATGGATTTATATCAGTGGCTGTGGTCTGGGTGGTGGAGCACATGGTATTGAATACCCTGAGTCTGTGCTGGGTTAGGGCAAATCAGGAAAGTGGAAAGAGGAGTTTAAGCTGCTCTTTCTCACTCTTTCTTTTCATCTCTCCTGAGGCATGTCTGCCACTTACTCTTACAGTCACTGAAGCCACAGGAACTCTCTGTGGCCCTAGTATTCCTGCAGAGGCTTGAGAGAATGTTCTGCATCTTCCAGTGTATTTCCCAGGGGCAAAAACATCAGGAGTGGCCTGGGCACTCGCAGGGCCTGGCTGAAATGAGAAGTTTCAGCTTCAGAGGAGTGACTTGGTGTGGTGGTCTTCAGATAACACACAGAGGGCAAAATGTGTAACAAGGGGAAATTTCAGTGAGCAAATATCAGGCAGATAGAATGGAGCACGTTTTTCCACACTACTGTTAAATGTGTGAGACCACCACTTTTGGAGACTAGATGTGTGGATTCAAGAAGGCACAAATTCATGAAGTTGTCCACCAATGGCTATGGAAAATGCAGGTCTGGAGGCAGTCTCCTAGGGTGCTGTGAATGGCTGATTGCTGGCAGCTCAGCAAGTCCACCAGGAATGACTCCACAGGTTTCTCGTGCTGTTTCTTTAGAAATTGCTGTTGACTTCTCTCACACATAACATGTTCAGCCAAAGTGGGCTTTACTTTGGTCTAGTAAAGTGCTTAGTGGCTCTTAGGATGGAGTTTAATCAAGTGGTGAAACAGCCTCATGATACTTCCTCCAACATTTTTAGGAGATTGATCCCATAGGACCTTCCAGACTTTTAGTCCCATGTCTAAGGGGTCTTGGCAAAGGGGAGAGCAGCCTGCCACAACAGTGAAACACTGTTGTACACTCCAAAACACAAAATGAGTGTCCCTAGGACTGCTCATTAGCCAGTGCCCTATTTATATATAGTGCAAGGCAAATTTTTGGGAAGCCCAAAGATGCAAAGCTAATAGGGTTCTTACATAGGATGGGTAACAAAAAGGGATGGTTACTGAGAGGCATGATTTCTTTTTAAGGGTTTTGTGCTCTAAAAGATAAGCCTGAAAAGAACAAAACTAAATAAGGAGTCGCTAAGCCTTTTCTACTACAGAATTTGCCTGCCCTTGGTAATATCCCTTCCTGCCTGCATTTTTGTTTGTGCTGATAAATGTCCTTGCATTAATAAACTCATAATGCATCTTGTTTATCCCTTCAAAGCCAGCCCTTGCAGCTTTCATTAGCATTTTAGGATATTTATGGCTTTGTAAATGACTGAAAATCTGCAATTTGTCATTAGGAATTAAGAAAAATCTTCCTTCCACTTAGGGCTGAAGCTCAGCTTTGGCCTTTGAGGAACTGAGCCACCTCTGGGCCTCATAGACAAAACCAAAGTCAGACAGTGCCCAGATTTACAACAGCAAGTGGCTCTTAGTTATTCAGATGTCTTTGATAATGTGTCATCTGCTGTTGCTGGCAGGAATCAGTGTTTAGGCTCAGAATTAATTTCTCTCTAGCTGGAGAGAAAACAAAAATATCTCTTCTGCAAGAGCAAAAAGAGACAGAGGTAGTAACAAGGAGACAAATGAAAACAGCACCAGGCACATGTAAAAAAATGCATATATAGATATCTGTATATAGCATATACACACTGCAGAGGTTAACAAAGTGCTCTTCAGAAGAAAACATTGTATTCCACTCTGCTGTGCTCTGGACTTTCAACTTTGAAATACAAGAAGTTAAGGAAATTTTAAAGGTTTCAAAAGGGAGTTTATCTTGTAATTGGTGAAGGCCTAAAGAGTTGGATGGGGAGGGATAATAATCAAAGGAGCCTTTTCAGCACTAAACTGTAGTCCAGAAAATCAAAGGAAGGAATGTTAATTGGTTTGTACAACATTATATTCTCAGTTCAGAGTAGCTTCAGCCACTCAATGGTACTACTTCTTTTTTTTTTTTCTTTTTCTCTCTAGGTTGATTAAGTGAATAGAAGAAGAAANAAAACGAAGCTACTTTCAAGTGTTGGAGATACAAGGCCAGGATGAACACAAAGGACGGAAAAGTGTCTGAAGGAGGTCTCAATGTCACGCTTACCATACGCCTTCTCATGCATGGCAAGGTGAAGCATTTCCTGTTGCCTGTGTGTTGAGTGTGTGTGCAGCCACCAGCAGAGCCTGGCAGTAACATTGACAGAGGGTCTGCTCCTCCTCCACCTTGAGTCAAAAGCACCATTGCCACGGCCAAAAAATCACCCCCTGCCTTTCAGGGAATCCTGCTGAAGTTGACACTGCAGCCCGAGCTCATTGAAACAAACCCTGCCTGTAACAAACTCATTTTAAGCAGATCTGGCAGCACAAAAAAAAATAAGTTCTTCCATTGACAGTGAGCCAAATTGGGCAGACCCTTGCAGGAGGCTGACCTGCATACAGCTCGCCTTTCTGAGCATTTACTGGGTTTTGCAGGGTTTTTTTAGGATACCAGAACACTGACTCGTGTGAAATAATTGCCGCAGAGTTACTGTCTATTTCTATTGAATGCAAACGGGGTAGAGTTCTTCATTATTCTGGTGTAACACCTCATCAGAGAGCCCCCTGATATGCCAGGCTTTTGTCCAGGTCCCTGCAGGTTTGGTTTGGAAGATTCTCTCTCATTTCCTTTCTGTCCAGTGCAGCACTTAAAGTATGCAGATAAGTGGGAAATCTGTGCCCTAGATGAAGTGCCAGCTCTGTATTGTCAGACTTAACAGTCTGGTCGCTGCTTATTTCACATTGACAGATCATAAAGTGGGATTTTAATTTAAAAACACATTTCATAGGTTTGTTTGTAGTATTTGCATCAGGCAATTCCAGGCATTTTTAGGCTTAACGAATGAATGTTATGGAAAGGAGGTGCTTTGGTCTCTTCCTTTACAGTGAACAGTGTATATATATACATACTATTCTGGAGATCAAATTTATATATATAAATCTAAAAAAGTATTTTTACTCCTAGTGTTTCATTTTATAACTAAAATACTTCTACATTTTAATATAGTGGATGTTTTCAGCCTATGGCATAAACACACATATGATATACCCATAGCACAAATAGGACACTAAGGTATCTCCCACTTTATTATACTTATGGAGAAGTATGAGGGGGTACAGCTTAAGTTTGCAAATTAAAAACCTCAGAAATTAGGTTATGTCAGATCAAATTATGTTTTTTCTCAGAAATGATCTAACCATTTTGTTTGATTTTTCCCCTGAAATATTCAGCTTCAGGCAGGCATCTGGTGTGTAAATCTACATCTTAAATAGGGATCTGTCAAACAAATTTAATAACACTCTCTCTTACAAAACCCATCTAAAATCTGTACACGTGTCTGTGCTCAAAATTAGGTCTTCAGGGTTGATTCTACTGAGTTCTGGTCCCAGTTCATGAAAGAATTTGAACACATACTTATCCCTGTGGGTATTAGCAGCTCTACTGGTTGCAATCAAGTTCTCATGTGCTTAGGTGACGGTGTTTTGGGCTTTTTTAATCATTGTCAGACAGCTCTGCTTGTTTCAGAATCATGCCTTTAAAGCAAAAATCAAGTATCTGTCATTTTCAGGACATTTTAGTTAAACAGTGGGCTGGGATTATTGAGGTTTTTTTCAAATCAGAAACTAAATCAGATAAAGTTCATTTTCTCTGTTAAACATAATTGATTGTGTGTGCAACCACTTTTGACAATAATGGATGTTACGTGTCCAACCTTCAATGCACATGTACCCCCAAGGGTCTAAATTAAAACCACAAAGGCTACAAAGTTCAAATTTTACGTGAATCTATACCATGCATCCTCAGTTAACAGTGCACGATGGGTATTCTGTTAGCTCCACTATGCTCTAATCATGTATCCTATTGTGGCTAAGTATTGGAAAGAGTACATTAAATAAGAATTTATTTTGGTGATAAGTCAGACACTTTCTGTTTCTTTGATGTCATTTCTGTGATTTAGAAATAACACAGAGAAATGAAGGATGTCTGAATCAATATGAACTCAATGTGAGAAGGCATTCTGAAAGCTGTATCTGCCTCTGGAAAAGAAGAAACATATTTCTAGACTCTTTCTTGAGATTTATTGTGGTAATGACATCAGTGGAAATTGCTGATCTCTAATTAGCATTTCTAGACAAAACAGTTTGTCTAGAAGCAGAAGTTGGTCTATAAACAACTGGTCATAACTTGAGAGAGAAGAGGAAAAATAAAAAGGTTTTTTAAATAACAGTAGCAAACTGGATTCAGTTATTTTTAAATTAAGATAATTTTAATGTTATTTATTAATGCATTGCATGGAAAAATGAGGATCTTTCCCCACTAACCTTAACTCTCTGTGTCTAAACCGTTATTACCAGTGTACCTTTGCCTAGGGAAGGCCTGTGTGCTTTGTGTTGTTTGCATGCATTTTGATTAGAAATCCATAACTTGTGCTACTGTGTTTGGTCATCTTGGCTGTAAGTCCTGCAGACTTAGGAAATTTTTAGCATGTTCTTTTCATGTGATTTTTGTAGAGGCTTTAAGTCAAGAATGGACATCTTAATTAGGCACTTAAGGTAAATTCTATACCTGTAGAAAAATTAGGGTCTGTAAGAATGGACAGACCTCTTCAAGATGATAATGAATAAAAAGACCACAACAACAAACAAATTAAGTGGCAAAAACAAAAGATAACATTATCGTGTTGTGAAAGGAAAACAAATGGGAAGAGTCCTGAGCTCTGGGAGAACTCAGGGCCAGTGTCTCCCCAGTGCAGGCAGGACACCACTCATCAGCACCTTTGCTTTATCTTGGTTTGGGGAAAGGAGCATCTGTAGATCCAGCTGAGCTCCTGCAGGGCTTTGTGCAGCCTCTGGCTGAAGAGGCTGGGATGGCCCCTGGAAGCACTGCCACTCAGCCACAGCATGGCAAGGTTTGGGAGCAGCTAGCTGGCAACAAGGCACAGCCTTGATATTCCCATGGCAGAAAATGTGATGTTAAGGGAGGGCAGCAATCTTTTTTATTGGTGGAAAAAGAACTTGTGCGGGCCCTGCAAAAAGCCAACCACTGCAAGGTATAAAAGGTTAACCTCAGGGTAACCTCAGTGCTTCCAGGGCCTGGTATGAAAGGTGTCCTCCTGAGCTGGGACTTCAGAGATTTTGTGATGAGGTAAGATGAAAGGCCTAATTTTCATCTTGTGCCATGTTACATCAGTGAAAATGTTATGATGGTATTACAGACCTGACGAGAGATCATGATCAACACAAAACATTTGTCACATTTTCTTGTGATGAATTGGAGGGCAGGTGTTGGTGAGGATGCTGCAAGGGCCGTGCTTAGGCATTCCTTGCATCCACAGAGAACCAACTGTCAGTGTTTGCAGGAAATCTCAAAAGCAAGATTAGGAAAAGCTTGTTATGAGGATGTGTGAGGAGGGGAGGAGGCTGCCTGGGCACACTACACAGTCCATCACTGAAGGTTTGTAAGGACAAGTCAGACTAAACTGAATTCATCCTGTAAACCTGCACTTCACAGGCACTGCAGCCTCTGCTGTTCAGCACCTTTTTGACCCAGTTACCTGAATGCTGCTCCAGAGAGGTCAGAAACAGAAGAGCATTTTGAAGGACATGCCGTTGGATATATAGAATATGTTAAATAATGCAGATATGCAGTTTCATCCTTTATTAATGAGAAAGATGCACCACATTAAGAAATAAAGCTGTTTCATACATCTCTGTAGAGAAAAATAGAGAATATGAGTTGAGGCTGTTTACAGTGCCCTGCTTTTGTATTTTCTATCTGATTCTTGCTGTTTCTTTAAGTAAAGTAAGTAAAATCCCTGTGTAGGACAAAGATGTGAATGAATATGGATATTTTATTATCTTTGTCTACTTCAAAAGTATAAATTCTGGGCAAGACTGGAGTACTGCAGGGATTGCAAGATGTCTTTTCTAGCAAAGGCAAGAATAGCAATATTTGCCCAGATCAGATCAGTGTTTTTGAAGGGCGTAAGGAAGACAAATGGATTGTATGTGCATTCATGGACAAACAGCCCCCAGCCATCAGAGCCCTCTCTATGGACAGGCAGAGCTCAAATCCCAAAAGAACTGTATCGTTTACGTTTTTTTTTACTTTTACTCTTTTTCTTCCTTTGTAAATTTTTGTCAAGACAGAAATTCTTTTGGCTCTTTACATGTTAAACAGTACACGTGTAGAGCGTCACGTTTCTTACCATTCCTTGCTGACCTTCTGCTGAATTTTCTATTCCTGTGACTTGTGGCTGATTTTTTTTCCTTGCTTACTGCCACAGGTAATGAGGTTGAAAGACTGGAAAATTGTAGCCTTCCCCACAGGTATCTGCCAACATACCTTAGCACTTGACATCTGCTGTGTTCTTGATCTAGTTTTGGTCAGTTCATGCCCAGAAAGAAATAACTGTTGAAAAGCACCTATTTTGACTATATTGGATAATGATTACATGATTTTGGACTAGTTTGGTTTTGTACACAGCCAGTGTTAACAGGCTGATTAAGACTCTGGAGACACAACATTAAAGTTTAATTTTAGATGTGGATGGTAAAGAGACTGTGCCAGTAGAAAGGTCTTAAATCTCAGGAAAGCAGCTTAATGGAGATTTAAAAGCCAGGTCCATGAGGTGGAACAGGAGGAAATGTTCAAATGGGCCAGCACAGAAATGGCAGCAGGTCACAAATCCACTATGAGGTCCACCTCCATCTCATAGTAATGGTGCAAGAATCTCTGCTTCCTCCTCCCAGTACAAACCTGCAGGAGAAATAATGCATTGTTTCCAAAGGCACTGTGTGAACATGTGCATTGATGAAATCATATTGAGTGCAGTGAAGTCTGCAAGAAACCAAAGTAGAATATAGTAATGTATTGAGTCTGAGGAATCTTTTAGAGAAAGAGAATGGAGTTCAGCAGTAAAAACCAAAATGGATTAATGAAGTCGGATGGTTAGGAAGAACAAGGAAATAATTTACAGGTAGGATGAAGGAGTGAAGGGAAAACTGGCAGGGAAGTAGGACTCTTGCCAAATACTAAGAGGTGTAAATTGGAGAGTTGAGGCAATTAACTGGAGAAGGTAATTTAGAAGATACATGTTCAGTGACAGAAGGAAATCTGGAAAGCATAAAAGGCTAAAAAGCATCAGATGTAGCAGTGTCTAGAGAGTGGCACATTTGGGATATGCTAAGCTGGAGAGAAAAGCTATTGCAGCAAAAGCGTGTGCAATTTTCGATGTATGGCGTTGGTGCATCGTGGGGCAAAGAGAAGGTAATTACCTTGCTGCTCTTCTGGCAGAATCACACCTGCGGTTCTGTGCTCAGCAGCAGGTGCCACGTGTGTGAGTGATAGTGAAGACTGACAGAGGGGGAATTCACAGAAAAATAACAAAAGTTTTAGGAGACTGAGGTGCCTAGCTTTCTTCAGACATTCTCACAAATACATGGAGAGAATAAATACAGATGTTATGGAGTGTAGTTATTTTGAATGCTGCAGGTGCTTGTGGCTGGAAATAATAGTATAAAAATACTATCTTGAAAATAAATCTAGTAAGGGAATCCTATGAAAAATTTCTGGTATTGGGATTTTCATTATGTTCTGTAAGTCTCCTATGCAAATTTTAAACATGTCTGGGAAAGAGTAGCACATGTACTATTACACTGTATAATATGCATTGATGGAGGAAAGATAAGATGACTAAGTGGAGCTTTTGTTTCCCTTATACCATTTGCTCAATGATACATTTCTCATTCAGCAGTACTGAATTAGAAAGATGTACCTGCAGTCAAATGTTTGGGTTTGGACAAAACCCTATGAGTGCCTTGATTTTTAGGCACTAAATTTCCAGTACTTACAGCTTAATTTTATGTTCCCTGAGGAACTCACGGTATCTGAGTCCAAAATTATTTCGGCAGGATCAGTGGGTGACTTGTGGCACTGGACACTGGAAGTACTGGTTACAGTGACTTAACATCCAGCTTCAGTGATGACTTTCAGGCATGTTGATGATTACTTTGTGGTGCTACATACAGAATTTTTACAAGTAAAAGTAAGAAAATTTACGCTCAGAAAGTGATGGCTTACACTTAGCAACTCAAATACAAAATAAAATCATGAAGAAAAATTGCCATTTTCATTAGTAGAGATAATACCATTTTAGCATCAGGAATTTCTTTTAGTGGCCACTTTTTTCGTGGCTGCTTAATTGCCTCCCTGAAAGACTGTAAAGCAAGTACAGAAATTAATTTTTCCCATCTTAAAGGTAATGACCTTCTCCCTTTCCATTTTTTATTTTTAACTTATTGAAATACAGACTGC
>WEKY01059627.1:16459-53341 GCA_013390045.1 Picathartes gymnocephalus
GAACTTGTATGAAGCAAAATTCTGAAAAAATCAGAGATGTCCATGTAAAGTTAGTGCTTCTGTCTGCCCCTGTGACCTTACCTCACATTGCCAAGCAGAATCCCATCTCCCAGTGCAGAGGAAGACGTGGCATTGGCTTGGATGTTTTGAAACTGCCTTCTTACAGAATAAGCTCTAAAGTCACCCTTTGATGAGGGGGGAGATATGAAGTGCTCCATAGAATTACAGTGATATTTGTTAGGATGTTCCAAGGAACTGGTCACCAGTCCTACTGAAATATTTTTTCTCAGTGGGATTCACACAGTTTTTTCACTCATTTCTTCGGTAGCATGTCCTCTTTATTAATAATAACAAGGTGATGATCAGTCATGTAGGATTCCTCTCCCCAGTGAAATCTAAAGCAAAACTCACACAGAATTCAGTGAAACAAGCAGATTGAGAATCTCTTTATTTTATGGTCCACTTTGCTTGTTTAAATACTCCTAATTTCCTTGTTGGAAATAGATCATCTTTTTTACCAATGCTGCAAACAATACATTTTCTGTTCCTAAAGCAAAATATGTTTTCCTGTTTCCAAGGAAGATATTTTTGCATTTATTAGCCATGACCCATCCATTCATTTCTAAAAGAACAGTATCTCTCATTAAGACCCAAGATGATCAAATGGATCAAGACAGATTTCATGCTAAATTTATACTGACAGGACCTTGCAGGTTCAAGACCAGGCCTATTGATTCTAGTGAAACTTCTGGTATACAAAACCTGAAGTTATACCATGAACCGAAATACAGTTGTTTGCCCATAGCAGCTGAAACAGAATACTCTCACCCCTAGAAGAAGGTCCTTCTACCTCCTAAGAATTTGTTTTATGAAAGTAATTATTTCTGAAGGCTGGAACTGAGAAGAATGGAAAAAGTTTTCGAGATAAAAATGCCAGATGTGCCGAGTGGTCAGATAGGAACTGCTGGACGTGGGGGATTCCTAAGGCTTGTCATCACTGAAAGCGTTGCTCCCTGTATTGTTTAAGCCCATTCAGCAATTACTGGCAGATTGGCAGAGTTATGATGATAATACAAAAATAATAAGATCTTAAAAAATTTGGGGGAATGGGTGTCCCAGATTCACGTCACTGCTAAAAAAAAAGCCGCATCTCATTTTAGAACCTACACAGCGTGCTGGTATGGCTGTCTCAGCCACAGTGAAAGGTGTGACCTAAGCCTGTGTATTAAGAGAATATTACAATCATTAGTTACAAGACAGAAGACTGCAGTGAGTCTTCGTTCATTCCCATTCTCACAGAGCTGCTTCTCTGCCTTGTATGTGCAGAGGTGTAGATGTCTCATGGTCCCAAATGGCCACAAGCATCTTTGTCAAAAACACTCACACGGCTGTGTGAGGTGTAAAGGTCAACTCTATATGTCCAGGAGAACTGTAGGTTTGTAAAGCAGACACCTCTGGAAGATTTCCAGCTCCTGTCTGGACAATATCTGTTCTCAGGTCAGTGTGTGCAAGAGTGCAGAATGCCATCTTGAAAGAGCAGGTGGAAGAGAAATAGAGAAATGAGAAACAGGAAAAGCACAGTTTGAAAATGAATCTGAGAAGGGGCCTCACAGGACTGAGGAACTTTGTGGCTAATAAGGCATTGACTTCAGTGGGTATAAGGCTATGACTGAAGAATCACAGACAGATGAAGGTTGGAAGGGATCCCCAGAGGTCTTCAGTCTGATTTCCTGAATCAAGCAGATTGCACTGGAGCAGATTACACTGAGCCTTACCCAGGCTGGGTTCTGACACTTTTAAGGATTATGATTCCACAGCTTCTCTGGGTGCCTGTTTCAATATCCAGCCATCCCCATGGTAATTTTTTTTTCCTCACATTGAATAGGAATTTGTAGCTTGCTTTCCTTGTACACTGCAGTAAGACTCCCCTGACAAGTCTTTTCTTCTAAATGTCGTTCACTCAGCCTCTCCTTGTTGTGTCCTGTTCTCTGGTCCCGTGACCAACTTGGTGGCCAATCCTGCATTGGATTTACCTCAGTGTGTCCTTGTCTGTCTTGCACTAGGAGCCCAAAACAGGGCACAATCGCCCCGGCATGGTCTCTCAAACAGAAGAAGACAAGAGTCATTTGCCCTAGCCTGCTTGCTACACTCCTGCTAACACAGTTCAGCCTTTGATCAATCAAGGGTGCACTGCTGATGTACTCATTTATGTTGTAGTTCTGAATTGGGACCCTCAGGACTTTTTCTGCAAAGTCAGTTTTAAGGTAGCAAATTTTTGTCCAGCTTGTCCTGGTGCATGGGCTTTTTCCATCCCAGACACAGGGCTTTTAATCTGACTTTGTTCTGCTGATGTTCCTCTCAGCCCAGTTTTCTAGCCTGTCCAGCAGTGTTTTGACTGTTCCCCTCAGTCTGGTGTTATGTGCAGACTTGCAAGGAGCATAACGGAACAGTATGCCAGAGTTCATTGAAATAGGTAACTACGTCTCATTGAAAAGTCTTCATGTCTTGTGAGCAGAATGTGAAGAGTTGCAGGCACAAACATCATATGATGAGCTTATAAACAACTGGCAAAAATAACTCAAGGTCACTGCAGGTAGTTCTTTCCTGGAGAGTGAAGTCAGTACCACTTTATCATGAGTCCATCATTGGATAGAGCATTGGAGAACAATTTCAAAAACCTTGCACTTCTGACTGTGTTCCAGGATGAATCACACTTAAGTGTATGGACTGGCTGGGTGGAAATGGTGTATCATACATCTGGGACAGCTCAACCATCTGAGACAGTCTTTAACTGTATAAGTAGATTTTACAATCTTAGTATAGGAGAGGAGTTTATTTTCCTTTAGCTGATCTCTCCATCAGATGATTTCCAGTCTGATATCACAGCTGCATGATTTGTGTAACATGTCCAGACTATTCATTTTAGCGTTAATAGTTTCATTTTTGCTACCTGTTGGTTTTATTCACCAAGCTTTTAACCCCTGGGATGTTGCCAGAATTGCCACGTTGCACCCCTACTGTATGTTCATAGCCACACTTCTCAGTATTTTCTTTCCCTTGGTGGAAGATTGTGGGAGCCCAGTAGCAATTCCTAAATCCCTAAAAAGTGATTAGCAATTATTGTTCTGTAAGTGCTTAATAGGGAGATTAAGACAGGCCACCAGGTGTTTACACAATAACACTTGGTAGCATGGATATTCAGCTCTCACTATTACAAGGCGTAAGGAGGGTAAATGCCTGCCCTTGGAGAAACCAGCAATTATTTTGATGTTTGTGTTACACCTCATTATCTCCAGTAGATTGTGCAGTTCCATTATTTCTTAACTTTTCATTCCCTGATAGGGATTTGTCTGTGTTTGTAGTAGCAGGATTGATCTGTAAACTTGAGATCGGTTTCTGTTAAAGGTATTTTTCTTGCACGATCAGTTGGCTGCAAAGCTGCATCTTTAGTCCATCCCTTTTTATCTAACATGGCTTATTTGTATACAGCAACAATGGAAGGGAGCTATGCTTCACACTGAAGCTTTGAAATAAATGATAGTGAAATAGCTTAGGAACAGCACAAATGCTTCTCTGTAACAAATCGTATCATTCACAGTGTCTCTTTTTTTTCTGTTTCAGGAGGTTGGGAGCATTATCGGAAAGGTCAGAAAATAACTTTATTTATATTCATGTGAAACTATTGTATATCAGTTCTCTTTTCTTAGCCCAGGCTAACGGGTTTTTTTGTTTGTTTGTTTCTTTAACAGAAAGGTGAGACAGTGAAGAAGATGAGGGAGGAGGTAAGACAAGCCTTGATGTCTTCACTTGCCTTGCTTTCCAGCTCGGAAATAGTGAGTTCAGCATGTGCAGACCGATGCTGCCATCAAGTGGGCAGATGGTTTAACATCCCCATTCTTTGCAAGCGGTGGGGTATAAATATGCTGGCCTAAATTAAACATTGTTGTTAATGTAACCTCCTTATCGCTGCAGCAGTCTGGAGTCTTTCATTCCCACAGCGATGTGCCTGCTGCTGTCTTATCTCAGGAACAGCTCACAGCATGATTCTGTGTATCAGACCCACTGTATTTTTCATTAACATACCAACATCAGTCCTACACATGGCTTGGCCTCCTGGCAGAGTTTCCAAAAATATGAAACTGAGCGTTAGACTGATGCATATCAAGTTTGAGGGTAGACGCAAGCTTCAGCAGAACTGGAGCCAGACTTGTATAAGCCAGAGCATCTCTCTGCCGTGTCTTGGCAAAGCCTTTCCTCATTTTGCAGCTGTGAGTAGGATGTGGGCAGGGTAGACCTGCGCACCTGCCATTCACATCCTTTGAAAAGACACAAAAGGATTAAAACAGGACACTGCATAAACCTCGGTCTCCCCAATGTCTGCAGGCTTCTTTCCCTGCCACAGAGCAAGCTGTGCTATCTTCAGAGGAGTGCACTTAGGTGGAGGCTACAGACCCACACTGGTCCTGCAAAGCAGCACATCCTACCTGGAAATCCATGTAATTTTTCTGCTTTGAAGCAACTGCTAAAAGTGTAAATCAGAAGACAAATCCTACTATTTAAAACTTTAGGAATACAGTGTATAGAGGACCTCAAGAAAAGTCAATTTGGCTCTAGTAAAGCTGCAGTAAATTACTGTGTCAGCTGCTTTGTTGTTTTCTACTCTGATAGAAGGTCTGTGGCAGGAAAATGTCAAAGTATTTTAATAAAGAAAATTGCAGACATCCATCTTTAAATATACACAATAGGGATTTCATTGTCAGGCTGACTGAGTTCAGAGCTCCTTTTTTGATGATGTTTTCACCCATGTTTTCACATGTTTGGTAAGACTCAAAGGAAAAAAGGGTAAGAAAAAATGCTTCCAGTGTAATACGTAAACCTAACAGTTGATTAAACACATTTTAGTTTAATTATTAATTATAATCATGAGCAGTTATCTTTGAATATAAATTGTATGCACAGAAGGGAAGCCATCATTGGAGAGCGCTCCTGACTTCTGAGTAGAACGTCTTAGAGAATACCTATGGTCCATGGTCTGTCTTTCAAGATAACTATCAAATGTTCTTCCAATCCTGGACACCTTCTGTCACGTATATGTGGTCAGAAGACACTTTATTTGTTTGGCTATTTTCTTTTTAATAATGGAATTTTATGCATCTTTGTATCAGCACAATACTAAGAGGCTGTGTCTCCACATGATGATAACTTGGTCCCTCTTTAAATGACTGCCTTCTTCAGTACTTCTTTAAAAGCAAAATGCAACTTTTATTTTGACTTCCCTGGCAGATGTGGCAGGGTGCACACCATCTTTATGGTGTGAAATGTAGCTCTCTCTTTGGGGAAATGTCAGAGACAATTCTGTCATTGAGGAAATGTCAGAGACAACTTCAGGCCTAAAGAAAAGCACAGAACCCTCAATTCTGTGCCCAGGTCTGCAGCAGCAAGATTTTTCTATCAGTAGTGTTGAGCTTTGGTGGTTTTCATGTTGCGTGGGGGTGCTGTCAATATGGGGATACATAGCACATCAGCAGCTGTGTGGTGACCCTGCAGGCAAAGGGCCAAACTAACCCAGCTTGTTACTGGGTTAGTTAGCAAACTAACATTTGCTCCAGACTCTGATCCCCAAGAAGGTCGGTGCCTGTGGGTGAGTTGAGGCTCCAGAGACTTGTTAGGCTGCGCTAACACATTTCCAGGACTGAAACCTCAGAGAATGTGTAGGGTGGCTCTTACCTGAGCTGTATTTGATCATTACCTACACCAAGATCCTCTTAAATATATATTAAAAATATATAAATTTATAAATCTATAAAACCCCCTGGTTTAGACGTTTTCTTAGCACTGCCACAGTGGCATAAAGAGGACTGAGTATACCTGAGAGCCAACCTGGCTTCTCTATGAGACTCCTGGTTTTCTGACACCATCCAACAGACTCCTTGCCTTATGGACACAGTACTGTTGCTGTTTCCTGTCCTACCACTACTCCTTTTAAGGGTTGCTCAGTGCATATTGGCTGGCTGCCTTCACATGAGGCACATCTACAAGGAGCCTTCTCCACAGTACAAAGCAAGGCCCCAGTAGAGAGGCAGAGAGGCCAAGCCCCACCTTTGGGGCTCCAAACCAGAGAGATGCATGGTTCCTGGGAGATGTTGGTGCTCCCTGCAGACAACCACCAGCTCTTAAATTCTGCAGCTCCAGGCCTACTTAAGGTTAATCGTGCAAGAAGGAAGGGAAAAGACTTGATTATGCAATTATTTGCAACTTTGAGTTACAGAGGTGCTATTTGCATACTGCGAAGAAAGCTGCATAAGTATTTACCCAGACAGAATCCGGCTTCCCGCAGTTACATGAATTTTTGTAATGTGATCAATTTATGCTGGAATTATATGATGTTGGGGCTGCAGTGGTAGGGGAGAGAATCAGATGCCTCAAGGTATTCCTTCCCAAACTACATCCCTAATCCTACTTAGTTTCCTCCCTGGGAAGTGTAACTTTGAAAAATATTTGTTCCTTTTGACAGAGTGGTGCTCGAATCAATATTTCAGAAGGCACTTGTCCAGAGAGAATTGTGACAATAACAGGCCCAACAGATGCAATTTTTAAAGCTTTTTCTATGATTGCACTAAAATTTGAAGAGGTAAGCAAGTAATTTTTCTTCTCTTTTCAAGCTGGAATACAAACACTGCTTGAATTTTCTCATGTTTGCTTTAGTGTTAAATAGGATTTGTTTAATGTTCTATTTAATAGCAATGAAAGTGGTTATATTTTTATAAATGCTTTTGGTAGCGATGCTGAAGAAAAATAATAGGTCAATTTAGAAGATGTTTGATCATTTCTTTTGCTTTTTGGAGGCTTCAGGGAAAAGCAATTGCTTCTAGTAACGTGCACTAATGGTAGGAAAAATGTCTTGGAAAAGTTCTATTCCCATTGTGGGTTTGATTTGAAAATAATAATTGCCTAACTTTTAACTCTGTTTTTATATGAATCCAGTTGGTATTGATGTAAATGTTCTATATGTCAAAATGAATATATAACTCATTTAACTAGAAAATTTTTAGTGTAAAAACAAACTATATGATTACCAATTACCACATTTAAAGCTTGTCTTTTAAAACCAATTTAAGTAAAGGCACTCAAGTAAGATAAGAGCTCAATTCACTGTAGACTAACTGTTCTGTGCAGTTATGTATCTAAATTGCTGAGATTTCTTTCAGTTTCATGGACCAGCTACAATTAGATGTGGTCACCATTTTAATGGAGAACCTCACAGGAAAGGCAGCAGAATACAGAGCATGAACCTCAGTTACTCTGGAGAGGATCTAACTCCCTCTACTTTTGAAAATCGTGTGTCTAGTCCAGGCATCTTTCCTGTCCTCTCTGGAGAGACAGATGCCCCTGCAGGAAGCAGTTCACCTTTCCTAATGGAGGAGCTTGCAGACAGGTGGACTGAATCACCTGCAGCAGAAGCAAAGGGCAGGATCTCTCCAGAATGGATTAAACTAGAGGGATATTAATCCCTTTCTTAAAAGCTCTTATTTCTCCAAGTCAGCAAGGTTAGTCTCCACATCTCCCCATAGCACAGGGAGATGGAATTGATGAGAACTGTCAACGTGTTCCTTTATTTATCCATGGCAGTTGTTCAAGTGTAGAGCAACAGGACTAGAAGAAAGCTCATAAGTCATCAGATGCAGTTGTCTTCTAGAATCAACTGCATGTCTTAAACTTGCAACTTCACAGCATGATCCAAAATTAGTTAGATTTTTTTCTATTTCCTGATACAAGGTCCACAACTTCAGGTCTCTGATAATTAGACACCTTCTTTTCACTCCTCACCTGAATTTATTCATGAACAGTTCATGCAGCTTTGTTTCTGTGCCAGCACTGGCCATTAGTTTAGATAATTCTTGCCTTTCCATCTCTGAGGATTCCCCTTCTAGATATATATTTAGAAACTGTTTTATCCCCTCATATCCTTGCTTTTGTCAGAGAGAGTGATCCAAGCACAGTCTTTCAGAGGATGCATTCCCCACCCCTCTCATGACTCTAGTAGTGCCTTTCCACCTTTTTCTGGTTACATTTTATGTTAAATATCTGCATTAATTGTGGACAGGTTGCAAATGAAGTTCCACAAAGTCTTATTTAATGACATTAACAGTCCCCTGTCCTACTTATCATGCTATCATATCCCTGCCACTGCTGGAAGTGCCTCACCTCCTACTAGAGTAATGCTCTGCACACAGCTGTGCTTTGCCTGATGGGTGGCCCCAGCTCCTGCTCAGGTGTTTTCACCTCTTCAGTCTTGGCAAACATTCCTGTCAGGCTCCAGACAAATGACCCATTTTGTTGGGGTTTTTTTAATACTGCAAATGTTAATCCCATTTGTATTTCTTCAGTCCTTCATAGGTTTTCAGATCTTCCTGTGTGATATTCCAGTCTTTTGGTATGTTGATAAAATGTCTTAGTTTTGTGGCATGGCACAATTTCTAAGAATGCCTGGGGGGGGGGTTGCCAGTTATTAATGAAATAATAATGATTTTGAGGTTTAAGCCTGCAGAACCACACAAGTAATTCTGTCTAACCCAATTTTAAAACCTCCTATTGTCATCTCATTCTCCTTCTCATCTCCAGCCCATCATGAGCCAATCCCTTTCTTATAGTTTAAGAGGTTGCTCCGTGTACCGTGCCATACCCTCCAGTCCAGAGAGTCCTGAAGAGAGCGCTGTCTCTGCTCTCTACAGGAAACACATGTTCCTTATCCTGCAGAATGCTGAGAGAATCATTAGCACATATAATCCCTGCCAGTTCCCACCAAAATGAGTGCCCAGTGGAAGTAATATGCTGCATTTTTCATAAAAACATCAAACACTGCACAGCATCAGATCCCTGGCCCATCACCCAATGTGACGTAGTCTTTGAAAGTGCTGTAGGTAGCAATAAGCAAAGAAGGCTGAAATTCAGGCATCTGGCTGGATTTTGCCCTTATTTGCACTTGCAAGTTTTAGAGGGTAGCCTGGGCTCTTCGTATGAGCATTAGCAAAGGAATATTGGCACTCCCTGCAGATCAAGTACTGCTCTGAAATATCTGTATTTAGTTTTAATGTAATTGGTTTGTGGTGTATTTAAAGGAACAGCAGTAAAGAAATATGTCTCATATAATCAGTTAGGTTTCCTATAAATCTTCCTGCCAATAAAATGAGGTAACTGTAACACTCTGGAGGCAAAATAAAGTGCTGTTTCAGAAATTACAAATTAGCTAGCTAACAAGCACTATTTTTCATGCATACTTTTTCACTGGAGGTTTCTTCAACCATTTAAAAAATTCAGTCCAGCTCTGGTTATTGCAGCTATGCTGAAACAGAAGAAAAAAGATGCATGTGTGAGACTGCTGCTTTGAGGGATCTTTTTGGTATTTGTTATGCTTGCTCACATGAAGACCTTGAACCCTTAATTTCAACCCTACAACTGTATACCTGGAGATGAGGTCTAGGAAGGCATGGAAGTCCTGGAATGCCTTTCTAATGTTGATAAAAATCTCAAAATGTGTCAGATAGATAGAAAAATGAGAGAGGTTGTGTTCTTCTTGTGGTTGCTCTGTAGCCTTATATCACTCTGCTTTGACAACCTTCCTAATGGAAGTTGATTTTCTAGCAGTCATGTGATGAATTTACAAGCTTAAGTAGGCATTTACATAAATACCTAAAATATTCACTGCAGGGGAAAAAGAGAGTTGTTAGAAAATGGCACTAACCCAGGGAAAGAGGGGACATTTGAAATTGAAATTGCAAGAGGGGACGTTTTAGCACAGTCATTTTTGGATTGGGGGCTGAGACCCAAGAAATGCAGCTGTAACTTCACTGATGAGTGGAGCAGCTCTAGCTTGCTTGTAAGTCTGCATAATCCACTGAAAGCACATGGTACCTAAGCACTGGAATAACCAGCAGGCACAGCTCGGTAGTCAGACCTTGTCCAGATAAATAAGAAAAGGGTTTTTGGAATCCTTGTTCCTCTGCAAGCATTGATGAAGAACTTGCTCAGCTCTAGGAAGAAGGAGAAGAGAAAAGGAAGGTGGTAAAAACAATCTGGATGATGCCTTTCTAACAAACATTGATTCTTGCCAGTACGAGTGTGGTCAGTTCTGTGGTGGTGATTTCCAAGTGAGGAGCCACCTCACAGAATCCTCCTTCCTGTGAAGAGTGGGCAGTTTAACATTTCCTTTGAAACCAGAAAAGAGGAATTTTCATAGGGTTTTTTTTTTTCCTTGGAGGTTTGGTAGTTTTCTGAGCTTCCAGGTTAAGCCTGGGAAGCCTTACGTGCTTACCCTGGGATGCCAAGAGCCGGGGATGCTGCTGGCTCTTCAGCACTTGCAAGCTCCCAGTTAGCCTGGCTTAGCTGAGGAGCAGCCCACCAAGCAGGGAGAAAGCCACGCAAGGTCCAGCTGTAGTGTCTGCCAGTGCCCTGAGGAAATGGATGCAATGCCACAAAAAGTTAGAGGTTAAAGAAATGGGAATCTTGCAGTTTGAAAGATGACTGTTCCGGGGGAAAGCCTCCAGCCATCCCTACTGGGAGGCCAGCAGTTCTGAAGGGGATTCTTTTCTGCCTATTTCTCCTTTGTTGTGTTTTTAAGCTGGAATAATTCCTGTATACACTCCATGCTGCTGAGCCCGCATGTTTAGATTTTGCTCTTCTTAAATGATGAGAACAAAATAAAGAGAACAGTGGCTTCCAGTTCCTGCAAAGTGCTTTTGAAGGCAGGAAGTTCAGTGAAGGCGTTGAGGCCAGGCCACATATGATATGGAAGTAGGAGACATTATTAGGTTTTGTGCTGTGTGGCTGAAGAATATTATTTACCTACATGTGCCTCCACCTGTCACAAACATGATACAGTGAGATGGCATCTTCCAGCTGAAAAATCGGCATAACTTTATCTCAGATATGTGGGCACTGCAAAATTCTGTTATCCCTCTGGCTTTATTTTGGATTGCAATCTCTCACTGACACAGCCACTAAACAGAATATGAGTTACTACTGGCTGGCAGAGGAGTGATTTGGTGGCTGTCTTGTCACATGCAGCAATGCCTCGTTCATTCAAGAATTTTGTTCTCTTTTGAGCTAAGTAAGGTCATACCAAGGCATTTCTTGGATGGAAGAATGCTGCCGTCACAACTGGGGAGGTATTGTAGGATCCAGGTGCTGGTGTCACTGGGCTCCGACACTGGTTCAGTGAGATATGCAGAGTTGCTTGAAGTGCTGAGCAGTTTTATTGTTGGTTGGTTTTTTTATAATTTGGGGTCTTGATTACACAATATAGGCACTTTTTTTTTTTTAAGTTATAGTCTTTATAAGCATAGGAAATCACATCAGTTCTGTCTGCTGGAACTCTTGTTGCATCATAAATGACTTAATAGGAAGTGCATGTTTTCTCATTCCTGTCCTAATCTTTTGGTAGTATTTCTGTGGAGTGTATAATAGCTGTGCCACCTCACAGATGGATGAGAGAGTCTTCCCAGTTCATAGCTAGTGTTACCAAAACTCTCTGAGATTCTCATGAGTTGTTGAACAGCTCCAGTGCAGCTCGTGGCTTTTTATTTTTTGATCCTAAGTTTCCTCAAAGCATCCCACTGATCAGTGGGAAGATAAGCTTGATGTTTTCATCTGTGATGAAGTCTTTAGAGGGATTGTTTTGTGTTGCCTACAAGATTTTAAACGAACAAAATAGATTTAAAAGAATTTAAACCTTGCAACAAGTAGTGTATTGAAGTGGTGATGGGAGCATGTAATGTAGTCTCATTAGATAGTGGGATACACAGATATGTGCTACATTACCTGGACACAGGCAATTGCTGTTCTGCGGAGCTTTTTGTACTCTGATTATATAACCATGATGGAAAAGGTTTTAGAAATTGTGTAGTGCTACAAATATTTGTGGACCTGCTAGAAAAGAGAAATTAAATCTAGAGGGCACCAAAAGACTTACCAAAATCATCTTTCTCTGCCTCCAATTATTCACATGTTCTTTGTCATTCCTTTTTTAAACTGTTTTCCTTTGAATCAGATCTGGGAAGAAATGTGTAAAATGCAGAGACGTATTATACAGTGTAAATTTCTAACTGAGGTGGTGAAAAAGAGACCAAAACAGATGAAAGCAGGTTTGGAAGCCTGTAAATCCAGAAGCCTCTTTACCTTTTCCAGCTGTTTAGGCTGGTCTAATGGCAGACACCACCTTCTCCTCCTCCTAGTCCTGCCCTCTGGTCCCGCAGCATGGATCTTGCAATGCCAGACATCCAAAGGGTTCCTCTGGCACAAGCCGTTTCATGCTTACGGTGCATCACCGGCAGAGCTGTGATGGGCTTTCCTTAGCACAAAAACAAGCCACAGCTGGCTGCACACTCCCCAGGTCTCCACAGACAGGCTGGGCATTAGCTCTGAGCGCTTCAGTGCTCATCAGGAGTGACAAATCCCCGGCTAATACTCGCTGACACTGTGATTACAGGACATAAACGCTTCGATGACAAACAGCTCGGTGACAAGCAAACCACCCGTAACGCTGCGGCTCGTCGTCCCAGCAAGTCAGTGTGGATCCCTTATAGGAAAAGGAGGTTCCAAAATCAAAGAAATCAGGGAGGTAAGTCTTGGGATGTGTGCTGGGGACACTGGCTGGCTCAGCATCCTCCTGCAGTGTGCCCTGCCAGCATCACCCACTTTGGTGATCACACCAACATGAGCACGTGTCAACTGAAAAACCTGGGAAAGCCTTGCTCTGGGAGAAGCAGGGGGTCCAGCACAGCTGGACTTGTGCTTTCCTTGACACTAAAGACCATGTGTGAAATAGAGAAACAGCTTTACAATGTATAAATCTTTCATGCACAATTAAGCAAAGCGACAGTGACAAATGGCTTCTCAGTACAGTACAGAAACGTGCCCAGCAATACTCAGGTGACCCCAAGTCAAAGAGCTGCAGCCACTTCCAAATTAGTTACCACCCTTACAGTCAGAGAAAAGCCCAAGCAGCACTGGGGATTCCAGGCTAGTAGATCTATTTTCTAGAACAGTGTGATTTTCACGCTCTTTCCCTGTTTCTTCTTAATGTCACTGGGCCACAGGTGACCTGATTTCATTCCAAACACATGCAGAATGTACTTTTAGACCAGACTTTAGCCTGAGGTATTCATTCAATGTGCTATCAGCCACTCTTTTGTCTAACAAAAAAAAAGTAAAAAAGTAGCATACAGTGCCTATTTTAACTCTTCCATGCATGACTGTGACAATATAGCACATGCCAAGCCAAGGATCTGGTGTTTGTAATCACTCATACAAGAAAATCAGGTACATGCTCACTTCTGTAGAGAAAATCTGAATAGGACATTTCAGAAAAATGGATTGTTATTCTGGAGCAAGTGACAATATTCCTTCTAAATTTGAATTCATTCCAACATGGGATGAAGTGTTGAATACTAAGATAACATGTTGATCCATTTTTTTGAATTTGCCTGTGTCAAAACAACAGGCATTTGACAAGCTGTACAAAGTTGAAACTCCCTTTTCTTTTAATCTAAGGTATGGATTTAAGACAGTAGGTTTTATGGATCTTTTTAGTTGAGTTCTTAGTTGTGTTAAAATAGGAGCAGGCATGAGTGTGAAATGTGTGCTGGTGATTGCTTAACTGTACGTTTTACATCTCTCCATACTTTCGATTTTATATTAAATATTGGTTGCTCCACTGAGAGCACTGTGGGAATGTGCTCAGGACATAGTATTTTAAAGGTGAGATTGGTCTCTTGGTTAAATGAAGTGACTAAAGTGATTATCCTGGTGAGCATAGTTTCAGAAGCAATTTCCTATAGTCTGGTACAAGGAAGTAAAAGGATAGTGTTTGGCCAAATAGGTGTTTTGATAAGGCTAATATAGCGAGAAGTCACCCTGCACATCTTTCTAAGCATAACGATAATGGACAAAACATTAATTGTTTCTTGCTACTGATACATGAACAAAGAGAATAAAGATTAGCACTGGGAGTAAATGCATAACTGACTCTGGTACTTGGCAGTCTTTTGTGCTGGATGTACAGATACCCAGGAATGTACATTAAAAAGCAAATACCAGGAAAGAGGGGGGAAAATCAAGGAGCATCCAGCCCAAGACGTGGTCTGATTTCATCATCACACAACACATGGAGCAGCAGTTGCACAAGGGATGGTCTTTTGTGTTCAGTCATGCACCCAGGAACAACATGCAGGTTGCAGTACTATTTTCGAGATAAGATTATAAAAAAAAGAAAAGCATGAGGGACTGATCAAGTTATGGTGAAATTACAGTCTGTTATAGGGCATGGAATTGATACTTTGGCCTTAAACATAACTAGTGAACAGAAGATGAAATCAGTACATTAATCAGTCTTTGGAAAGAAAGATGTCACATGTGTTGTGTATAACCAGCAGGAAAACAAATTAACTCCTTGCTAACTGACACAAAGTCAAGTCAATAGTTACTGAAACAAAGCCCAAATACTGCATAGCAGTAACAGTCAGGAATAGATCTTTTGTGCAGTATGTTAAAGAGCTTAGTCAAAATCAAATGCCGGGGTTTTTCTCTATTGACCGAAAAGGTCTTTTATGTTTTTGTAATAATGTCAAGGGTTGTTTGGGCCTCCTGTATTTTCTTCTTTCTTTATTTTTTTTTTTAACTAAAACATGGTAATGCCAAGATCAAATTTTAAGAACAGAGCAAAAAAATCCCCAGTAGTGGCTCATTACCTTCTTGAGTTCATTAATGAGCTAAAAGTTGATGATACGCATATATTTAATCAACAGTAATTATGATTTAGAAGTGTTTCTGTACCATATAGCACAAAGAAGCCCCAAATTTCAACAAGAGACATAAGTCAGCCATCGGTAGATTAAAGAGCCAGTTATCAGTAGATTAAAGAGTGACTCGTTTGATTAGCCGACCTTCTTCAATTATTGGGGTTTTTTTCTTTCTATTTTTTTATTATTGAAGAGTACTTCATTTCACCCTTTTCACTTTTTAGTCAGCATCGCAACTGTCTGTCTTTGAGAGGGTTAAAATGCTTCTCCTGAAATTCAGGTCCCAGTTTGATTCACTGACAGCTACTGAGGACTAACCTCCCTAGGGGTGGTGGTGTTGGCAAATGGGCTTGAACAGCCAAATCATGTCCGGGGTAGGAGTTTCCATATGTGCTCTACCACATGCCCAGCAAAGAAAAGAGAAAAAGTTTAGGGGTGCACCCCTTCCGTTGCATCAGCGAATGACTGGAGAGGTACCATTGCCTGCCTGGCAGTGACAGTGTCTTTGCCCTGTCTCTGCTGAAGTCCACAGGAGCCCAGGTGCAGGTGGCAGGGGACATGCTGCCCAACTCGACAGAGCGTGCAGTGACCATATCTGGCACTCCCGACGCCATCATCCAATGTGTGAAGCAGATCTGCGTGGTGATGCTGGAGGTAAGGGGGCATCCAGCGTGTCCCTTCTCACTCAAGAGATGCTCAAACACATTATTAGTAATTGTCAATTGCCATGGGTTCCCCTGGGGCACTGCCTGCCCTTCCCATGCCAGGGATTTTGAGAAGCTCTGTTAGACTCTGCTTTTCCTGGAGTTTGAGAGCCTATTGCAGCAAGGTTTAGAAATCAAAGACTGTCATGACATTGTCGAACAACAACCAGGTCCATCACAGAGCTGCAGTCATTCTGAGAGAAACACATTTTATTCTGACGTAGAATACGGCAGAAAACAGCCAGGTCTTGTTTAAAATAGAAATAATTCTGACAAGCCAGGACTGTTTGCTTCCTTGGGGTCAGGTCATTGCATAAGACCAGAAAGTTTCATTTTGATGGCAGTTTTTTAGCCCTTAGATTAAATGATACAAAATAAATTTATATAAAAATCTGGGCATTTTAACCCTTGCTGCAAATGCCCATAATTTCCAAGCCATTGGCCATTTTCAAAATTCTGCCCATGTCTCCTGAAATGCCTTAACATGCTTAACAAAGCTTCATAGCTTCATCTGACAGGGGCAGTAATGAAACCACAGGTCTCACCATTTTCTGTTTTGGCCATACACTAAGGTCCTCAGCTCTTCCCTCAAAGCCCAGACAGGAGGCCTCTAGTGTGCTTTTGGTCTGATGGGGTGGAGGGAAGGGTGAGCTAGGCTGGGCTGGGTTATCTGCATGCCTCGTTGTCTGAGGTGACCAATATTTATAAAAAGAGTAATCTTTTCAATACAAGCTCTTCTTCGTTCTGCATTTTGACTGCTTTGTGTTTTTGTCTGCAGTCCCCACCCAAAGGTGCCACCATCCCCTACCGTCCCAAACCTGCCTCTGCACCTATCATTTTTGCAGGTGGCCAGGTAAGAGCAGACACCATTTTGGCTTCAGCGGGAAACCACACCGTCCTGGCCCAGCCTCAGCCAGCGCCTGTTAGTTTTCAACTTTTACTCTTTCTTGCCTGGTATAGTATTGATGTGCTTTGTCTGCTGTGTATGCTTACAGTTTGCAGGACTGGAGAACACTGCATTGCAAACTTTACTCAAAATTGTGACAATCTGGTATTTTACCAAGATTTAACATTAACTTCTGTAATTAAGTTTGCCCTTCTGCAGATTGAGAGGTGTCCAAATCAGGAGCTCATTGAGTGGGGCAACGCTGCTTATTGTAGGAATTGGGGTTTTTTTCTTAACTTGCAGCTTCACTAGCAGTATAAGCAGTTTTGTCAATTTTCAGAGATGATGAAGCAGTGGGACATTTCTGCTAATGAAAGGCATAATTTTTCTTTCATAGTTTTCATACTTTTTGGGACTAAATAGTGTGTTTTGCACTGAGGATTTACACACAGATAATTTCCACTGCTTGTAGTCCCTCAGGACCAAGTATCAATGGAATTCCGAGGTGGCTAGAACTACTTATATGCAAGTGTAGACCTTCTCAACCATGGCGTGAAACAGCCTGGTTGATAACACAAAAACAGTGTTCCTGTTTCTTTTTTATGTAAGGAAGTTTTGATGGTTCCCCCTTTACCTTAAGCTGTTATCAGTCAGGGTTCTCATCTGCCTTTGAAAACCCATGTGCGGTGTGGTTCTTCTGTATCTTTCAGTAATGTCTGAAATGGGTCTGCAGCATGTGGCAGAGGCGTAGCAGGAATGCTCTGCCGTCATCCATTGCAGGGGGAATGCAGCTTTCACTGAAAAGCCAGTGATGAACACAGCTGATAAATACCCTAAAAACACCATGGGAGGGTCACAAGGGGACCTGTGTAGCCACCAGGCTTCGAGCAGTGGTGGAGGAGTGAGATGCTGCAAGCCCTGCCCAACTCAAGGGGAAATCGACCTCATAAATCCAGCCTAGAGGAAGGCAGACATCTCTCTACTCAGGATTAATATATGTAAAGCCTCTCTGGCAGTAAGGCTCCCCCACTCAGCCAAGTCGTTTCCCCAAGGTGATGCCAAGATGTCTTTTTAAGCAATTGCCCAGTTACCTACTGGGTGGAACATCTGCAGGCAGGTCCCCCCTCCCACCCCATCAGCCCATCCCAGGTCATCACCCTGTCACAGGCTGTGGGCTGATGGCACAGACTGTGTCCCACCATGGGCAATTTGGAGATCATACAAGAAGCTGGACATGGAGTTCCTGGTGGGACTGAGGGCCCAAGGTGCTGTTGGCATTGTTGGTGTGACAACCAGTGCCACCACAATCTGCTGGTGTATAAGGAAGCTCCTGCACCTCCCAAGCATGTGCCAAAATGCTTCTGACAACCCTTGTCATGTGAACTTCCTCTGATTTTTTTTGTCTCAGAGTTTTCTACTCTTCTACTCTGTAATGATTTATTCTGATGTGTGTCCAGATTTTCATAACCTGGATGTAGTAGGTTTCATCATGCTTGAGCCTACTACTGTTACTTCATTTTTGATTGTCATCAAAATAAGAAATCTTCTTCCTTAGTGACCGAAGCTGAATTGTAATGTAAAATAATGTGCCAGAAACTGGTCTATGACTGAAAGTTCAGAATTATTTGCTCCATATCTATAAGTTTACACTGCAGTGCTTTCCTTTAAGAAGTATGTTTGTGTGTATATATATACCGCAGCCCATTCTACCAGTGTTATAATTGCTACTGCCTTCAAAGACTATATATATCATTACTCAAAAGTATTGAAAATGTTTGTTAGAGGGCACTGAGCAGTTTGTATAAATAATTAAAAGTATCCTACTTTCAGGTCTAATAGCTCTTGTCATCTTCAGTTCTATCAGTTAAAAAAGTGTTCTCACTTTTCTAATGCAGCCTTGTTGATGTGAGAAGGAGTGTAAGAGGCAGACACGTTATGTGTGCTTTGAATTTCTGTGTGCTCTGACCAAGCTGAATTTTTAAGAAAATGCTTAAGATGTGTTTAGACACTGCTGTGGAAAGACACTTTAACCAGGTTTCATAAGTGGAAATTAATACCAAAAATAAAATTTTATCGGCACTGTTAGTTCCATTCAACCTTTCAGCTAAGCTATCAGAAGTTATTTTCTGTTCTAAATTACATCATGCATGGCTACCTTGAAAGGCTTTGGTTTGTTTAACACTTAATAAAATAAGTAACATTAGCAAAGTATAATCTCTAGTTTTCCTTAACAGGCTGGGGTTCTTCCACTTTAAGTATTGCTTTTAATTGTCTTGTGCTTCTTTGATTCAGCATTGCATAACAAAACTAAAAGGAGATTGAACACTACTCTGCTCTGCCCTTTACTGTTACTTAGCGTGTGCAGTGGTTAAATTGGAAATTTTCTACCTCGTGTGCTACATCGGTGTTTAAATGGGTACTCAGAGGGTGCAGCTTTGCTTTGTTTCTTGCCAGTATGATGGTCTAAAGTGAGGAAGATGTGCAGACCAGGTCATCCCTGCTGTTGCTTACGTCAGTAGGGAAGTTGCCCTTGACTTTGATGGAAGCAGATCCATAGCCAATGTGCTCAGTGGAACATTACAGGACAGATGTCTCAGTAGCCTCTAACCAGCCTTGAGCTTAGCAAGCGCCAGCCCTCAGCCTCAAAAACATGTGGTTCCCCTGGCAAGGGGTTGAGCAGACAGAGACTGTTTTCTCAAGCTAAATCAATCAAATGACCTTTTGGCAGCCTAAGAAATTAAAACCTTTCTTTCTCTCTCTCTTTTTTTTTTTTTTTTTTTTTTCCTGTGGAAGAAAATTCAAGGCCCATCTTGTCTTTTCTGATTTGATGGTTTTCATGGACTACCAAGCAACCAAGTAAACCTGGTCCGAGCACTGAATGTTAAATGTTCATTGTTTTTGTTACTTCTCCAGTTTGTTTGCTGGGTTTGCTTTTTTGTGATGGGTTCTTGCTGGCTTGCAGACCACTTCTTGGAGAACAGCCATGTAAAAGACATTGTCTCAGCTGGGTTTGAGGTACAGCTGAGACCAGAAAGGATACTTGTGATCCAGTACAGAGGCTCACACACCAAAGTGTGGTTTCACTGTTTGCTCATGGACCCATCTGTAACCTCCCTGAAGCTGCTCCTGTGCTTGGCTGGGCACAGAGCCCCCACTCAGGTTGTTCTCATTTGATGAAGCAGTTAAAGTTTCACTTGCTTGAATAGGTTTCCTTTAGACCCACTGATGGCAGCAATCCTTTGATTTTGTGGACTGGAACCTTTTCTTGTGATATATAACCCATCAGTGATGCCCATCCTCTATAGCTGCACATGCGTGTTTGCCCATGAGCCTCCCACTGAGCCTGGTGCACACACTTCTCCCTGAAAACTTCTCGTGTGCATAATGTTTGCCAGATTACGGCCTGGCTTTATAACTGATTCAAAAACTAAATGAAATGTTTCTTCTCCAGAAGGGAAATTCTGCTGCAGAAATGTGCATCATGCAGTTGAGACATTAAAGGTTTTAATATCCAACAGCATTAAATGAATTGTTTTATCATTTGCAGGGGATTCATTACTTTCTAAGAGGCCTTTTGTCAAATAAGCATTTTGCAAACTGAGCTAATCAGTTCTGTTCCTGTTTATAATTCTCCCACTACAATAGTTATGTTATAATTTGTCCTTCTGCTTTCCTGCCTGTCTAAGCACAAGCACATTAAATTTTTTCTGACATGCCATTCCTTTCATACGTAATAGAAAATCATAAACTCTCTGCAGTTTTTTTTTTTTTTTAGGCCCCTGCAGAGAGTTGAACAGGACCAGCAGGAGAGACAAAGGGCTGTGCTAACTGGTACCAGGCACGGCACCGTATCCCTCCTCACTCATGTGCTTTTTTGCCCCCACACCTCACTCCCGTGCTGCCAGGAATGATGCCAGAATCTATATCCCTTGCACTGCTCTTGTGGTGCAGAGTGGCTGGGTTTGGAGGGAGGATATTTGGCTTGTTGTGGAAGATAAGACCTGCACACACGTAGCAGTCAGGAGCCGGAAGACAGGGCAGGGCATCCCCTGAGCAGGTCTGTCCCCTCCTCACTGTGCCCCTTGCTGCTCTGTCATCAGCATCTCCCTAGGTGCATTGGTGTCACTGGGCAGATGGACTAGCAGGGAGGGGAAGTGGTCACCTCCTGTGGGCCTTGACATCCTCAGTGTCCTCAGCTCTGTTCCCAGCAGACAGAGCTGGACTAAAGAGAGGTCCTGAGGGCCAAGATTATCAGAGCTCTGGCAGCGGCGCTTGGCCTTCTCTGCTTGCAAGGGGCGACCTGACAGAAACCTTTCTGTACCATGCCAAGGGTTATCAAACAGCACAAGACAATTAAACTTCATTCAGTGTGGAGAGCAATGCAGGTGGCATTTGCTGGGTTGGGCCATGAGAAGCTTTTCTGATGAGAACAGGAATGCTGCTTGTCCCACCTGACTAACCTGTGTCTTAACTGTGCTTGTTGTTTCCAGGCGTTCACGATTCAGGGGCAGTATGCCATCCCTCATCCAGACGTGAGTTCAGCACATGTAAATTACTCCCTTTTTGTTCCTCTCCCTCTTATTTGTTCTGGGCAGCATTTGCTTTCTACAGTTAGCAATAAAGACACGGCCTAAGGACACCTTTCCTGACCAACACACTGTATAGCCAAGTGTTAGCCCAGCCGCATCTCTTACCTTGTGTAATAATTGCTAGAAAGTACAATGGCCCAGGAACAAATGACAGTTATCTTGGTCTTTTTTGCATGTGATATATTTGAGTTATTTTAATATGTAATTCTACAGTAATTAGTTAATATTAACAATAGCCATTACATGTAATAACAGTAGAGATGTCATTTATAACCAGTTTGGGTTTTTTTTTTTTTCTCTACGGTAGATTAGAATGAATGATTAAAACTTTTATTTTTCAATATAATTTTAATTAATCCAGTTTTAGAACACGTAAGATGGTTTCTCTGCTCTGAAATAATTCCATTTGATTGGTTAGTTCTAATTTCCCATCCTGCCCTGCAGTTGACCAAGCTTCACCAGTTGGCTATGCAGCATCCCCCCTTTACTCCCCTTGGGCAGACCACCCCTGGTTTCCCTGGTACGTACCCATGACCCCCTGGGGATGTCCTTCTTCTTAACAGCTTTGTTTCCCGTGGTCATTACATCATTTTAATAATAAATGTGGTCAATGACCAGCAATCCTTCTGTTTTTACACATTAATCTCGCTTCTTCCCTCCCATACCTCTGTTACAGTTCCTTTCATCATTACTAAAACATGCTTTGTTTGTTACTTTTATTAATCACAACTGCTTCATTTGTGCCCTTGGCTAAAAGCCCTGAGTTTCTTCTGTTCACTCCTCGCAAAGTTATTGTGGACCATACAGTATGTACCAGTAGGTTCTGAGGGAAGTTCTTGGGCATGCTTCTTGTCCATGCTTTGGTGACATGGATCAGAGAGAAGCAAACATGAGAAAACAGTTTGTACTCACAGCACAGAAACATCAACTAAAGAAACTATAGCATGCTCAAAGTTGAATTCGTGTTGAACCAAATGTCTTGAGAGCATCTGTAATCATCACTGCTGGGACAAGTGCCTCACTTCCTACTAGATAACGCAGATAGAGCTATAAAATGCAATGGAAATTTAGTTAAGGACTTAAAATTTGCTCCATTCTTAATAAAGCTGAGGATGAATTCTTGATTGAAGAGTGAGAAGTCACTTAAGCCTGCAAATGAACATTTTTACTGTGCTTCATAACATACATGCTTGGCATCTAAAAGCTGCACAGAGCAGAAGTGCATCTGTACTGGTACATGCTTTGTATGGCAAATAACATTTTATCACATACATCACAAATTCTGTGAGCAACTTGACTATTTGATATTCAGTGTGAAATAAGCTTATGCAATTCATAATTGAATGTAAACATAAAATGTATGTGAATCACTTTTTTGTACAATATTAATTTTTCATGTATTCTGGTTGGAAATGACTATTTTTGGCACATCTTTACAGATAATACAATAAACACCAAAAAAAAGAGAAAACAAGAGAAAGATTCATTACATCAAAACATACTTTTGTTTCTTTGTGATGTATCTGATAAAATACACACAAGTAATACTAAATGGCCTTTCCTAGCTTTGTATTTTCCTTATTCTTGTCATTAACATCCTGCTCCTTAATCTTTTCCTGGTTAAATTTATGAGATGTATGTTTCTGTAATGTTACTGTGTGTTAGAGCAGTAATTCCATTTTTCCTGAGCATTTTCCTTTTGTCCACCCAATTTACAAACAAATGTGTACAGTTTAGAGTACTTTGTCTATTTCCCTTCCAAAATTACCCTTCCCAGCATTTCTTCAGCAACTAATCCCATGTATAATTTCCAAATTTTCTTAGGTTAATTTCTTTATCCTTATTTTAATGGTTTTTTTCATTATTTTTCATAGATAAGTATTTTGTTCAGCTAATTGTTCATTTGACATCCACTTTAATTTTCCATATTCTGGAATTCCTAGTAGACAGGTCCAGTTTCAGCCATCCATTAATTTCTCAACTGATGTGTTTAGAACAAGCTTCAGAGACTATTTTTAGTGGAAACCCTTCATTTTCTAGAAGCTTTTTATGATGACCCTGTGGAATCTCATGTGACATTTGTTGCTTTGGTGGCTTAAAGGTTAATTAAAATAAGATTAATTTAAAATTATTCCAGCCCTCTGAGTTTTGCATCCTTTGCTTTCTTTTCTGTTTCACCAGCAGTTCTCTATTTTTCTTTGCTCCTTTCTTTTATCTTTTTTTTTCTCTCCTTTCTGTATGTTTCCTTCTTTAAAATTTCATTTGTTGTGTCTTACCCTTCTTGCAAACCGCTGGCGTAACATTTTCCCTCTGTCCCCTGAATAGGACTGGATGCCACTACTCCAACCAGTTCCCATGAACTTACTATTCCCAATGATGTAAGTGGACCAATAGTCCGTATCTCTTTCTCTTCTCTCGCTCCTCTGCCACCAGAGGGGACACCTCTAATCTTTGGCTGATCTGTAAACACCAGCCCCAGCACAAACTGTGCAGCACTCAGTCTGTGGGGAGGGGTGCAAGGGGTTGGTGAAATGCTGGATGGAAGCAGCAGGAGTGATTGTCCCCTCTCATGCCCCTTGGTCACAGTGCAATGGGCCTTCACTGGCTTCACCAAAGCCTGGGTTCCCAAAACTCATCTCTCAGGTGGCACTGGGCATGGGTGGTCTCAGCAAAGGGGCCACAGGGGGTGGAAGAACGTGCAGCTCTATGTGCTGCATGCTAGGCTGGAGTCCTCCATGCCCGTCTCCATTGAACCCCACACTTAGCCAAAACAGGACTTTTCCTGAGCAAAAAAGCTACTTTGGATATATAAAGGTGCAGTATAAGGGTTTATTTTAAAAACAAGGGTTAGAAACACTCCTGCTCCAGCAGCTCTGGGTTGGCTATGATTGACAGGCCCAGTGTCCGTAAGCAACATGGTGCTGAATCTTAAAACAGCTCAAAATGCCCAACTGATACTCTGGGCATCACATAAAAATGCCTTCCCCTTTTATTCGATTTCATTGCAGACAGGGTTGGGGTCTTTTTTCAGTTTTCATTACAAATGAGTCACTTAGAAAATGGAAGTTTTCCCCTCCAGGAAAAAAAGCTTTCAAGGATGAGTGGGATCACAAATAGCAATTATATTACTTAAGAGATACTTACAATATTGTGCAAGCTCTATTAAACTCAGTGGCAATGATTTACAGTAAGAAAAAGATACAGAATCACAAAGAAGTGGAGGTGTGAATGCTGTGATTTCTTAAGTTTTCGTTAGGTAAAAAATGCCCAGCTGATCTGCTGCTTTGCAACCCAATTTATTTTATGTTGAGAATTTTTTAGGAACACCTTCTTTATTCTTACAGCACAAGTTTCTTCACTCACTTTCAGGCAAATGTTGTTCTTGCCATCATAGATGTAAATCCAAGGTCATTCTTCTGACTTACCTTCTTTTTGAGTTCATAGCAGAGAAAAAGAGAGAGAAAGTTGGCCCTGGGTCCTGTAGTACAGTACAAAATTTTTAAAAACCATCCGTTTCTCATCCATGAGGTGTGAAATGCCCCAGCTCAGCACTATCAATGGAAAGCAAACACGAATCCACACAATGCTTCTCATAGAAGGTTTTTCTGGCTACACAGTGTGTGTCTTGCTGTTGTTGCTAAAGGAGCAAAGCCAAGGCCAAAATGGGGTTAGGCTTAGGAAGGCTAAGCAGGGGCTCTGCAGGTGGTGGGAGGGAGTTCTGATGTTCGTGTGGTGTCAGGGTGTGCATTAGAGAACTGAAAGGTTGGTGCTGCCCACCTGAGCCCTGTGTGTGCTCAGGTGGGCAGCACCTCAAACCCTGTGGTCAGTTTTGGGCCCTGCAGTTCAGGAAAGACATGGAGGTGCTGGAGCGAGTCCAAAGTAGGGCAGTGGAGCTGGTGAAGGGTCTGAGCACAAGTCCCATGAGGAGCTGCTGATGGAGCTGGAATTGTTTAGCCTGAAGAGAGGAGGCTCAGGAGAGACCTCATCGCTCTCTACTACTTGAAAGGAGACAGTAGGCAGGTGGAGCTTGTTCTCTTCTCCCATGTTAGTGATAGGAAAAGAGGAAATGGTCTCAGGATGTTGCACTGGGAGAGGTTTAGATTGGATATGAGGAGAAATTTCTTCACTGGAGGGGTGGTCAGACATTGGAACAGGCTGCCCACAAAACTGGTGGAATCACCATCCCTGGAAGTGTTCAAACGGACATGTGCAAGTGTTCAAATGGACATTGTGGATGTGGCACTTGAAGACTTGGTTTAGGGGTGAAATGGTGGTGCTGGGTTAATCTTTGGGCTCTATGATCTTAGGTCTTTTACAACCTTGATGATTCAAAGAGAAATGAGGATATGAGGGAGACAGAGAAATGAGGCAGTGAGGGAGCAGGGTGGGAAGGCAGCAGCACCATCAGTCAGATGCTGTGTGTGGAGGGAGGTCAGGGTGGGAGAGGCAGCAGCACCTATGCAGCAAAGCCTGTGTGGGCAATTTGACTTTGCTTTTCCAGTAAGCATCTCCTAGTCCCAGTTTTGATGGACAGGCTGTCAGTGTGGTACAGTGATTGTTTATCTGACTGAAGGTGAAGGAAGCTGCAAGCACTGGCATGGAGCTGCAGGGCAGCCCTGAAGCTGCACATAGTTTGTCCCCTGCCTGCTCCAACTCCAGGGATCCCCTGTGCTGCACAGGTTCCACAGCTTTCTTATTGAATGTGCTTATCTGTGTAAAAGTCCAGCACACAGAGAACACCACGAGACTTGCAAATACCTGTGTGCTTTGCAGCTACCACAGAAGTCAGTGTATAACTACATGTGCTACATACTTTTACATACTTTTTAAGACCAAGATAATGATAAGCATGCCTCAGTAAGAACATGATAGAGCAAAATCAGATATAAAGACAATGAGGAGCTGAGAGTTTAGCCTAGTCTACAGGAAATAGATATTGATAGCCTTTTACAAATTACGTAGCTTCATATTAAAATAAATTTTACTCACCCCCTCTGGCATTTAGGCAGTGACAGAAATTTATTTTTCTGTTAGTAATAATTTCTGTAACAACATCTTGCTGCTTTCTTCATACAATATGCTGACAATGTAGTTAACCTGTTGCTCAGTAACTAAGAGATACTGGGGAATAAAAAAAAATACATGTTTTACGGAAAGTTATTTTCCACATGCTAAAAGCTGAGGCTTCCTCTCCAAATAATGAATTCAGTATATTTGCCTGTCTAGGTTTTTTCATAACTTCTTTGTAACTCCAAAAAGAAAACAAAGAGGACACTTCTCCCAGTCCATCTCAGAAGTCACTTTGGTCCTTATCTAGTACCTCATTTTGCTCATCAAAGCCTCTTACAGGGGCGTTTGGTTGCCTTTTTTTCCTTGCTGGGATCTTGTCTGTCCTTCCACTGCTGCCCAAGTTACACAATGTAAGTTTGTTTCACCTAAACCCCCGAATAAACTGGCATAAACAGGTCCTTAAAAGAAGCTTAAAAGAAAGAAGAGATGGCACCCTTGAGTGCTGATAACAGATGGCATAAGATTTCATGAGTCAATACCCCAAAATGTCCATTGAGAGTAAACAAAAAAAAAATTTTAAAATCTGTCTCATAAAAATTAGGCATATTTTGAATATATGTAGGAGAGGCAGCTAGGGACAAGGAATAGGAAAGCAACTCACCCCTCAGGAAGCACCAAGAACATTTTAAGGCAGCTGTAAATCTGATCAGTACTCCATAGAAACAGAAGTGTCAATCCATCCAAGATGGATATGGCAGACTTGAAGAACTGCCTTTATTTCCCTATGGTACCTTAAATACTTCCCTGCCAATGAGTGGGACTCACGTCTAAAATGTTCTCAGAGCAGCCCACATATTTTCTCGGTTTTCTGTGTGGCTTATTACAAAGTCTGTGCAATTATTATGGTCCAGAATTTTCATTGTCATGGCAAGGAAATTTCTCAACATTATTATTGTTTTGTTCTTAAGAGATATAGAGTATTTAAGCGTCTTTTTCCAGGCCTTGGCTGCAAGTCTGTAAAGATCTGTAATCCTGCCTCAGGAGATATTTCTCCCTACACAGTACTCTGCCCCATACCTAGTTAAAAAACACAAACCAGACCAACCCAAACCTGAAACTAAGAGTTTCAGCCTGTGTCTTTCTGAAAAGAGATTGAAGAGCCTGATTCATGATGAGCAGCTGCCTGCTCAACTAATGCAGAGGCTTTGCCAAAGCAAATGGACTTGCTCTGTGTTGGCAGCGGGGAACCAAGGGGAATCATGAGTACCTGTGGACAGGTGGTCTGTCAACTCTGCTCCAAGTTGCAGAGGCTAATTCTTGGCCCCTTTTACAAGCACTACATTATAAGACAGGAAACTGATTCTTTTTTACCAGTGTTTAAAATCTCCATGCCACTTCCTGTGGCAATTAATGCTCTGTGGCATTGAACTCTTTTATTAGACTCTGTCAGTGCTTTAGAATTACAAGAAAAAAAAAAAAAATATATATATATATAAAGGATTTATATTTAGCATTATAGGGAAGAGAAAAAATGGAAGAGAGGTACCTGAACCATAGCAGAGATGCCATAGCATATTGGGAGAAACTATCAGCATCACTAATTTGGAGGTGGAAGGAATTACAGGAGACCTTCAAGTCCCACCCTTTAAGAGTCCAGATTCCTGACTGAGTCCTGTTTCCATTTGTACCAGGAGAACTTTACTGAAGAAGAGAGTAAGGCTAGAAAAAGGCAAAAAGCAGAACATGTGTTTTAGGGTTGGTTTATTTGAAGGTTTTTTGGTACAAGGAGAAATGAGGTATGTTGAGGTTGGGGAAGACAACAGAGGTGGTGTAGAGAAAGTGGAAAGGGAACCATTTCTACCTGGTGCTCACAGCTCAAGAAGGAAGGTACATCAGCTGAAATTTTGGAGTGTACAAACAAATGGTGATACTTAGACACAACACATGAGCAAGCTCTGCAAGTCGCTGCCATGGCCCTTGGACAGCAAAAGGAGAAACAGGTTCAAAAAGAAATTGTCAGACAGATGGACTGTGGAGCATAAAGGCAGAGATAGCAGCTACTGCTCAGGTAAGCCTTAGGAGGGAATTTGAAAAACCAGTGGAAACTTTTTTTATACCTCACACTGGTTTTATCTTCTTTTTCTTTTTCTTGTAAGGGTGGGCTACTGCCACAGTCAGAGAAAGGGTGGTGGGCTTGATGCACATCTGATGTGAGCTCTTCCAGCCAAGTCTTGAGAGGGTCAAAATATATGTGCATATACATGTACATACTATGTGTGTGTGTATGTACATATGTGTATATAGATACTTATAATACAAGTATTTAAAGAATCATGGAGTGGGTCAGGCTGAAGAGACCACAGTGGGTCTTCTGGTCCAACCTCCCTGCTCAAGCAGGGTCATCCCAGAGCACGTGGCACAGGACTGTGTCCAGATGGTTCATGAATATCTTCAGTGAGGGTGACTCCACAATCACTCTGGACAACCTGTTCCAGTGCTTGGTCACCCACACAGTGAAGAAGTTCTTCTTCACATCCAGGCAGAACTTCCTGTCCATCAGTTTTTGCCCATCGATTGCCTCTTGTCATATTGCTCAGTACTGCTGAGAAAAGCCTGGATACACCCTCTTGACACCCTCCCTTCAGATACTGACAGACATTCATGAGGTCCCATCTCAGTTGCCTCTTCTTGAGGCTGAACAGGCTAAGTTCCCTCAGCCTTTCCTCACAAGAGGGATGCTTCAGTCCCTTAATCATCTTTGTTGCCCTCTGCTGGACCTGCTCCAGGAGCTCTGTGTCTCTCTCTTGTCCTGAGGAGCCCAAAACTGGACACAGCACTCCAGACATGGCCTCACTAGGATTGGCAGGATGACTTCACTTGATCTGGGGGCACTGTCATTTATTCCTAATGCTCCCCAGGATCTCATTGTCCTTCTTGGCCCCAAGGGCATACTGCTGGCTCATGAACAGCTTGTTGTCCACCAAGGTCCTTCTCTACAGAGCTGCTTTCCAGCAGGTCAGCCCCCACCTTGGTTGAATTTCAGAATATTCTTCTCTGCCCATCTCTCCACCCTGTCCAGGTCGCTCTGAAGGGCTGCACAGCCCTCTGGGGTATCGGCCACTCCTCCAGCTTTGTGTCATCAGGGAACTTACTGAGGAGGCCTCTGCCCCTTCAGCCAAGTCATTGATGAACAAGTTAAACAATACTGGGCCCAGTACTGAACCTTGGACGGCACCACAAGTGACAGGCCTCCAACTGGACCCTGTGCCACTGATGATTATATTTATTAGTAAGTATAGTATTAGACAGCAGTGTATAGTAGGCTTGGTATAGTCTGTGGTAGGTTTGGCTCCTCTCCCAAACGTGCTAGAGGTGTTTGGATGAGATTTGGCATGGTTCCATTTCAGAGCAAGACATCTCAGGCAGGTGTCTTTTTGTAAAACCCAGTGCCCAAAACCAAATGTCCCTTGAACTTCTTCAAGAACACATCAGCTCTTGAATATTCAGATACTGCTCAAATTTCAGTGTAAGTAACACGGGATGAGAAAGGCACCCCAGAGAGAGCCCAAGCCCCCATTGCTGCTGTCCTTCCTGCATGGCAGATGGAGTAGTGTGTTCTGCACGAGCTGCAGGCCGAGTCATGGCTTGCAGAGGGTGTCCAAGCAGCCCGTTGTCACAGCAATGAAGGATGACTTCGGAGAGCTTCCGGCCAAAGGTTACCAAACCTCTCTTCCAGACACCAGCATCACCAATGTCCTTGACCAGTCTGGATTCAATCCTCAGTACCTAACTCAAATTCAGCTAGGAGACAGCACCGTCTTTGCACTGACCCACCTGGGTGACAAGGCAGACCCCCAGCACATACAAGTGGCAGCTTCCTGAGTGACCCAGCAGGTGCCTTCTCTGCCTGTGCTCCAGTGGTCTCCTCTCCTGCACCAGTTTCACTCCCTGCAGACCACAGAGTCCAGTGAGACTGAGGTGCATTGGTGTGCACACAGACAGGCCAGAGGCTTCCTGGTGAAGCTCACGTCAGTCCTCTGCACTGGCATGTGTAGTCACACACTAAGAGAGATCCTTGGGATATGGACAGGGAGCTCAGTAAGGCCCTCCTGGTGTAATAGGATGGGAAATCCTGTGTGCATTTCCTGCTAGCCCAGTTTTTCCCCCTCGTGGTTGCTCCTCTTGTGCTCATCACAGCTTGGTCAATGTTTCAGCTACCTGGGTATCCACTTCAGCTTTCTGTTTGTCCCTGAGTGTGAAGCAAGGATTGTGTTGGGAGGTTTTTCTTCTTTTGATAAAATGTCTGGACAACGTTAATCTGTTTCTGGCCAGTTACTCCAAGTACTGCAGTACCACAGAGGGTAACACATCAGGGCCTGAAGCAGCAGGAAGGGTGGGAGGGGAAGGACCGTCTCTGCATCTTGGCACATCTTTCTGCAAAACTGGCAACATTATCCCAGCATCAACAGACCTGTAGAGCAAAGTTTCCATTTTCACTCATTCTGGCCGTGGCTGATCTTCTCAGCACCCATCCTTCCTTAACACAGAAGAAACCGCCCCCCTCACCCTTACAGAAACCAGAATGTCTCTTCGTCAGCTGCTGGCTCCGTGCCCACTTGCTCCTGGGGGCTCACCATCCTGGAGGAGCAACACCCCGGGACACACATGCACACACACACAGCTCAGGCTCAGTTCTATTCACAAAATAAGAGTTTTGGTAAGTTTCTGTAAAGGAAGGCAGACAAGTTTCAGTCTCTTCCTATGCCTGCTTCTGCCTGCAGTCAGAGAGCTGTAAATCCCACTGACTTTAATGCACAGTACCTGGCCAAGCAAGAACCACGTGTACCCAGGGAGGTGTAGGGCTGTCAGCACTCTGGAGAGGTGCAGAGCCACATGCAGCAGCTGTGGATGGTCAGCCTGACTTCCAGCTGCTCCTCTTGGTTTGCTGCTGCCACTGGCAAGTCAGCTGAGGCTGTGGTTTGGTTTTCTCAGCATCACAGCGCGCTGTCATTTTCTGCCATGGGAGACACTGAAGTAGTCTTGAAATACCAGAAATAAGATACTGACTTAACCATGTAGCAGCAGAAGTGGACCTAGAGGCATATGACCATAGAGCCAATAGACTGCACTAGTGATTCCTTCCAAACAGCAGAGCAAAAATCTTTTTTGTTTTGCTACTGAGCTGCTCATAACCATGTTTAGAGCAATACTACAGATTGCAGTTAAGTGGGTTTTGCATGTGTCTGTGGCACTAATCTCAGTCTTTGTCCCGCTCCAGTTAATAGGCTGCATTATTGGCAGACAAGGCAGTAAGATAAATGAAATCAGGCAGATGTCAGGAGCGCAGATCAAGATTGCTAATGCCACAGAAGGCTCCGCAGAACGACAAGTTACAATCACAGGATCCCCTGCAAACATCAGCTTAGCACAGTACCTCATTAATGCAAGGTAAGTTGGCTTTGTAAGTGATCATGCTTCTGCGAGATTGCTCTGTCTGCTCTCCAGCAAATGTCTGTCCTGGGTAGATCCAGAAAGTTGCTTTGCAGTGTCCATTTTGCATAGTATTACTCAATTCCTAATGGTTTGTAAAACCTGTATCATTAGAACCTGTGTTTACTGTTGGTTTATATGGAAAGGAGCTTAATCCGGTGCAATTCCAGGTACATGTTGAATGACAAAAGCTGCAAAATCTGAATACTCATATTAGCATCCACCTAAAATATCTGTGGATAAATTAAATGAAATTACAGTCATAAATTGTTTAGAGGAAAGTACTTTTCACAGACCCATTTTACTGTCCTAAATGGCAAATATAGTGAAACAGATTGCAAAACAGATTTAATTTACCAAGTGGAAATTGCCACTCAGAGTTGATAAACTGACATTAGGTTGCTGAAGAGGCACAGGATTTACTTTTTCAGAGACAGCACCACAAATCTGTAAGAAGTATTCCCTAATGAGACAGGGTGAGACTATCTGCTTCTCCACTTCCTGGTCCCAGAATTAGTGAAAACACTGGCTGTTTAGCTAAGCCACGGTGATGGCTTAGGTCTCTTAACAGTTTTTGTATGATTATTTAGAAAAATATTTAAATTGATCCCACTTTTATTTGTAATTATGTGGAAAAGAAAGTGCAGTGGATGTAGTGCTGTCTCATAGATCTACTTGTAAATGCTGGACTGAGGCAATATATTGTGGGGCAGGGGGAATAGCTATGTATTTTATGGCTTTTTTTTCTTTTATTTTATTTTTTCCCCCCACAAAAATACTGTGATACGAATCAAGCTTTGTGTTTAACTATGTTTGCTGTTAAGGTAGTACAAAGTATGTGATTTATGTGGGGGCTGCAGTCACAGCAGGTCTACAGCTTCCTGTGGTCCAGCCTCCTCTCCATCCCAGTTCTGTAGTGCAGCACTTCAGTGGTTGGAATGGAGGAATGGGATGTTTGTGCAGCTCTGTGTTATAACAAACAAAAATACTGCTTTTTATAATTTAGTCTGAAAGCAGCTTCCTAGGGAAAGACATTTATAGGGGTGGCACTGTGAAAACTAAGATAAGCCATTTCCAGAATCTTAAAACAACCTACAGCTCTTTTGATTTATATTCTTTGTAGCAAATATAAGTCACTTCCGTAAGCCCTGTAATCAAATAAAAATGTGTTCCCTCCTTTAACCCTTAAGGATATGTTCTTCTCTTGGTGTTCAGGGATTCCCCACACATCGAGACGAGAATAGACCCCTTCATTTTTAGTTGCACAAACACCATATGGCATGCATCTGGATCTCGGAAGATAACAATTTAGGATCTTCAAGACAGCTAAAGCATGCAAATAAAATAATGCACTTATTAATGGAGTTGCAGTGAGCTGCTCACCAGAGACAGAAACTCTAGTGAACAAAACTGTTTGACTCACTTTAGAAAAGCCTGTGAACTCTCACACTTCTGTTGATTACTGTTTAATGATTCTTGTGGTGAAATGGGATCTGTATGAGGTCTTTTAACATACTTCCGCAAAGAAGAAAACTCCTCAGCAGTCATATACCACGGATCTCTATCTATGCCCTGTGAAACCAGAAACAAAGTATTTTGTTCCTGTTAAATTTCTAGATAGAAGTCGTTTATTACCATTATCTACAATAAACCATCATATATTATTATGTACCATGTGTTGGAACTGTATTTAGATGAAGTGACTTCATTTGTAAATGAAGACTCTTAAAGTAATGTATAATAAATTAAGCTGTAAGGTGACATAGGCAATTAAGGTGGCTTTTTCATTTTAAAAAGTGACACTGTTCCAGATCTCTCCTTTGAATGAGACATTGCTGTTGGGCCAGGTGCCACGACAGTGGCCATGCGAGTTCAGTCGCACTGAAGGAAGCCTGAGAAGCTATGAGGCAGGCAGAGGTTTGCTCTAGTGAGGTGTAGGTGCTCAGGCAGGACAGCGGTGCAGAGCCAGGCTGCTGCTGCTGCTGCTGCTGCTGCTGTTGCTGCTGCTGCTGGTGTTGCTGCTGCTGCCTCTGTGTGCTGGGAACCACCTCCTAAACCTGCCACAAGTGATGCCATCTCTTCTAAAGATTGTAGCATAAAACAACTTTGGGGAAGAGAGGAGTACAGTACCTAGACTGCCCGAAGTGTGGTCTAGTATGTGAAAATAATAATTACAAGAAATAACAGCTATATAAACATTCAGCATAAGGTAGATCTTTTTCTCCCCCACAAGATCTACTGTTCACAGGAACTGGTTTCCAGGGCCAGTATTTCTACATAAACCAATGTCTTTCAGCAACATAACATGTAAAAAACCAAAATTATCTATCCACAGTATTCCTGAAGCATACTGCGTGTATCTTTAAGCTATCCTCCAACCAAAGTTGCTATCTATAGAATAATTTATCAGCTTGCTTTTAAAACTTCTATTGCAATCTGGTGTTGGATATGTACATAGTATATTCTAAATTATAGATATATAAATATATTGATATACTATCAAGACAGAGATTTAAATCTTTCTAAAGTATTGGTTTGATTCTGTATTGCTTACCCGAGCGCTGGCCTCTGTACGGATAGAGCGTGTCTTAGCTTGTTTGCAGTAGAAACGTCTTTTTTCCTGTAAAGCCTTCTGTCTCTTTTAACTGGTCTCCACTGCAGTAACTAGATTTTCATTACCCAATTCCATCTTCTTGCTTTTATTCAGATTGAACTGCAATTTAGTTTTCCTGTGTAATATCTGACTTTGGATTATAAATGAACTTAGCCAGCAGCATTTACTCCTTGTTGAAGGGCAGTTTCCTGAAGGTATTTTCTTATGAAAGGTTCATTCACAGACCCAACAGGACTGCCAAAGCCACACTGGCTCTCTTGTCTTCACCAGTTTCGGGTAATGCAGGATGTACCCTTCAGTGTATGTATTCAGAAGGTGCAGGTCTGCAAAGGGACAGTGTAAAGTTGTCACCATGAAATTTTGTATGAAGGCTGCCTCACCCACTTTCACATGCAATCTTGTTGCATCCACAGTTGGTTTGGGAAACTGCTGTGGGACAGCTGATAGCTAACCTGATGAACTCCCACCTTATGTGCTGCCACCAGTAATAAATGGGAAACAGGGCAAATTACTGCTGCAGTCATACCTGTGTGAGTAAACCAGAGACGGTGCCAAAACACCAGTATTTTGTCATGTGGGATCTGTTCTCACTGCTGGTGCAGGAAAAAGCTTAGGCCCAAACACTGCCCCCCTCTCCCCCCCCACTCCATATCAGTAAGGATTTTTTTTGTTTTTGTTAAATGCACAGTGGGTAAATTGGGAGTCACTGAAACACTGGGTCCTGCACTACCTTTCTGTGGGCCTCCCTCGCAGAATAATACTGAGTAATACTAAAAAATCCAACTGTATAAACTGAGTTTTTCAAAACATACTAAGGTATCACATGTAGCTCCTACACCCCCAAGTCAAGGCTGTACAGTGGAGTTGGAGTCTCTGATTCAGTGGCCTTAACATAAACCCCTCTGTCTGAGTAGATGGTGAGTAGCACGGCCAACTGCACAAGGGTGCACTTCTCTCTGTTTAGAAAAGCTAAGAGTTGTTCATCCATGGGGACAGATAAAGACTTTTGGGTAGGAAAATCAAAACTTCACCTCCCACAAAGGAGTCTGAATTTCAGGCACTCGCCCTCCTTCCCTCCCAGCTCCTCACAGAAGATGCTCTCCTTCCAACTTCCCAGCAAAAGCTGCTGAGATGTTCATGCTCCAAGAGCCCCATTTTCTTTGTGGGGAAGGGAGGAGCTCAGTGCTCAAGCATTTCTCTCTCTCCTCCACACTCCTCTCCCCATCTCAGACCCACTTCAGGTGTCCTCCAGACTTGCCATCAGCAGCAGTGCTTTGGGAAGCGCTAGTCCAGTGTCCCCATTCCCTATGTAGCACTAGTTGATCCTTGCACAAGGCAGGCAGCGTGCTGGTCATTGCCTTTCTCTTGCATTGAATAGCCATGGGGCTGTTGCTCTCAAAACTGTGTCTAAGGTGAGGAAAAATGAGGCTCTTCCAAGCCCTGTGTGGGGTGACCATGATCCCCTCCCAGCCTGGTTACAACTGCTCTCCAAGCCTGCTTACCCAGTCCCCAACAGGGACCAGCACAAACCCTGTGCTGGGAAGCCTCCCTGGGCCTCATGGGGTGTGGTAAGAAAGCACCAAGTCCTCTGCATGGCCATCCAGCAGCTTGCTGGCACTTCACTCTGGAAGCAAGGAGCTGCTACACCTCCTCGGCTGTCCTCAGGAGAAAGCCCAGGAGCCTGACAAGTTAGTAATTGCCAAAAAGACAACCCCCAACTTACTAGGAATACACATATAACTGTAGCTAGCAAAGGTTTTCTAACCCATAGTCCTATGGCTAGGCTGCCATAGCTCCCAGCTGGTCACGTGCAGAAAGCTTCCTGAAATTAGTATTTGTGTTACTTGCCAACCCAAAGCCCAGTGGACAAGCTGCAACAAGCAAATGGGCAAAGGAAGGATTTATCTAGGCAAACATTTCGGCATATGAAAAAAACAGCATGTCCTTGGAATTACTGTATTTTAATGTCTAAAAATGTACAGAAAAGCAGAAGCATATGGGCCAAACTCATCTTGCCTGCTGATGGATGGAGTTAGATTAAAGTGAAGGTGGTTTGATTCCTACACCCTCCCAAGAGCCCATCAGTGCCTTGGGCTGGGAGGTCGAGTCAGTCTCAAAGTTCCTGGTGCTGGTGGGGTCTGTCTGAGGATGTGTCTGTTGTATCCATGTAGTACCTTGTCTGTCAGCTGGAAAGCTTTGTCATGTTCACTGTAACCACTGCCGCAAGTTCAGAAAGGATACCACTGCTGTGCAAGCCGGGGTGTTCTTCAGTGCTCCTTTCTACTAATTTACTTACAATTAGATTGCATAAATATTTTGTTGTGATATAAAAAAAAAGTCCGGGGAAAGTACAAACCAAAGTGAACACTGGCTAATCTGGTTTGTTTTATATGAAAAATGCACATTGACCTCACAGTGAATGAAATGAAAAACTAACTCACTTAAAAACCCAAAAAACCAAAATAACCAAAACTTTATGCCTTACATGGAAGCAGCAAATTGTTGCTCAGTCTCCTCTCATCCTAGCAAAATGACAAAGAGTATTATTTATGTCACAAAACTGACAATTTGAAAAAAATACCAAAACCCCCCGCGTCCCCCTTTCAAAAATACCCTAATTCTGAAAAGCAAAATTCACCATATCAGTGCTGGGGAGTAAACTTCATAGTTATTTTAAGTTTTCTTTTAAGTTTCGTTTTTCCATCTTTTTGCCATTACCTGCATTCCTTAGATTTCTTTTTTCATATGTAAAATGAACTAGCAACACCCCCATACCCTCTTCCTTTTTCTTTTT
>WEKY01059627.1:53605-87240 GCA_013390045.1 Picathartes gymnocephalus
TCCTTCTCCTCCTCCTCCTTCTCCCGGCCCCACCGCCCTGGCTGAACCCTCCCAACCTGTTTGTTCCTCTTCCTCTCTTCGTTTGCAGCTTAGAGATGGCTAAAGTCAGCACCCAGACCGCTTCCGTCACGACCCCTGTTGACCTCAACATGAACCTCTCTCAGTCTGCCACCCCTACCTCCACCCCCACCTCCATGGCCGTGCTGGCGGCCGCCTCCGCCGCTACCGTCAGTACCCCCCCTCCCCTACCAACTCTGCCAACCACCCACTATGCCGTTCCTGTCTCCAGTCTGCTTGGCATGAAAACTGTCCCACTCCTGGCACTAAATGCCGCGGCCGCCGCGGGGGCCACGGGGAGTTTGTCCGCTTACACTGCCAAAATTCCTTCGACGAGCGGGGTTAAGAAATCTGACCGCCAGAAGTTTGCTCCATATTGAAGGGATGAGACACAATGCAAGCTTTGCCAGCTCTGCCAAGAGTCTGTGGTAGATCCTAGTTATCAAGGAAACAATACGGCATCTTTTATTTTCGGTTCAATTGCTAGTGTTAACTGTTGCCGACTCAGGTCGTCTTCCGCTCTCCATAACACCTAACACCAGGCACCACCTACCAACTAGTTCCAACAGCCAGCAGGTGCCAGCCCGGGCTCTTTCTCCCCCGGACACCGTCCCTCCGACGGGGCTGCGGCCAGGCTGGCCCTCGGCAGCCCCACAGCAAGGCAGGGCTCCCCCAGCCCAGCAAGGGAGACACAGTGAAGAGAAGGAAAAAACATAAATGAGGCAAAATGTTGACAGCCAGGTCCTGCTCCAGCAATGCTGCCCGGCATCAAAATACACTTTTAGATCCATTTGCAGGGATCCCTCCAACTGCATAACAATTCCTTATGGCAAACTGGCATCTTTGATGTCATTTTTTCTTTTGCTGGAATGTGCATATCCAGCACTTCTGATGATCACTAGTGCCCCTGTGATGCCCCGTGAAGTGCTGCTGGCCCCCTCAGTCATTCTGCTGCACCCAAAAGGCCTGGAGACCCCCATGCCCCTGTCCCAAAATCTGCCTGCGAGCAGGAGATGGGGGTACCAACCTCAGGTACTTCTGCATACAACAAATGAAGCTTTCTGGTCTGAGAAAAACTGCTAAATTAAAATGACTGTAAAACAGTAAGGAAAAAATACTAGGCACCTGTGCCTTTCCACATGATTCTTTTAAAGAGTGCAACCATCTTTGTCTGCTTTGGAAAAACGTAATTTTAAGAACTCTGCTTTAGGAAGGGGGGCAGGGAGAGAGAGAGAGAGCAGGCTCCTTTTGCACTCAGATGTTTTACATATACTGACACAGTACTTATTTCTTTAAGTATTTCAGAGCAAGTACAAACCAGATGCTGTCACTATCTGATACTTCCTTCCATGTATATTTTATTCAGCCAAAATGACCATTTTTCATTAGGTTTCCCTACAAAATACATCCCCGTTTAACTTGCCACTAGTAATTTAGTCAGGTTGCATGATACTCATGAAAAACATGTAGCATGTTAGAGATCATTCAAAGGCTGCTGCCTGGACAGATCCTGTCTCTTTACCAAGCACTTCAGGATATTCAGATTAACTAAAACCAGACAGGTAACAGCAGCCAAAGCCAAGAGAGCTGGGGAATGGAGTGGCTGGTTGCCAGCTGTTGGAACTAGTTCTTAACTGCATTTTATGTTTGTCCATCCACTTCCTTTTTAATTTCTGTTGCATAACTCAGTAATGCAATATTGTTTTCCTCACCACTTCCAAATCCAGAGTCCCATTAGCCCGCCATGTTCATCCACTTTGCACTCCTTGGACACAAAGCTTTAACAATTGAACTGTATTCAGTGCATTTTAATATAAACTAAAAACACAATGCAAATGCAATACTTTTTGAAACATGGTATTTCAAAGTGTGTTATTGTATAGGGCTAAGTACTATCTCAGTATTTTGTGTCATTTCTGTATTCTGTGGGCTTTTCTTCACCTTAGCACCTTTGCACTAAGTTTTGTCACTGTAACCATTTGTTGAACTGCCATTGTTACAATTTGCACTTATCCAAATGGGGTTTTTGGTTGGTTTTGTTGGGGTTTTTTTTGTTTTGGTTTGGGGTTTTTTTGGTTTTTTGTTTTGTTTTGTGGGTTTTTTGTTTGTTTGTGGCTTCCTTTTTTTTTTTTTCCTCTCTTTTTTTTCTCTTTTTTAGTTGTACATAATGAAGGAAAAACTGGGAATTATGTCAAGGTACCACAGCTATTTCAAAGCTCTAGAAAACTGCTGTAAAATTGTTCTGGACTATTGTAACTGTTTCAATAATTGACATTTAAGAAAAAAAAAAAATCCACCAACCTCTGTGTGAGAAAACTTGCCTGCACTGAAATGCTGTTCTATGCTGGTTGTACTCAAGTGGTATTTTTTTAATAGTGAGAAGATTTTTTTCTTTTTTTTTTTGCCTTTTTTTTTTTTTCTTTTCCTCATTTTTGTTCCTACATTTTAGGCTGTCTTCAGAAGTTACTGGCCTGGGGGCTCTGTAATGTATCTCATCATGCCCTAGTGCATTAGCCACCAGACAGGACTTTTCCAAAGCCCCATGAGACAATGCTTTCTATGGACTAATCTACAGAGGAGTTTCTGCCATTTCTAACTTTCTTATTATTCTGAGACATCAAAAGAAAATACTTCCTTTACTCTTTAAGCAACTGTGCTTCCTAACTCTTGTGTTGCTTTCATTACTGTTCCAGTTTTAACACTGTTGTGGCTCATAACATAAAGCAAAGACAAGTTATTTTCGGGGGTTAATTTTCATGGATGTTCATGCTTTGGCTAATCTGTATAAAAGCATGGGCCGTTAGTGTTCTAAACCACTGTATTCAGCTAGAGACTCGACAGTAAGTTAAATGAGACGTTTTTATAAATAAATTTTTTTCCTGATTAAAAAACAAACAAACAAAAAAAAGACGTGGTAGCTTTGTGCATACAACTGTTGTGTTGTTTAAACTTTGTTCTTTGTAACTGAGTTGCTAATTTGTCATTGAAGAAGCACTATTTTATGGATTGTCAAACTAAGATCACAGACAAATTGCTTGTTTTCAATTAATGATTAAAGGTTTCATATCATCACGCTTCAGGTCCCAGTGCTCATTGGGAAACAGTGTAACACACCTGTGCAAGCCTGGCAGCCTTAGTGAGGATGTTAGTCCATTGTGTCAGGGATGATGAGTCTCTTCAGGACTAGATGGAGCCAGATTGTGCAATTAGTAGAGTAAGCAGTATTTCTGTAAAACTTGATTCAGTTTTTAGCGAAGCTGCTCGTTGAGAACTTTTCACACTGCATAGAAAAGACAAATTTGGCTTCATGTTACAAGCAGCCACTGGTTTCTATCTCTGGTCTTTTCCCAGACTGATGTATAGATCAGATACTGGGAAAAGGAAGACAGGAACAAAAGAATGAACTTGGATGCTGAGTACAGTATTGCTAAGGCCATTCGTGCTTCCCCATTCCCAGCAGCACTGCCCAGTGCGAGGCTTCTAGCCAGCACCTTCCACCCTGCCAGGAGCCAGCCCAGCAGCTGGGAGGAGCACGGCAATGTGCAGTAAGACGGGGAATGGCGAGCTGAGCAGGCCCTGGAGCTGTCTCCTCCTGCCCTGACACTCTGCTCCAGCTGTTCAGACCCTCCTTTGGATCTGCTGAAGCGCTGCAGTCACAGCCTCGAGTTCCCTCTTCACACACAAGCCAAAGGAAGGGGCTGGCCCCGAGCTGTTGCTGCATTACAGCACCCCTGGCTGTGCTCTGGCCACCTCTCAGAGCATTGGCAGTACTGCCACAGGTACTGCTCTAGCCTCACGAGAAAGAAGCTTTTTGGTAGTGCAGGAGCAGCATCCTTAATGACACAAGACTGATTGTACAGCGTCCATCTCCCTACTCTGCTAAAGGTCTCTAGGTGCCTTCAGGTATTTGGCTTGGGGTCCTGCTTCACCTCCCTGCCCCTGCTGAGCTTTTGGGCCATATCAGGATTATTCTCCGTGGTCTCCAGGGTACAGACAGCTCTTGAGTCTGAGCCTGGAACCAGGGCATGGCCAGGATGTGCATACAGACTTGGAGACCTGTAAAAATCAACAGGTTTCTCAATACAGATGCAGCCACAGAACAACCTCTGATGATGAAGGGTGCCAAGGGGCATTACAGAACAGCTCACTGCACCCCAGCACCCAGGAGGCCTTACCCAATGTTGACAATTAGCTATTCCAACCGTTAGAAAAACTACAGGCTGTAATACTAACCTTGATAAAATTCTCTGTTATTATTACTTAAATATATTTTTATTACATAAAATGTATTTAACTTCTCATTCTTGAAAGGAGAGCTGAAGCTGCTTTCACAGCTGAGAGACCTCTATAAGTCTTCATTTCTTCAACAGCAAAAGCTATTTCTGTGGCTAGCCTGACTAGTGTAAATGAAAAAAAAATTTAAAAAAGAGATTATTGCAGCTCAGCACTAAGTAGGTCAAAGCTTTGCTCTCCCTGTAAAGCTGCCAGGCAAAGGGCAGCAGCAGCTCTGAAGTGTATAGTAGCTTTCACATTAATAATTCACATGTGCCTTGCAGAATTGAAAGATTTGAACAAACTAGTGCAGGGGCACGTTTGTGTGAGAAATGTGGAGAGGTAAAATAAAGACACATGGACAAAGAAGGAAGTCTTCTGAGAGGGTTTTTGCAAAAATACAGGCAGAAATGTAATAAAATCTAAGCTTATTGTAATTTCATTATTTTAGTTGGAAAATATTTCAGAATGACAAGAAAAAGCTCCTAGTAGCTTTAATATACAAAACAGACAAACAAAAGACAAGGTGGTAAAGAAAAAAGAAAAAAAAAACGAGAGTAAAGAATAATACTAACTGAGACAGAGAAGTAAACCACTCATGCCCAAAGGTAGATAACAGGAGGCATGTACTCGATGTGAAAAGGTCACTGCCCACACAACTGTGCGTATCCAGATGAAAGACAGCACAAGTTCCGCAGCTTTTGCGTCATCAAATTGGAATTAGGTTTCTGGAAACATCTCAAATGAATTCAAGCAGCTCTGTTGTGTTTCTCAAGTGAAAAAACATTGACAGCATGAATGCTGGCTGGAACCAGAAGGACAATAAACAAACAAAGTTAGTCCTCTGCTAATACAGAGTGCTTTCTGTTCTCAGGCATAGCCAGGGGGCATCTGTGGGCCCCAGGGTTCACATTTGTGCCAGTCAAACTCCCAGGAAGCAGCACAGTCTCACTGGTGCCATGAACAGAGGCACTTGGGAAGTCCCTCAGCCTCAGAAGGCTGCACAGGCAAGGTGCTGTTTGTCGGGTTTCACAAGACAGTCTGAAAATCGAATTTCTTCCACAGCCTTAGTATCAGCTGAATGTATTTCAGCACTACTTGTATTCTTGGGACAGGACCTTTCCCTTTTGGAGTGAGTGTCGTGATTATCTAAAAGTCACAGTGCTCACTGATCCAGTGGTTCAACAGTGGCACAGCTTCTGCAGGGAAGACTGCCATTGTCAGGCTGCTCAACTGGTTGACACAAAGTGTGTCTTCAATGGACAGCACCGAAAGGAGGGATTTGAACAGAGATTGCTTCTATCCCCTGTAGCTGCTCCCGCCACCAATGGTGCAAGGCATTAGCACCTCCACTGTATTTTTGGAAGAAAGACCTGGTTTAGATGTCTGCACAAAGGAACTGCTCGCATTTGTTTTCCCAGCTATCAGGCCAGGATAATTCTAACTGAACTGATGAACAGAAGATCAGATGAAGGCAGATACGGAAAACTGCTTCACACCTGAAATTTCCATGTCTTGGCCCGAGCAACACTTTCTAGGGATGTAAGTTCACACTGCCCTTCTTGGCACTGAAGTGTACTTAATTCCTTAGTTCCAGGAAGAAATGCAGTAATGTTGATTAAATCAGTTTCTGCATCAGTGCATGTGTCCTGTCACCCTACAGACTGGCATGGGTCCTAAGACAGTAACTGAAATTAAAGTGTCAAATTTATTTGATGTTACCTAACAAAAGGGAGTTTCTGTAACACTGCATACACCGTGGTTTCTAATGGTAGCTGCAACATGATTCATGCAGGCTGAATATCTGATTTTGTCGGGCAACCTTTATGGATTATAAGAAAAAAGTATTTTTAAGTGCTGAAAATATTTTAGTAATACAGCTTTTCTCATTTCTAGCTCAGTATTTTTAAGATGACAAAATGCAGAGAATCTAATTAATAGTGGCCTGTAATAAGCAAGATCTGTCTCTTAGATTGTATTGGCAGGAGGCCTGACCAAAGCTAATGTTAATGTTCTTTTCAATCAGTATTTGCAATTTGAAGCAAATTTTAAAATTTGCTGTAGTAGAGGAAAAACAGTCACATTAGCAAATGAGAACATTGTTTGGTTTATTGTTGTTTGGGTTTGTTGGTTTTGTACGGTCACTTTTGGGCTCCTCTGTACCAAATACAGACCTTGTTCCACATCTAAGGCATGACAGCAGCAGCTTATTTAGTTCTTCAAGGGCAGGAGGGAAGTTAACACAGCAATGCCCATTTGTGACTGCCTGCCTTGCCAGAGGAGAGCTCACTACCAGCAGCTGCAGCTGTGGTGAACTGCTCCCTGCAGAGCTGCTCCCTGGAACTGCATTTCAAACATGCAGGCATACACATTCTGCCGCTGTAAGTCACTTACCAGCTCCAAAACGACCGAGCTGGGAAATCCCAACTACCTTTTTTTGGTGGCATGAAATTCCACAGTTCTTAAGTTTGGACAACACTTTCCATTATTATTTCAGTAAATAAGGATTACAAGCGTCTTCCTTCCTAACTCCGATACTTCAGTTTTCTGCAAACCTTGGAGATCAGAGAATTAAAATAGTCTTCCTAATTCCAATTAAAATTTCATTTTTAATAGTGGGTATTAACAGAGCTAGTTATTACAGTTACTTTCATCTTTATTGTTAAAAAATAGAATTCAAGAAAGAAGTGAGAAAAAAATTAAAGAAGTACATATTTTTAAAAACAATTATTTCCTCTGGTTAATAACCTAGCTGAATAGCTCATCAGAAGTACATAAAATTGTTTTCTAAAACTGAAGACATACTTAAGATTACAAACTAATTACCCCAATGTTTTTCTAAAATACAGGAGATTATTTACCTTGATAAATTAGTTTGACTACTGAGTGAGGTTAGGATATTTCCCTCTTCTCCCTTGTAGCCCTGCATTCATGGCTAAAAAGCAGGATTTCTTGCACTCTTGACACAAACAGTACATGCACGTCAGTGGTCACAAGGGACAAAGTCACTCCCATCATCTTCACAAAGCTCTCTAAAAGCTTTGTTTCAAATGCTGAAGAAAAGTACAGTTGTGTGCAATAAGCTGTAAGAAACTTGGATACGTCACTATTTGGGTATCTATGAGATTCCTCCGAGGAAAACAGCACCACCTCCTAAACAAGATACAACCAAGAGGGCTGGGTGCTGTCACTTCCCCAGCAATGCACACATCCACTGGCTGGTCCATCTTTACCCTTCCAGCAAGTTATACAAGGATAACGAGTAGAATTATGAGCAAGCTGGTGTTTATTCCTCCCATTTATTCCTAATAACAGGCTGGACTGGTTTGGATTTCAATGTTCAAGCTCCTGCACTGTAACTGAACTCACTGCCTTTAGCTTCTTACCACAAGATACCTCTAAAGATGAGGGCAACTAGACTAAAACAGCTAAACTGTTCTAATGCTCAGTTCATTTCCTACTCATCCACAGCTGAAACCATGATTTGCAGATTTATGTGCAAGATGAAAGTAAAATTACAGAAAACCGTACAAAATGGAAGTGTAATTTATAAACCCAGAGATTAGCATTTTTATACTGTCATAACATGTATGTCCATGATGGTCAGCGTAACCTGACATTCATCACGTCTGTTTCTCTTGACATTAAGCCAAATGCAGAGTGGTTCTGAAGTTCAGGGTTAACAAGCTCATGTGCTTTGGTGAGTGGGGTCAGTGAAAAGGAAAAATAAACAGAACAATTAGAAACTTAGCTTAGCTCTTCTCAGAGGGAAACTGGGGGAGTGTGTTTTGGCTTGTTTTGAAAAAGACTGTCCTGTTAATACTGCACCACCCTCTCAGCTGGAAGTTCTCTTTACAGGGATAAATGGATGTAGAGATCTTTCACTGCAGCATGATAGGCACTTTAGACATTGATATTCAAATGTTTCATGCTATACAAAGACATTTTATTTCAGTTTTGGTCCAACTAAGTTTTCTCCAACTTCTCCAAACATTCATTCTTTATTTCAATATTCTCTGAACACTTTTTGTGTATTTCAGTACTCTCTGAATGTTGCTATCTCAGTGACAGCCTAATTCATGTAAAACTGCATCAAACATTTTAGCAGCAACAGCTACTTACACTTACCGTTACTAAATCAGCCCAAACCCAACAGCTGTAAGCCAGCACATGTGAGCAGAATGTGTGGATGCAATAAACCACTAAGGACCACTGCCTGAATTTTGACAGCTTTATAAATAGGAAGAGCTGAACCCAAGGATCATGGAAATTGGGAGCATCTCACTGTAAGGAAAGGGCTTCTGCCATATCAAATCTTTCCCCCAAACAGGGAAATCAAACATCTAAGTTTAGTTTTAATCTTTATTGCTTGGTTGATAACCATCTCTGAGGCAAGTAACCGGAATGCTTTCATAAGAGCAAAGCTTGTTTTCTCCCTTTAAAATCTCACTAGTTTTAAATCTAGAATCTTAGGTTAACCTGTTCTTAACTTTACTTTTTGATATCAATCAAGTCACACATCTCTCCTATTTGAAAAAATTCCTCAGCAAATTTAAAATATTTGAAGATTTCCAAAAGTAAAAAAAATTGAAAAAAAAAATAGACACTTACCAAAGGTAGTTCTGCTTTCCATGTCCCAGTCTTGTCAAATTTGTTGGTTCTTGGTTTTACTTAATCTGCGTTTACCAGAACAGAATCAATTTTAGATGCTTTCTGTGCCTAAGATAGTATTTTAAGAAAATGTCCAGTATTTGCAGCTATTATTTTACCTCCTCAGTTTCCAGTGCAGTACCTTCCTCTCAGGCATTTTGTCACCCTTTCATTAAGCGATGTAGATATGTAACCACCATGTTCTCATCCCTCTGGTTCAAGAAATGTGAGGTATGCTACTGGATGGCTGCACTAAGCAAAACAGGAGACTATAAAGAAAAGTATTCAGCGGTGCTACGGTACATCACATGATATACATGGCAAAGAAGCTGTAGCTCAGCATTTCTGAGCTTAGTCCTTATATACACAGAGAAACTGTAACAGACCCTGCAAAAAATGTACATATTTTATTGGGAGCTGGGGCAATGGACAGAAGGGCACTTAAAACTTTTAAGAAAACATAAATGCATAATATTTTCCTATCCCTAAACCCCCAGCCTGGGAAAACTTTGTAGACTATGCACTTCTACAGACAATAAGCCAAGTCTCAAAATTACCAAACTGAGCTAATGCTTCCAAAAGTTTAGAGATTCTCTACAGATTTATTAATCCCATTAAAAGACTTCCGGTAGGAAACCAATCATTTTAATAGGAAAGGTGCATTCAGTATTGCAAATGTTTTACAAAATACAGTTTTTACAATAAGTAATACACCACTGAAGATCTACAATTTTTTTTTTAGTAAGCTTGCCTCTTTACCTCACAATCTCTTTAAATAAATACTTAACAAAAGAATCTCCCTTCTAATAATGGAAGTAACATGACAGATAAAAAGAGTATGAACCCTGTTGCAGAAATGTTACAACAAAGCCCCTTTCACCCGCCAGTCTTGTGACAGCAAATCCTGCAGTTCTTCTTCATCTTCACTACCAACATCCTCCTCCTCTTTCTCTTGGGCTGCTCTTAATCTCATGGCTTCCTTTAACTTCTCCTTCATCTCATCCTGGCGGTTCCGCAAAAGCTCGACACGGCGGTAGCATTCACTGGTGGAAAGTGAAACATTTGTTAACACTTGAGGCCTTTCCACATTAATTTGATCATCTCCAGTGCTGGATTTTGCTTCTACAACTTTGGATAAAGAAGCTTTACAGCTTCCCATCAATGAAAAAGAAATAAACTTTGAAGATGCCAGTGCACCTTCTCAGTGCTCATTGAGTGGAAACAGACCGAGGAGAGTAGAGGACAGGTGTGGTCAATTCCCTAGCAATGAGATCTAATCCAAATATTTAACAACTGCAATACAGTCACACAGAACCAATATCCACTTCCACACAAGAAGAAATACCATTCTTTGCTCTATTTATGGTTTTCATGAGAAAGGTGTGACATCAATTACCAATTTTGATAACTTAGTGGTGGCATCTGTCAAAATAAAAAACCAGCACAAAGTGTTCAGATTCTTTATCTCCTTCCTCTGCGCTATAATAGAACATTTTAAGTAAACACAGTCCAAAAGTTTCAGGTTTCCATTTACTTGAAAAAGTTCTGTCCTTGAATAGTGTTTTTTAACTATTCTAGCCATTTTAAAAAGGTATTTTGTTGAAAATGCCAGGTTGTACCAGCCTGATTTAAATTCACCTTTGCTCCTTTCATTCTTATTTGCTCAGAAGGGTCAACATGGAGGGATCACTATCTGGATCCTGTTTCCCCTGGCATATCACCAGTATGATTCTTACAGGCAGTCACAGCTGAAGATTTGAAGACCAAGGAATTTATTTCGTTTTCAACTTAATTTGAAATAGCCTGCATTTAAATACACGCAGAAGTCAAAAGTTACAAAAAGTCTTTAAAAATCTATTTGGAATTTTTATTTTGGGGAAAAATAATTACAGTAACAACCTTGAAATAGCCTACGAGTTTCTGAATTTGGTTCTACGTACTATAGTGGTTTTAGCTAGTGAGAAAAAGAAATCCTCAAAGAGAGGCAGGTTTAGCTCAAGCCCTCTGCAGAATTACACGAACATTGTTAAAAGACATTCCTGTAATACCAAAGTTCAGTTTGAACCCAGTGCTGTTGTTACCATACACTGATTATGTGCAGCATGTACATCTGCCCAGATGGCTGAAGTGTTGCTTTAATTTCTAGTGTCTGTTTTTGGTCAAATCTCTTTCTTTTCAGTCACTACCATTGCCATTATCACTGTTAATATCAGTGTTTACCACGAAAATGGTAACAAACAGTTCCACTGAGCTGTATCTCAGGTTGAGTTTAAACCAATGCCCATCCAACCACCGCACCCACCATTCCAGCAAAACAAAACGAAACAAACCACTTCATGTAATGAAGTGCATCATTCCACAAAACCTTTAAGTAAACTTCTGCTAGAATTAAAGAGGGTTTGCCGCAGGACAGGACAACATTTTCAGTACAGGAAATGTTTCTTAAAAAGGTTCACATAAATTCTACATCAATCAAAACTCCCAGGGAAATACAAATTAAGACATTTGAGAGGGGAAGAGGGACAGTTTGTTCCAAGAATTTGCCTTGTGTACTTTCAGTGATTCCAGTGCATTCTCTCTTTGGAGAAAGTTACATAACTTTGTACTAAAATTCATGCCTTTATTAGGTATCATTCTGCATTTTGAAGGAGTCTGTCCTTCAAATACTTCGATGACTAATGAAAGGTAGTATCACAGATTAGAAGTGTTTTTATCACTCTAGTCAAAGAGCAATCCATTACCGCTGGAGAACAGAGAATTTGAGGAAAAATTGATCTACTTACATCTGCTCATCAATTTCTCCAATCTGGCGATCTAGTCGTCCCTCCTCATCATCTTCTGCCACTATTGCTTCTGAAATCTAAACCAGAAAAGTGCTGAGAAAATTCACTTTCATCCTGAATTCCACTTCCGCTCCTTTACAATGTCTGTGTCCTCCCCTGCTCCCCTCTACCTCAAGTTAGTGTCAATCTCCTCTATGTATATTCCCATCTTCACAAGGGCAAATACAGAAAAAAAAAAAAATTATCTGGTTTAATTTGAAATGCAAATGCTTTTTCTTAAAATCGAAAGTAGTTTGGCTGCTTTGGGGTTAATCTTAGGAAATTTTCAATACACTATGATTTGAAACTGAGCATGAACAAACTACACACACACCCACAGTCTGAGGTTGAAATGAGAGTTCTATCCCAGTGCTTGGGACTTAAATACACACACTTACTGAACATACTGTTTAAATATTCCCGCTAGATCCCGAAGTGTTTCTAACCTGTTATTTTTTTCAGCATATACTTTCTCAAATCTGAATGTCTGGGAGATGCTATGCAATCAATGGTCCACGCATAACTGAGAAGATTCCTCCTAAGCTGAAGAATTATCTGAATGGCTTATGCTAGCAAAATGTATCCACCACCGCTTTTGTATGAACATCGCTCTGTTTATAGTGCTGACTGCTTTAAAATGAGCAATGATACATTTTTCTGCCCACTTTTCTCAGAGGTTAACATATGAGTAACTATTTACAATTAAAACAATTAAAAAGATGGCAAATACTCTAGGGGAAGACTGACAACACCAGGAAATCTGTAGCAGTTTTATATTGTACAAAAGGGCAGATAAACACCTGCTGCAGGAAGACTTTCCATGCAATGGTAAACAGTGAAAAACGGAAGAACAGAAAAACTGTGGCCAATTTATGTGTCTCACACACAAACTCTTTTGTCACTTTCCCAGATTTTGGAGTTCCTTTCCAGTGCATTTAAATTAAACATGAAACCCAGGTTACCTACACTTTATAGATACTTTTTTAAAAAGACAGACAAATGGGTAGTGTTTGTTCTGTGTTTTTAAAGGTTAAAATATTAATTTAGATCTAAAGAAGAGCCCACGATTTTGTTCTGTTTAGATACAGGACACTGATCTGAGGTATATGCTAGCTAAATAGTATTTAAATAAAATACAATGTAACAAATGTAACTAGACACATATGATGACTAGAGCTTTATCAAAAGTTTTCAACTTAATTTCATTTAAGTGGAAAATACAAGGAACCCCTTGCTCATTTATAAAGTGAATTTAACCGCACACTGCATTGAAACAAACAGCTGACAAATGCAGTTGTCAGCCATTCTGCAGAGCTGCATGAAACTGTTGTTTTCCTTATTGTGTATAGTATTTAGAATCAATAAATATAGATTCCATTACTTACTGTGTTGACCTGTCGCATTGCCTTTTGAAATTCATCCCATTCTTTGTCCATCTGATCCTTTGGAGCATCAACTTTTCTCACCTAAGGAAAACATGAAAATTTATAAATTAACAATTTTAAGTCTAATGACTCTTTGGGGCACTGTAAAAAAACCAGGAGAAATAGGAAAAATTATGCTGCATTATCAGGAAAGTCTGGCTGATGTACTTCAGTTTAAGTAATGGATATGAGTGAGAGAATGCAGCTGCACAGTGGTTTCAGAAGAAAAATCTGACTCTACTCCTGGATTAAAACAACATCTGTGACTGCAGCAGTAAAGAATAATTATTGACTAAGAATGGCTGGTGTGGAATATCTAGAGTAACAAAAGTGGGTTTGATGGTCTGTCATTTCACTGTGTCAGGTGATAACTATTAAATCCTTCTGTAAGCTGCCTGTACAATTGCATACAGTAGCCATTTCACAAGCCAAAAAGCAGTGAATTGTTTGACTTTGGCATAACATAAAGTATCAAAGTTTTCAGTCACTAGTCTGCTAGTGTTAGGTAACCTGACTGTATTTCAGATCTAGTTTAATTTTGTTGGCTAACAGAAGAAACTCTACAGCTACACACCAACATGCAAAGCTTTTTATTCTATGGTAGATGGCATTTAGTACTAAGACATGAAGTCTGAAAAAGTAGTAGTGGTAAGAACATGTTTAAGATCTACAGCCAAGGTAATCAAAGCCAGATTGTGCTTTTAATGCAAATAAATAAACAAGGTAGTCTACCTGTGTAATTGAAACTTCCACAATTCAAGACTGGAAGATGTGGAATATAATGTATAGGACAGATTATGCCTGACTCAGGACTGGGTAGAAATTATATAGCTAGGAGAACTAAGCAGTTTGAACGTAATAATTCATGACACCATCTTTTTGCATTAGTTTTATTTTCCCTTTATTCATTCTGCTCTTTTGGTGACACATCAGTCATCACCTTAGTAAAGGCAACAGTTTGGTGCGTTTTGTTCCTGAGTGATTATACAAAATCAAGTAGTATGAATTAAGTTTGTAGAATAAATTAGAAGCTTCCCAGCAAACTCATACTGGGAAGTAATAGTCATCATTTCATTTTTCTGTTTTGTTATTATTTCTATCATATGTGTATGTACTGTGTTATTATGCATTGTGGTTGTCTTTTGTAATTCATAATTATTTGTATTTCTTACAATAAATTTAAACACTGAAGATATTATTTTTTCTTGAAATATTTATCTAATCCAGAATTTATATGCTTTACAAATACCTGATGCAAATAACAAACATTTTTCACTCCCACAATCTCCCTTTCAAATGCCCAGTTAATTCCTAAAATAATTATTTTGTGTATGATCGCAACACAGAACCACTGCAGCCACCTCAATGTAAGTGATGTCACAAACATTTTCCTTCCTCTGAGTATTAGTTACACTCAGAAAGGGCTGATTAAAAGGAAGAGCCTCTGCAAGCAATTCAAGGAAGAGCTGACTGGAACAAGTAACCACTTGTAAATTTATCAGTGGAGGCAATGACCAGAACAAAGGTCACTAACCAGTGTCCTCACAGATGTAAGCAGGTTTTCCTTTGCCTGCTAGGCATTCCTGCATTCCCAGCTCATGATGAAACTAAGTATTTGAAAAATTTAATACTTCAATTAGACACAAAACAAAACCAAAACAAAAAACAGCCAAAGCGTCGCTTTTTCAGCTACATATTTCAATATTTGAAATACCATTATTCAAAACTATTCACATATGGCAGCATGTGGGCATGAGCAGTGCCAAAAGAGTCTCGCCAGAGCAAATAAAACACCTAAGCTTGTTAGCTGGGCCAGTGGGACTAACTGAACATAAAGAAGCATTATTTGGAAGGTCTCCAAATTACATGCCATGGCTTGGCCTGACAATGCCATTTAAATACACCAGCAGCCTTCCACTGTGTGAACAAAGAAATATACTCAAAATAAAAAAGACTTAAGCCTACAGCATGGTATTTCAATAAAGAAAGCAAGAAAGCCATCAAATCTCTGGCAAATTTTACAAAACAGAACAAAAAAAGGTTTGTATTTCAAGTATCAGTGTTGATTTTGGTCATCATTTGGCACTGTGCATGCTGGAGGAAATATGAATGTTTTTGATCACAATTTCAAAACTTTTTGTTGTGGGTTTGTTTTTTTGGTTTTTTTTTTTGAGGAACAAGGTGAATACCCACATTTATTTTCTTTTCTGAGCATCAAAAAAACCCGAAGTGGTAAAAAACAAGAGGGCTGAAGACCAAGTTCACTCTTGTGCTGGAACTGCAGATGACAGCATGTGCCATAATGGAGCTACTTTCATTCCAACAGGATGCACCCTGTCAGTCACACAGTAACTCAACACTTTTCAGCAGGGTCTCACAAAGGACATTACAGAACTATTATCATATGCCCAATTCCAAAGCAAAATTGAACATACAAATCAGGTGGAATGCTTTTCCTGGGATGACTCACAGAAATAAAGGTAGATTGTCCAAATCTCAGTCCAGCATTCTAACCAACAAATAACATTTCTTTAACAGCCACAGAGAAACCATAATCAAAAATATTTTCCAATAAATGATTTTAACAAGCTTTTCCTGCCCACCTCCATCCCTTTTCATATTCACACAGAATGAGTGTTTAAAGCTGCACCAGGGGAGGTTCAGACTGGGCAGTAAGGAAGCATTTCTTTACCAAGAGGGTGGGCAAACACTGGAACAGGCTTCCTGGAGAGGCAGCCAATGCCCCAAGCCCTTAACAACAAGCTTTAACTTCTGTTCAGCCCTGAAGTTTTCGGACAGTTGGACTAGATGATTATTATAGGTCACTTCCAATTAAAACAGTCTATTCTAGTCTAAATAGTTCAGTTATTTTCTTATATTCCAGTATTATTTTCTTATATTCCAGTATGCTAAGGAAAAGCATCCTTACTATTCAGAAAATCATTACAACTGGCAGAAATAAATTCAGTTAGCATAAAAAGAGCAGATCACTTACTTTTGCATCCACTTCAGGATCATCAAAGAAACCTTCTGGCAAAGCTTCAGCAGTGTTTTCTTTCCTGAAATATTTGATTACTATTAGCCAAGTTAACAGTTTACAATCTGCTTTACTGCAGAGTTAAAAATAGTCAAGAATGAAATTCATAACCCTTTATGTAAGTATGTAGAAACACAGCAAGTTTTTTGAGCCCTACAACCATCAAAACCTCCTCCTTCAGCTTGGTCTTTCCTCACTTTGAAGGAACTGCACAGAAAGGTTTAAATCTCACTGTTAAAACACAAACTGTAGTTTATGCTTCTTAAACTATTCCTTCCAGTGTGCTGAACGCCCAAACATTGTAACAGCACAGTTGCTACTTCTGAGAGACTAAAGCCCTGTCTAAAAGAGTGCTCAAGTGAGCTGAACCATTACCATAGAACAAGCAGCTTCCTTTATACAGTGGAAAGCAGTGGTTGACATTAAGCTCCCACAGTGCCCTGTGTTAAAATTTGCAAACAGAGATGTCGAACAGACTCTGTATGACATTGCTCCATCTCTTCTCCTGTCCCTAGGGTGCAAGATACCTGTCTGAAATAATGCCTGAGGCTGAGATATATACAAATTATTCTGAATGCAACTTAACAATAAGTTGAGATTTCTAAGTGATCAGAGTCTCTATTTCCTGGAAGATAAATGTTTATTTACAGTTCCTAAGACTATCAATATTTGATTTGACTGCTTACCTTTCGACTACCTTCTCTTGTATCTCTGCTTTCTGTATGGATCCTGAATGGGAAACTACAGGAGCAGCTGGAATTTTGGTGTCAAAAAAGTCTACAGGAAAGGACAGAAGTCTATGACAAAAAGAACAGCTGTTCAGGCATTTTCTAAAATTCCTACTAGACTGGAATTTCAGTTAGTACCTTACTGAATCAAGGGAAGAACAGCCAGACATTACTTCCCTTGACAGCCTCAAACAGTTAGAACATAAAATCAATAAGCAACCACCACACAATAACAGGAGATTCTTTGCTAGTTTATCTCTACTTCCAGTATTACACACCCTCACCTAATTACCCATCACCTAATGGCAATAATTAGAAAAATAAAAAACCTTTCATCATCAGTTAAATCACATGCTCTCCTTACTGAACCACTTACTATTTCAGTCAGCATTACCTGCAGGCAGAGAATTAGTTATTACTTCTTGAGCTGGAGGTGGAATTTCAGTTTTATGCACAACAGAAGATTTGCTTGATTGTCCTTGTTCCTCCTCTTCATCATCGTTGTCGTCGTCATCGTAATTCCCTGACAATAAACTGGGACCTAGGCCTTTGGAAAGCTGTACACTGGCACTGTCTTGCTCTGCTTCATCAAAAAAATCTGCTGGCAGCCTGGTAAAGAGCCCACAACACAACTGTTTGAAACTTCACACCAGTGACTCCAGTCCAGCACCAGCAGCCCAGTCCCTCTGTGAGCAATACAGGCTGTGAGATACTGAGCAACACCCTAAACTGCACAGCCACGGTCTGAAGGCAGCACACACCTGGGGCTCTCTTTTTGAGTTCCCCAGAAATGCCCAGCTTAATTCTAAAAACACGTTTTAGATCCATTTTTTCTATTTGGATATTCACTATGAAAAACACCAATAAAAATAACCCGTAAAAATTTGGAATGGTGGTTAAAGTAATTCTTTTTCCATCTACTAAGTAATTTGCTACCTATTTTGGGTACCTACTGCTGTCCAGAACTGCAATTTAGAACAGCCACACAGGTTCAGCAATGAGGAAACATAGATTTGCTGAGAGCAGCTGCAGCCTGCAAGACCAACATTTTTCCACGTTATATTTTAAACTAATCATACCAACAAGTTCAAAAATGGACAAACCGCTCAAGTGTTAATTTTGCACACAAACTCAAATTCCTACAAGGAGACAGCACATGATACCTCTGCAAGATAATAATTTATCCTGTGCAGTGTAGAGGAGACCTATAGGTGTCACCTGACATCTCCCAACCCTGCAAAGATGTCTGAATGCCATCAGAAATTTTTAGTGGCAGTTGAGATGCTTAACCCAACCCCCTGAAGTCAAATACAGCCCTATATTTGTAAAAGTTCAACTGCAGCATATGCACTTACGTGAATTTTAAGTGACAAAAACCATCCTAATGAAGATCTGTCAATGACGTTTGTTGGTAGTTTTTGTTAATAAATATAATTTAATTATACATTCAAAATTTGTCTTAATTTCAGACTACCACCTCTTCTGTAGCATGTCAGCATTATTACAGAACATACTATAATCTAGTTATGTTCAAACTGTGTAATAGCACCACATGTCAATCCTTAGAAGTCTGTCAGTGACAGTAAAAGAATTCCTGGTTTCTCAGAGACTCCTAAGAGCTGACACAATTATCTCCACCTAGGAAGATGCTGCCATGTTCAGGAATATACAACTGTGTTAGGAAATGGGCAGAAGCAGGGAGCTGCTGACTCTCTGAATCTTTGCCCTTGTCTAGGAAGCAGAGACAAAGAAGAGCTGGGCGAGAATGCAGCCATTGGTAGGCAGAAAGAATTCCTATGTAATAACAAGATCTACTTACCCCGACGAAGATGTGTGTGGCTTTTCATCTGTACCTGCAAAACAGCCAAGAGTCACATCTTAAAATCCACGCTTTTAAAAGAAACGTCCCTCAGACTTCTGTGACAGCAGCAAGTCCCCAAATGCATGTGTATTTAACATATCTCATATATTTACATATATAAAATGTACATATATAAAATGCATTCACTGGTAGCACCAAGGGAAAAAAAATTAACTGTCTTTCCTTTGGCAAGAACTTTGGGGCATGGTTTGAGGTAAACCAGTGGGTGATCCCACTGAAAAGGAATAACATCACTTCTAGGCAAGTGTCCCTACTGCTTAATTTATACTGCTTCTTGCTCTATTTGGGCCAACCCACAGTTCCATGACCTAACTTAACCCAATAACCCAGAAGAAAAGCAGGTAAACTTCCAAAAGCACAGTTTTCTCCTGACACGGAGCTCACAGAGAAAGAGCAAGCAAACTTCTTCCCTTTTCATAAGCAACAGGCTGACAATAACTCAACAGTCTGGTGTATTCATACTCACTTCCATAAGAACAAAAGAAACCAAAAACATTCAAGATGCAAAATGGATGGTTTCTGGCAAGCATTTTTCTCTCATTACCTTTTACTCTCTTTAGGTCTGTATTTTCTGTCTCAACTGTTTTTCTCTTGACAGGATGAGAAGATGTGCCAGTGGCTAAGCCAGCGGCCATCTGCTTTGTGCCTTTTAATTCTGCAACTCTCTGTAAACAAATAAAATTCAGGATACATTACTAGCAATAACTTCTGGATTGCAGTTTAAAATAGAGAGTTTTTACAACAGCTCATCAAAGTGAACTAAAACCTTTCTAGAACAAGATCACTGAAACAGACACCACAAGTAACGAAACAAAGACCAGTGCTTCTGTCAGCCTCTGGAATGATGTGACACGGAGGAAGAGGAACTGACACTCACAAAAGGGAGGCTGTATCAGTAAAAAAAACCAGACTAAGAGCAGTGACACTGACAGCAGTAAGGCACTGGAAAAGAGAGCAGGAAGGCTGGATTCATTCTAAGGTCCTGGAATATTAAGTGTCTTAAAATTAAAACACAGCACTTTAACAGCATGAAAGATGTCGCCCAGCCTTGCCAGAGCCATCTAGTCTGAATGCAGGCAATGAACTGGAATCCCTCCGTTCCTTTGGTCTTTTCCTCAGTGCTTGTAAAATTAAACACAGTCTTTCTGTTTTTGCTGCAAAGTAGCAGCAGAACTTAGAAGGATAAAAAAAAATTTAGGGTCGCGTCCAAGTTACAAACTCCTTGACTGGCTTTACAAGTTCTTCATCCTTACTGCTAAATTACAAAGAAAAAAACACGTATTTTCCTAAGCCCGCATAAGCTGTCACCTGACACAGGTCCCAGAGCAAGCCCGGGAGGGGCTTCCAAGTCCGAGCTGCAGACAAATGACAGCCAAAAGCTGTCTTTAAGGTGGGAACTGCTTCACCTGAGCAGCGGACCCCTGAAAGACACAGGACCCCCTTTTTAAGCGCTGACTTTTCGATCCCCTCATAGGTTTTAAGAGAGCAGAACCCAGACGGAACAGCCAGGCTGGTTCCCACACTCATCCCGGCGGGCGCTCCGCTGCCCCCGTTGCCGCATAGGGCCAGGGGCAGCGAACCCCAGGCCCCCGTGCGGGCGGTGCGGCCTCTCCCCGGTCCCTCCCCTTCCCAAGCGCTGTCCCGGTGCTCCCGAACAACGAAGCCCGGCCGAGACCCGCACCCTCCGCTCACCTCCCGGTGCTGCTTGCCCAGGACGTGGGTCTGCCACAGCAGCTCGCCCTTCACGGGCGCGTTGCACAGGGAGCAGCTCAGGTGGCCCAGGCTGTTGTACGTGCCGGCCGCGTTAAGGGAAGCTCCGTGCGGGGTGTGGAGCCCTTCCCTCCCTCCCTCCCAGCCTCCCTCCGTCCCCGCCGAGCCGGCTGCCGAGGATATTTGGCGAAGGGCGAGTCGATGCGCTTCTTGCCCGCGTTCTGGCGCTGCTTCTCCCGCATGAGGCGCCGCAGCTCCTCCTGCCGCACCTGCNGGCGCAGGGGCGGGGCCGGCGCGCGCCGTGACGCCGCCGGGAGCGCGCCGGGACGGGAGAGACGGGAGGAGGAGACGTGGGTCAGCCGCCTTCGTCGGAATGTTCATTAGCCAAGCCTGTGGAGCACCAGCAGAGCTTGACAGACACAGAAGTGCAGCTGTGGGACACGTCTCTGAATAAACTGCCTTATGCGTACCCCACCCCGCACGCCAAGCCACCCAAATAAGTAAAAAATTAATAAACATTCCCATACAGCCCAATAATCCAGATCGAGAAACCACAGAATCACAGAGTGGCTCAGCTTGAAGGGACCACAGTGGGTCGTCTGGTCCAACCTCCCTGCTCAAGCAGGGTCATCCCAGAGCACGTGGCACAGGATTGTGTCCAGATGGTTCTTGAGTATCTCCAGTGAGAGAGACTCCACAGCCTCTCTGGACAACCTGTTCCAGTGCACGGTGTGCAACACAGCAGTGTAAAGTGCTTCTTTTTTTAAAGGAAAAAAGAAAAAAAGGGGACAAACTCAGCTTTTTTAAAGCTTTGCCTCGTTGCCAGTCCAGGTACCACTGGAGGCCCCAGTCACGGCACCCCTCAGGAGGCCCCGCTCGCCCAGCAGGTGATGCCAATGCCTCTCGCTTCCCTGCGCAGCGCCCACGGCCGCACCAGTGAGAGCGATGTCCTCCTTCCCCGCTAAAACACGGCCCAAATACAGAATTGAGTGACTACAACACGACCAAGGGCAGCAGAGAACTTTGTGTGATTTATTTTTATCTTTTCATTTATCATAGTACAGTAACATAAGTTAACAAAAAAAATATCTAGTGCCAACTTCCACGGTGTCAAGTGCTCCACTCCAAACCACAAGTGTCCATTAGAAGTCAAAAAGTGTTGCTTCAGTCTTACAGCAACATTACCTTCCAGAGGACTTGGTCACAGAGGATGCCACTATAATGTTGTGCTGTTTCCAGAGAGCAACCCATCCCATGGCTCCAGACTGCACAGTTCCCTGAGGCAGGTTAGGTTCATCTCACACCAGCCCACGGGATCTGGGAGAGAAAACGGGCCAAGGGCATGTGCAATTCAATTTCCAGTTTGATCAAAGACAAATCCTGTGGTACATTTTGCCAGGATGGCAAGTCCAAGGTGTGTAAACACAGCCAGAGCAACACCGCAACTGGAGGAAGACGATGGGATAAGTGCAACTAAGGCAAAAGGGAGTAACTTCTGTTTGGACATGATCACAGCAGATGGTTGGGCTGAGGAAATGATTCAGTAGCAAAACAGGTATCACAGTACACCTGGACTAGAGAATCAGTGAGACTATAGCTTAAGCTTGATTATTTATATTTACAAATGCTGAAGAATATTTTAAATCTCCTCTTCCCCTTCCTCCCACAATTGCAGTCTGCTGCACTTTCAAAAGCACAGACGCTTGCTTTTACTGAATTTAAGGCTATTATGAAAAAAAAAGCGTACAACTCCCATCTCCAAAACTAAGTATAAAAGTCAATTCATTCTAGAATGTCTCAGATAACTCTAAATACAACCATCTGTTTTCCAAAACAAATCAACTCATTCTTATATTTTGGAAGACAAAAGAATTTATACCGCAGAAGTTGGTCTTCATACACATACTTTTGTCCTAGAAACCAAATCACTTGGCACTGCAAGGTAAGTTTGGCTCAGGACACTCACCCTCTGCTGAATACAGATGTGCTGGTGGGAGAGGTTCACCATCACTCTCTTCACCTTCAAGTACCAGATCATCAAAAGATCTGCTACAGAACATCCTGAAGTTAATCCACCTTGCTCTGAGACAAGCTGAGGATGTACCCACACAAGCACGTCTAAGGGAGCAGCAGTTTCTGGGAAAGACTGCTGGGAAGATGATGTCTGCCTGTAAATGTTCTCACCCAAGAGAGAAAACTAGACAGGAACAGCAGAAACGAACACAGTCCTAGCCATGACCACAGCTCCCAGTTCTCTCCGTGGGCACAGGAGGATACTTACTTATTGTAGGTGCACCTGTGAAAGCTCAACACATTAGAGACCCCACATTTGGGAGGGTGAGGATCCTTTCCATCACAGGAAAGTGGTTGATTTTACATTCCCTGAAATCCGCAAGTGTTGCTGGTGATTTAAGAGTCAGCTGAATCTGCTCCAGAAGCAGCCACAGGCTAGGCAGGGCTTCACAAAAATGACTACGACCAATGCATCCTCCTCTTAACCTTAAAGTGCTGGGAAAATGCAGCATGACCAGACTAGTTAGCCTAGGAAAAAACTTCCCCAGTCCTACCATACCAAATCCTAACACGACAGATAAATTTCCTAGGAGTTTAGACCATGAAATCCTCCACAGATGCTGATAAGAGAATTTCATAAGGAAAAAATATGAGCTTGGAATAACTGGTTAACAGCAAAAAACATGGCAACTCGAATCCTGTATGGTATGGTCAACCAGCATTTTTAGAATACAGGTGATCCTTTCTAATGCATGACTATCACTTTATTTGTTCAATGGCATTTTTCACTAAAAAAAAATTAAAAAAAGTTCCTCCAATTATGAACATCAAATATAATACTGTAATAACAACACTTCAGGTATTATTTAAGCTTTATAACTTATTAGAAGTTAAGATCTTTTTACATACATTTCCTATTCTTATCTTGAAAGGAGAGCTAACCTTAAAACATATGGATAATGGCTCACTACCTAAGGGCCAATTGTAAACATTCTCAGTCTGACTCATTTGGGATGAAAGAGCTTTAGTTCTTGCACAGAAAGAGGCTCCTTACCAGTCCCTGCTTCACCAGCTGCTGTGTATCTGGCTGCCCTCCCAACAAGGAGCATCAGTGAAAAAGCAGCTCCTATACATTTATGTTACCTACAGGCTGACACACTCTACAGTCTGGTCAGAGCCTCAGAGCAACCACTGCAAAGTTGGCTGCACTGACTCAAAGTTCCTGTCTCCTGCAAAAGCTGACTTCTCACCTAGCAGAGAAGGTTAAGCATGGCACACATGTGACTGCGAGAATCAGACATAACCCTCACACAGATGGCATTGCTAAAATAAACCTGTGTCTCTTTGCAACATGTTATAAAAATTCACTGATTGCCTTAACATACTGGAATAATCACTGCATTTTCCCATTAAATATAGCATCATGAATTCAGTAAAATCAGAAGAAAGTATAAAAAAACCCTTTCAAAATAGTTCCTTAGTTATACCTTGCTTGAACTGAACCCTTGGTATTTGAGCAGCATGAGTAATCTCATTTCATTTCTCAACATAACTCAAGATAGAACACAAATAATAAAAATACAAATAATCTATAAAAACCACAGTACATCAGAAATCTATGTAAAAAACATATGTCTGTATCAAGGAGCTCAGAAACAACTTAAAGCACCACTCAAAATTAAGTACCATACATGTTACAGTACATTCCATTTATTATGACAATTTAAGGCTAAAATAGGTACGACTCCCTTATAGTCAAGCTTTCTTATATTTATAAATGCATACAAACATTAAGTAGATACAAATGCGTAGGGGTTTTTTATTGCTCTGAACTGTCTACTAGAATGTTGAATTTTCCAAGATGTTGTCTCAGTTTGCCTTTTCCAATCAAGCTGAAGTCCTACAACTGCAACTTATGGCACTTGTACAATTATAGACCTTCTTTGATTTGAGCTGTAAATAAATTCAAAGATATATCAGACAAAATTGCCCGCCACTGAAAACTTCATAACTTAGTTAACTAAACTACCTTATCATCCATAAGAGACACAATTCATCACAAAGATTAGTTCTGCCATTCTTCAGGAAAGATTTTCTTTTCAAAATAATAGTTCTAACCAAGCGGCAAACAAGACAACCAGCAAGAAATGATTGACTGGTACCAGTCTAACAGACTGAGCTTTGGGGGAAAAAAAAAAAAAAAAGGAAGCTGGGTACGTGCTCCAAAACAAAGAGCAAACTTTTCTTCTTGCTCATAGAGCAATTATGTTTCCTAATTATGTAAGGCAATGCCTCATTCTGCCAGTGCCAAATTCTTTGACTGTAGCTTGTCCATTTCTTGACCAATATTCCCTTCAATGGTATCACACTGGGCAAGAAAAACCTGAAAACAGAAAACAAACAAATGTTATTGGATACACAGTTTGGCAGTGGGAGGTGCTTCTGAAGAACTGAAACTGCAGTTTCTATTGTGGATTTGAAGATATCAGTTTAACAACCACTTTCCAGTTGTTTTGGTAATCACTTATCCACACCTGCATGTATCCAGAATCCAAGAGAAACATGACATTGGATAAGGCAATAGCATGGCTGCCCATCATCACCAGTCCCGACACTGATGTATTTTCAGTTGATCCAAGGTTCATAAACAACAATAATAAAGGTTCAGACAAGTTAGTGCTTCATTCAGTTTGGAACATGACTTCTAAGCTCCTTTCGAAAACACATACTTCAGAGGCCAAGGCTGGGAGGGACAAACCTTCTCAGTCAAATTTTAAAAAAGTTTTCATTAAACCAAGACCTTTTCTACTTCTTAAGACTACAAGGCACCATTGAACCCTCATCTTCATCAGTAAGTAGCTGGTGTTTCTCAAAAGACAGAAGGCTCCTTTCCAAAAAGAGCAGTCCACAGCACCTTAAGCTTTCTTAGAACCTGCCCATGAGGTCTCACAAGTAGAGTAACACACAGAGAGCACCTGGAAGCCAGCAGCCCCTGGTCACTTTTCTTGCCCTGTACACAGCACAACACACGAGAACTTTAAGCCAATAAACTGTTTTAGGCCAATCCCTAGGCATGCAAGTACACTGCACTTTCTGAGAAAGATTCTCCCATTAGCTATTCATGTCTTCCCTTGTTTTTGCTATGTCTGCACCAGACTCTGACAGTCAAACCACACATTTGATGTTATTTACATTAAAATAACACCAAGAAAGCGCTTTCCTTCTAGAGCAGCAAAGTGTCGTGCCGCATGCATGTTCCTCAACCATCGCACTGCTTTGAATCATGTGTTTCCAACCAATCCCTTGAGCTATCATCAACTCATATCTAGAAGAACTTGAGTGATGAAAAAGTAAAGGTGGTAACAACTGCAGTTGCTGGCTCCAACGGTTTCATATTTATCTCCCCCCACTGGAAGATGTGTGACTGCCAGCAGTAGAAGGCAGTTAATAGCTCCCCCTTGTTTTCATGGATACTTAAGAATAAGCATAACTTGCCACTGTTTTCTTGTTCTTGCTCTGGAAAAGCAAACTGTTGTTGACAGCTCTGGTCTGAAATCTCCCTTAGGATTAGTCTGCAGTTCTCAGAGTTCATAACTCACAGCTGCATAACACTGTGCCTATAAAAGCACATCAATAATTCTGATCTCTGCTCAACAGAATCCATTTTATGCTTTAACAGCAGTTCTTATACAAAGCCCCACTTACTTCTGCTGTAACTTCACCCAAGAATGGAGACACAGTAGCTTCCACAAAGTTGATAGCCACCAGTCTATTACAAGTTTTGCTGCCTTGGTTAGGCACATGGAATCAAGAGCATGCTCAGAACCCCACATAATACAGCCAGACCAGCAACCACCTTGTTTCCATCTGCATTATCTGAACTTACCTCAGTAACTGAGTACAAAGTGCTTTGTCCCTAAAGCTGTACCTAAAACCATTTCTCCTATAAAGTACTTCTTGGTAGGCCTTCCTCTAAAATAGATGGCTATTCTAAAAAACTTGTGAAACATCAATGGGAAGTATTTAATAAGGTTACAGTAAAAGGGCATATCATTCAACTTTATTTATTAATGCAATGTACTTCCACACACAATTTTTACGAGCTCAACCTGGCACTAAAGCTAGCACAGTACAAATAAAAACAGTAATACAAGTAGCATTACCATTAATTTATGTAAGTTTGAGTGAAGGGAGCTGAATTCCAGTATTTATGAACAAACCTTCAGTTCAAGGTCTCTAAGGAAGCAATGCCTAGGAATTTAGAAGCATCATACAATAGCAAAGCAATTAAACCCTCCATCCCCAGAACAGCTGCTCTTCTGTACAGATCTTAAAGACCCACTCTCCAAAGAAAGTTGATGCATTGCAATAGAAGCTATATTTCCCAAAGAACACCTTGGGCAAAGTCAGGAGTTGATTGCATCCTTGTGCCCAGACCTCAGTCATTACTCCAGTCCACCAAGATCCAAAAAAGGAGGAATGATCAATCCTGTTGTCTTTACAAGTTATCAGGATTACTTTACATATCAAGCAGCTATAAGATGAACCACTAACATAAAGGACAAACATTATCTGAAAACAGCATGAGCTATGAAAATCTGTATTTTGTGTGCTGTGTTATAAAGCTATTAAATACCTCTCAAAGGGAGGTCATACGAAATACCATTGTAAGAACAAACACTGAAAAAATTTGAACAGCTCATTTTCACAAACTCTTGGTGTACAAGTACCCAGCATTTATGGAGGGGAAAAAAAAGGAAAAAAACCCACCAAAAACAAACCAAGAAAACTCACCTGGACCCTCTTCACCAACCCCTTCTTTTTCAGTTTGCAATCACTGAAATTCTCTGGCAGATTCTGCAGTAAAATAAGCAAACAAGTTGATGCAAGTTAATGCTGAAATGAACATATTAGACTTACAGCAAAATCTGGAATTATCAAAGAATCCTCTGAATAGGCATCCTGAAAATGCCATGCCTGCTCAGTGAGGATGATCACACAGGAAAGAATATATAAGAAAAAGTCATTAAAAAGTCAGGCATGCAGCATGCTGAACTGAACCAGCAAATCTACCACGTGTCTTTAGGGAATATACAGCAACAGACTACGCACACTGTTTTTTCTGATGTGGTGTGTGTAGTCTGTTCTGTTGAGCTTCATCCTCAGGTTGTTTTTTTTTTTTTTGTATTTCTTACAGATACATTAACTCAATCACTTGCCATCATTAGAATGTATCATTAGTAACGCAGCCATTGCCAGTCTAAGCCGTACATCTGATGATCTCTGCAATGTACTCCGGGAAGGCAACAGATATGAAGTGTTACATGATGTCAGCTTTTAATTTAATTCAAACTGCATCATTTTCTGTACTCCTACCGCCCATTATGTTCATGTATGTCATCCTGGCAAGTGTTATATGCTTTGTCTTTTTCAAGCTATGTGAAACTGGGGTGTTGCTCAGGAATGGTGCTTAGGTCTATGATTTTTTTTAAACAGGTAAAACACCTGTACAGATGATAATCATTATATAAAGTTTATGTGAACATTCTTAAAAACACTGTGTTCTCACTGGTGAAGATGCATAAAGATCGTGGGAGTTTCTCACTTTCTTCTTGGGAGTTTCTCATTTTCTTTTCCACCCTAACTCCAGATCAAGAATAGAGGTTTCCCTAACCTAGTATGTTTCATTTCAGCCAAAATGTGAGCCCAGCTGGGAGGTTTAGATACATAAACTTTCGTAAAAATCAACAACAACAAAAAAGGTGCTCTTTTCTTTTGTTGTTCAGACAAATGGACTCTCCTCCTCCAGTTTGTTGCCCATGCTATGTGCGCTGGTGTGAGGCACTTCAGCTGTGCTGTCAGCCATGTCACCTTCCTACTGAAACACGCCTTAACTCCTTGGAGGTATTTCAGTGGTGTTTCCCTCTACAGTCCTAACAGCATGATGGCTGGAGTAGAAAGCTACAGCCTAGTTTCCATTACTGAAATTTGGTAGGACAAATCCATGACAAAATGACCAGCAAAGGTCCCTTCCAACCCTAACTATTCTATGATTATATTCTATGATAAACTGGCAGGATGCACAGCACTCACATGTTACAGCCTCAAAGACTCATCTCTTGTATGCACAACACTCAAGTTTTACACAAGAAACCCTCAAACCAACCACCACTTACACGGTAACAAATGTGTACATTTTCCTGCCTGTAGATCCTCTCTCTTCTTGAGTGTTCTTTTAACTAAGAACCCAGTATTCCTCTCTGAGTGCTGCTTCTAACAGAAAACAGATTCTCTTGTAATTTCTTTCCCCTCTCCTAGCTGATCTCTTAATGAAACCACCTCCCTTTCCACAGAACATCACCTTAAGCTCTGCTCAGGTTTCATTTGCTCTGAGACTGTTTCCAGTAACAATTTTTAAGCTTAGTGTTGACACGTCTTTTTGTTATCCTTTTTTTGTTCCTAAACCATAGATCCCAATACATAATATCTGATGCTTGAACCTACTTTACAGCAGTACAGTCAATCAAAAAACAAAAGAAAGCCAGTAAAATTTATTATTTATGGCTATCTTATCAGAACCAAAGGGACACTATTATTAACACAGGCAGTCTTCCACACTGGATGTCACTAGCAGTAATAGCTAGAAATATTTTGGGGTTGTTATCAAATAGTTTAAACAAAAATAAAAACCACTCTACTACACATGGCACCAACATTAATCAGTTGCAAAAAAGGATTTCTATTGACACTCCATCCATCTAACAAAAAGCTTTTTCATTAGTTTCATTCAAAAATCCAAATGAACAAATTGTATTTTATTGTGCAGTTCTTATTTACTACCACCCCTTCTTAAACTAATTGGTAAACTGGGTAAGTAGACATCTGAGCAGCTTCTTTAGAAACAATTATTAAATGGCAGCACTTGTCAATGCGTTTTCTTAATGGAGAAGTGGTAACTAAGGATTATACCCTCACTGAGGAATGACAGTATTATTATGCCTGTAGGGAAAATTCACAAGGTAAAATTAAAGAAAACTGAAAAGTTACGAAAACTGTAGCAGAGTGGAAAGTTACCAGCCCAGTTATAATAATACATAAAATTATAGTGAGAAAATGTGGTTGCTGTTCCCTGGATGGAATGCAATCAGCATGCCTGACTTCCCACACATAATACATGCTAAGGGGGCCTAAAGAGAGGGTGGACTGGAGACACCACGGCCAGGGTCTGTCCAAATCCTTGCAAGAGGGGGAACATGGTGGTACCTTGCAGCTGATAAGCCACATAACAGCTGTCACTCAAGGAAAAAAGAGATTTCCTGCTGTTGAACCAGCAACCGTGGCAAGATCACAGATGCCTACCTCCATCTCAAAATTTACCTTGGATGCAATACCAATGTATAGCTCCAGCCCCAAAGGTCACCTCAGATGTAATGCTGACATTATCCACCTCCAAAGTACAACCGTCCCCCAATGAACACAATGCATGACAAGAGTCACTCTAGCTCCACCTAAACGTAAAAATAGTATAAAAGTAAAGTAAAAATGGCATAAAAATAGGGAAGACTCCACTACTGGGGATTAGAGCCGGTTAGTGTATTGCTTTAAGTACATTTTTGCAGCCAGATACTATCACCAGCAATCCTGTCACAGTTTTCTATTGTATTAATAAAGGAGTGCTATTCCATAAACTGTTAGAGTGCGTCCTTCAAGGGCACGTACAGTCACTGGCAGCAGGTAACATGATTTGACCGTGGATACCCAGGAGGGGGTCCCTCTTATGCTGTTGGCATTTGTCCCCAAATCTTGCTTGGGGCACCAAGAGACAAAGTAAAGGTGTGGAGGCCCAGGAGGGGCCACTCTGTTTGCATGTGACTCCAAGCAAGTCACTTGAACCACCCTCACATCAAGTGGAGTGCTCAGGGAAGGGTCCCCATAACAGGACACTGACAGACTGGTGGGGCACAAGGGTCTCAGCTTAGCTGGGGCACTGACACACAAATCAAACAGAAAGGCTTGGAGGAAACCTCCCCTTTCATGTGATAATGCTCCTTGAGCTTTAGAAATACCTTCCTCTGAAGCTCTGATTTCATGTTTACCACTCATGCTAAGAGATTAAAGAATTATAGTAAGAAATGCTTATCACATTTTTGTTGATCCAGATAAATTCAAAAAGTTTAGTAATAGGATCTCATTTTATTGTAAGTCGAAAAACTTCCCAGATGTCTGGGAAATGTTTGTTACAGGCACAATGATGGGATTTTTTCAGAATACTTCCTTCTTTTCATCCTTGAAATGTTAATTTCCTATGGATTTACCCAATGACAAGTACAGCAGAGACAAGGAGACATTTAAATTTCATCAGAACAGCATGGTAATTTAAGTAAATTCTACAGAGGAACTATAATTAAAAAAAAAATCCTCAGGAAAGGAGGATGGGCCCACCAGAGCATAACAATGAGTCAGTAACACTATCAATGTCCTCAATAGCAATAGATGCAATTTGATAGATTTGTTGTGAACTTATGTTAACAGAATCAGTGACTGGTATTTCAGAAGAGAAAGCTATTTACAGTTCTTCGAACAATCTGGTCTTTGCAATATTGTCTTTCTAGATTTAAAAATCTGCCATTTAATAGGAGACCATCTTGAAGACAATGTGAGTGCTCAGACTGCAATATTGGTGAAAGCATTCATTAAATTAGAGCTGTTTCACAAGTATATACAGTCGTGACTGTGGATTCAAATCTTCCTACTGATCTCAGAAAAACTTTACTTTTTTTCTTGAAAAAGCCTCTGAGATATTTAAAAACCTGCCAGTAAAGCATTTCCTGTGTTCTTCTCACTGAGATTTTTAATGAATAGTGTATTTTGACTTCTACTCCTGGATCAAATGTTTCAACTGATTAAATAAACAGCACTTCTGCTAATGCACACACACAAATCTTCAATTGTTGAACAAGACTCAACTGCATTCTTCCTGAAGAAAACTTCTAAGATCTGTGGCTTATGGAAATGTTTGACTGTGTCACATCATTTGTAAAATGCTCCTAAGACTTTACAATCTTAGGAGCAGTGAAAGCAGCAGCTGTTTAAACACATTTCTGTTACAATGCCTAAGTTACAGATGCTCTACCCAAAAGCATCCCTTCAAGACTTTTCTTTCATACCTCTCACAGTGACAACACTATGTTTTCTCTCACACCCCACTACCGAATGACTATAAACTTACTTCTCCACCTTCCAAATCCCATCTTTAAATTCACAATTGTTGAACATACAGTGTCTAGTAAAAGTATTTAGTTCCAACTCAGCTCCTCTAATTAATGAGCTCGTCTGCTACCAGTAAGAGAGTGATACTCCTAGAATAGAAAGAAAACAATATGCAGGCTTCCTCACCTCTCTGTAACCAACCAAATCTCATTTTGTACCAAGCTGTATAGTTTTGCGTGATCCAAAGAACACACAGCAGCTGAGACACTTTAATGAGCTGTGACAATTCCGCCAAAGGAAAGAAACTGGAACACTTATAGTGTGAGTTTCCTGGTATGTTTGACTTCTACAATGCATCATCCATTCTTCTCAGTCACATTTTTCCCCTCTGAATTTTTTAACTGACTGAATCAACAGCACCTCTACATGGTCAATATCATTTAACAGATGTGTCAGAATTAGCTTTTTCTTGGTTACCAAAAAGAACGCTAATTACTTGTATAAAACAATTCTATGATACAGATAAAATACTTTACTGCTTTGCATTTCTGTTTGCCTTTTTTTACTTCACTGGAACTCATTTATTGTTCGTACACACCCCTCATTACCCTTCTGTACTGCTGCCTCCATACACTGCACAACCACAGTACTGAGTGCTGCCTCAGTAAGTTGGTGGCCTGTTCATCTGACCTGCTGTAACACCAGCACTCTGACCTCCTACATCTTATGTAAAGATTCCACCCACCTACATGTATTTCATCTGCAAGATTGCACTTTAGTCCAGTTTTCGTGACAAATCTCACAGCCAGCTTTGTAGGTTAAAAGAAACAAATATGCGCAATGTAACCGCAATCAGCTGTAATCCAAACCCTCACTTACTAAAAAAAACCACAAAAACAAAACCCTTTTCCATGTCATAGGCTCTTAAACAACAAAGTAACAAACAATTGGTACATTAATTAGTCTTAGCTCTGGCTGCTCCACTTTCTCAAGAAACAAAACTTCAAGAAACAAGGCCCAGGGACTCCATTATTTCCCAAATCTAAATACCAAGTCACTGATTATAAGTCTTCTAAAACATTATACTAGACCTAAAATCCCTTGTCCAGTATTTGGAGTACTTCGGATAAAGAGATATATCACAGCATGCTTTCTGTTTAAACCACACAAAAAGTAACAGAACTAAAAGTAACCTTGGGAAATTGAGTTTGAATTAATCAGTAAGCAGTGAAACAGTTTTACAAGGCTGCCTGCTGGGTTCTAGAACAGCACACCAGAATACAAGTACTGAGTTTTTTTCTAAATAGGATTTGGTATCAAATATTGAAGGAGTCAGAAATAAGCTTTAATCCCATTCAACTGAGACAGTTGTCACCTTATTGATATTTCCATGATAACACATAGTAAATCTGCCACTTCAAACAGGAGATCAGTTATATGAAGCCTTTATGTCTAACAGCATTCAATAACTGTCAGCAAAATATTCTCCTTTATCTAAGGCACAAAAGGAAAGAGAAATTTGAAGACTTCAAAATAATTAGAATATAGCAATTTTTAAAAAAGATATTTAGAACTGTTGGCTCTAACAAGCAGCAAAGACTAGGTTATCATCATAGGCTCACAATAAAAAAGCAGGAAATTAGTAAGCTTCCCACCACTCCTAGGAACACATTCATATTACAAAGCATTTGATGACAGCCAATTCAAATTATTACTCTTTGATTTAGTCTGCTGCTCAACTTTTTCAAAGTGGCCATCAATTAAACTACATTTGTTTCACCAGTTATAGGTATTTGCATGGCATCTTTCCGAAAAAAAAAAAAAAAAAAA
>WEKY01059627.1:87288-102834 GCA_013390045.1 Picathartes gymnocephalus
AAAAAAAAAAAAAAAATCCTATAGAAGGTCATCGTACCAAGGAGGAGACCCAAGGACACCACTGCTGCAGAAAAGTGGCATTTTTCCTTTAGAGCAGGGTATTATTATCTTAATATGTAACATAGTTATATAATGAAGCCTACAGAGAACAACCAGTAGACAGAGAAACAGAGTAAGGAAATACCCTGGTTGGGGCAATTTTCTATTTATTTCTGTACAAGACCCTTATTCTCATCTATCTCGCAGCTACTACATGATCCAGGAAGATGTACATTATATGCTGAAATGTAAGGTTATGATCCACTAATGACTGCAAAGCACTTGCATAGCCAAAAATAAATTTCTTAGCACATTAAAATAGCAAATAAGTTTCTGTTGGGATTTGACCCTCTTCTGTGCTTAGTTACTTACAATGGCATCAATCTGTTCAAGGGTCTTCATGAACTGCTCTGCAGTTCCTTTTATCCTCTTGTCCAGCTGTTTTAGCGCTTCTGCTTGGAGATCCTTTGCTAAAAATCCCTGAAGAAGAAAAAACAAAATTATCCCATACCCTATACAATACTCACCTTTGAAAATCTGTCAATCCAAAACAGCAGAAAACATCTTTTATTATTTCTGTATTTTCAAGCATAATAGGGACTCCAGTCTTAATCTGTAGTCTTCTGTATTTTATCAATTCTTGACATGTAATTTACATGTAAATGTAAGAGCTGTTAGGTTTACTTAGAGGATAAACAAGTAATAGACCTTCTTCTTTGGACTTTGAGAGAACTCTATGTTTTTCCAGATATAATGAATATAACTTATACCATATAAAACAGTATTTACCTTTTCCCGAACAGTGCCATGCCTCTATTTTGCAAACTCATAAATGGCATTTGGAATTCACTAAGAATTATTACCGACTCTTGGACATTTAGGAGGGGCAGCCTATTACTGACTACTCAAAACCTTCAAACTGTTTTGTTTGGGGTTTTTAAATAGGTGTACCTACAAAACTGCTTTGCAAAGATATAAAGTGATACAAAACTGGCATACCTTCTGGATACTTGTGAACTCTTTATTAACTTCCTCTAACTTATTAGCTATTTGCTCCACTGACTTCTCCAAATCTTTTAACTTCTTTAATTCAGCCTCTTCTTCTGGACTATTCTGTGTATTCAAAAGTACAACATTCACAACTACAGAACAAATAAAGATACCATGCAGCTAAAAAGCAGCAGCAGTGCTGATACAGATATAAAGGCTTCTGAGGGTTTAGAATACACACTACACTGTGGCTATTCTTTCCATATTTCAATACCTATAAAATAAGCTCCTTCCAAAGCTTAATTACAAATACAGTTAAATCAGCAATGTATATAAACACATTTAATGAGATTAATTTGAAGGGAAAAGTGGAAACTTTTTTTTGTCAACTTATCATTTCTGAAGTATAGGCAACATTTCCATCATGAGATTGTTACCTCACCCTCAGCATGCAAAGGCAGCCACAAATCATTCCACCAGAAATAACCCAGATGATCAAGATTCAGTAGCTACAGTTGGGAAGTTTTTTTTAAACCAGAAAAATGAGATGAGCAGATAACATCAGTGCACAGAAGGTTCATGAGCACTGACCACAGATGGGGTAGAGTCTTGTCAATAATGTAAAGCAGAAGCCAGTCAATAACGTAATTTCAGAAAAGTACAAACTGCAGTTATTTGCATTGTAACATGAGATTGAACTCAACTTTGTGGATAGGTATACAAAATCAGGTTAATGCTGCAGCTCATGTCTGTGTTCAGCAGCTGACTTACTGACAAAAACTATGATAGTTTAAAGGGGAAAAAAAGGTCCAAAGGCAATGCTTACCCTTTTCCCAATCAACATGACTTTGCAACCATTTTTAACACCAAGTGCTGATAATGGTTGTTCCAATTCTTTCAGAGATTTTCCTAAATGAAGAACAAGAGAGGAAAAAAACAGTTAAAGTCCAGTCAGTGGCATGAGAATGTCTTTTTGAAGACATTCAAAACATGGACACCTGAAAGTGACTAAGGTGAAAGTTCATCATCTATAGGAAACATGGCAGATTTATAAGTTACCTTTGTATATCAGTTTCTGAAAAGGAACTGGGACTCCAGTGACTTGTTCAATAAGTACAGCCATGTCTTGTAGCGTAGGTTCACCATCTTCTTGTTGAGAAGCAACTTGAATACTGTGTTTTTCATTACCTAGTAGAAAAACAGAGTAACAGTAATACTTATTGTAACCTGGAAAATCTTACAGATAATTCATCTCTAATACTTATTACCATTAATGCATAAAGTTCTCAAATCACAGATTCTCATGTAGAATCATAATTTTCAATCAAATGATTCCACTGCATTTCCTTCCTCTTGAACAGATTGACCTCAGCTGAGTACAGATGGTGTTCAGACATTCCACAAGCCAAAGCATGAAAGCCCACAGCTTCCTGATGTATCCCATTTCCTACTTGTAGGAACTTCTAATGCCATGAGTCTTTGGTATCTGAGACAATTTATCACTTCCTTTGCTCCCTTCTCCTCAAACGTGAGAAACAAGCAATCATTGTCTACCCTGTTTCATCTCTACCACCAACCAGAGAGAATTCTCAGAGTACAAAATCTATTACTCCCCATATACTACTGAGAAGCAGACATAACCACTTGGAGAAGTCCCAGCTTATCTGTCACCTTCCACTTACGGAGCATCCTATTCAGATTCCCTAAGATTACTTGCATGCAAAACAGGAGGTAGTTCTTAGGGGGAAAAAAAGGAGTATGCCTATTAATCTCTGCTTTGCAACAGACCCTTTCTGCAACCCACTGCTCCCACACACTTAAAGTCTGTCAATCTGAAAGCACCCACAGGAATCAACCACCTCTGGCTGCAAGGGAAATCAAAACAGGCATTTCTTACTCTTCAGGAAAAGAGAATTTAACACATACCAGAAGGAAAACTATTCTCACACCACCAATTTAAAGTTCATATATCTTTTACAAAGGAGAGTGCTAGAAAAATTGATGTTAAAATGCTCCAGCCTCCCACAGTCACATGACAAGTGACGCTGTAGCCCCAAAAATTTTAAACCTCTAATAAAATTTGTTATTCCAAGACAATTTTATGCTTAAAATCACATCATGCGCCTCTCACTCAAGCATTTTCCATGAACAGCCCTTCTTACCAGTTTGTTTTGGGGGAAAAAAAAAAACAAACCACAAAACACAACCTCAATATGTTTCAAAAGGTCATTTTGATATATACAGCTGCTTTGTATAAGGGGGTGAGCAGTTGAGAGAAAAAAACAAACAAACATTAACTGAGGAAAAGAATCCCATGAAGTTTGTCTAACAATAGAATCAGTTTAATTACAAATTATGAGTACCACTTTGGACAGACTGTAAACAAATTTTACTGTAAATTCACAGCAGAGTGAGATCACCATAAAAAACAACCCATGGGTTGCTCCAGGCACCAGCTGAGATTCCCCTGCAGCCCATGGTGCAGGCCACGGTGAAGCAGCTGTGTCCCTGCAGCCTGTGAAGACAGAGATCTACCTGCAGCCCATGGAGGATCCCATGCCAGAGCAGGTGGATGCCTGAGAGAAGGCTGTGACCCTGCGTGAAGCCTGTTCTGGAGAAAGCTCCTGGCAGGGACTTGCAGACCCACGGAGAAAGGAGCCCACATTGAAGCAGGTTTGCTGGCAGGACTTGTCACCCTGTGGGGGACTCACACTGGAGCAGTCTGTTCCTGAAGGACTGCAATCCATGCGAAGAACCCATGCTGGAGCAGGGGAAGACTGTGAGGAGTCCTCCCCAAAAGGAGGAAGGAGCAGCAAAGACAAAGTGTGATGAACTGATCACAGCCCCCATTCCCCTGCACTGCTCAGGCAGAAGGAATTAGAGAATTTAGGAGGAAAGATAAGTCCGGGGGAAAAGTAATTTTTTCTCTTTTAGTTCTCATTGTTCTACTCTGATTTGACTGATAATAAACCACATTTCCCCAAGTCAAGTCTGTTTTGCCCATGACCTGGCGAGTGTTCTCTCCCTGTCCTTCTCTCAGCCCACAAGCCCTTTTTTGTATTTTCTGTCCCTGTCCAGCTGAGGAGTGGAATGACAGAGTGGCTTTGGAGGGCACCTGAGGTCCAGCCATGGTCTGCCCACCACACTTGCAGATTGTCAAGTCACACACGTGAGTCTACTGTTGTTCTATTTCTTGGCCCTAATTTCCATCTTTCCCCACCTTCACTCAGGCACACAAAACTTTACTAAAAATGTTTTGTGCAACGTGGTAAAGCAGCATCTGACAGCTGCAGATGTAAATCAGACAGACGAAGCCCAAGATGAACAAAGGCTTCTATTTGCTATCTATTAATGACAAAGTCATTATCAGAGAAGAAAACAATTGGAAAGACAAAAACATTCTCAGACAAGCAGGCTGCTGGCAAACAGCAAGATGCTGGAATTATAAATATATCAATTTCATTAAATTACTGACATATTTGTAAAATGAAAACCCCTCAGATCAAATGGAACTCTCTGAAGGCACCAGTGAGCACATGAATCATGATGATTCAAACAGATTATCCTAAAAAATTCCTCACCAAAGACTCTTATAACTACCAGGTGATAAAGGAAACATTTTAACAAAACAATTTGAAACACAATTTGAAAAAATGAATGATCAAGCAGAAATGAACAAAAAGATTTAGAGATGGAAAGAACATTACCAATATAGTGCAAAAGGAACAAAGACAGAATAAAAATAAAAATAAATAAAACAAATAAAAAATTACTACATTTTACTAACAAAAATCAGCAGAATACCTTGCTGATTTAATACCTTACTATCTCCTTCATTCCTCCTACTGCCTCACTTAGATCCACTTTAAAATTTAACCATGGTGTTTCCCATCTTATTTTTAAGAACTGTGGAGTCCAGGCTATTCTCACCCCTTTACAGTAATGTTTTATATTTATTTATAGATACAAGCCCACCTTCACCTCCACCTTCTTCTCCCTCCTCCAGTTTTTCTTTCTGAGGAGGAAAAAAAGCCCAACTCAGCTGGCCTTTGAGCAACCCATTCCATCAGGTCAGCATCTGCCTGTCCTACTGAAGAAACCACTCTCTGCTGCAGTCCTGCAGCTCACTAACTGCAAACATCGAAACCTCTTCAACAAACCAGAAGAAAGCCTATTGGGTAGCACCTGCTTTTGACATGCAGTGCTGACTTCAGCAACATATTTCATTTAAATGAAGATTACCCAAACAACAGAATCACAGAATGGGTCGGCTTGAAGGGATCACAGTGGGTCATCTGGTCCAACTTCCCTGCTCAAGCAGGGTCATCCCAGAGCACGTGGCACAGGATCGTGTCCAGACAGTTCTTGAATATCTCCAGTGAGGGAGACTCCACAAGCTCTCTGGGCAACTTGTACCAGAGCACAGTCACTCCCACAGTAAAGAAGGTCTTCCTCACATTCAGGGGGAACTTCCTGTGCATCAGTTTCTGCCCATTACCTCTTCTGCCCATTACCTACTGCTCGGCAACACTGAGAAGAGCTTGGATCCATCCTCTTGGCATCCCCCCTTCAGATACTCATTCAAATCAATGAGATCCCCTCTGTCATCTCTCCTTGAGGCTGAACAGGCCCAGCTCTCTCTGCTCTTCCTTTTAAGATAGATGCTCCAGTCCCGCCATGATCCTCGTCGCCCTCAGACGACCTCGGCTCTGCGCCCTCTGGCAAAGGCCGCCGTGTCACCTGTTCCCACTATCGCCCACGTAGCACACCTACGCCTGCGATCCAGCTGGAGGAGACACCGTGGCCAGCGAGGAGGGGAGCCTAATGGCAGCAGCCGGGACGGAGCCCAGGCTGAGCAGGGTCGGTCCGTGCCCCGCCGAGGCCGCCCCCGCTCATCCCCGCGGCCCGCCCGCCCTGCAGCGCCCGGTGCCGCTCCGGGCCGGGCGGGGATCGCGGGCAGCGGGGCGGGGAAGGGCGGGGAAGGGCCGGGAGCGGCCCCCGTGGCCGGAGATGCGCCCCCCGCCCGCTGCCCCTGCCCCGGGCGCTTACTGTAAGTGACGGTGACGGTCACCGGGGCTCCGGGCGCCGCCATCTCGCCCCGCCACAAGAACCGTCCGCGGCGCTGCCGGGCGCGCCCAGAGCGCGTCACTTCCGCATCAGGAAAACGGGAATGCCGCTTTCCCAGGCTGCTCTCACGCTCCCCACGGCCGCAGGGACGCGCCCGAGGCAGGCCTGCCGTGAGCGGGACCTTTTCCTCCCCATCCCAAACCCGGCTCCGCTTCTGGCGAACCCTGCGCACGCGAGGCTGACGATAACCTGCCCCCGCCCCGCTCTTGGGACCGAATTAATCGCCAAAAACGCCACACAAAGGGATCTGCTAATCTACGTGATTTTATGACTCCATGGAATACATAATGATAACCCTTTTCAAGAAGGTTACAAGTACAATCGCATAAAAGTCTCAGGACTGCAGTAGTTTAAAAATTGCTTTCAGTTCTTTTATCAAACAGGCGTAGTAATAAGGGAGCTATTTTACAGAGAGTAAGCAGCAACGTATAGTCTTAGTCTCAAGAAAGAGAAACAATACAAAGTCAAAATAAACCTCAGCTATCTACAGCCACCACTAGTCTTCACGTTTTACTTTGTCCATAAGATACAGAAATCAAAACCTATCAGACTGACTGCTTCCACTGAAGGGAACTGAGATGAATTTTCCATTAACAGAAGTCAGTAGTAGAACAACTTTCTCCAAAGAACGAACACCACCAGCCACTCATATTGCATTCTAGGATGTAGTGATATTAAAGTTACACTGGAAGGACAAGTTCTCAAGAATTTTAAAATAAAAAAAGATTCTTAGTACAATTCGAAAAGTATAGTTCATTGTATCCATTGTGCTTTTGAAACATTTATGTTGCAGGGATCTTTGGCAACCCAAATTCATCCACCAACACACCATCCTGTAGGGAAGAAAAAGAAGCAATGGGTTAACAAATCTCCACCAACCAGAACATTTCAGAGAAGCTTCCTTACCACTTCTATAAAGTGTCTGTATCTGCAACTGCCACTGTGTGACAGCTGGAATCAAAACAAGAGCATCAGTGTTCTTCCTTACTATGAAGCTCTATTAAAGCCCCAACAGCAAACATACAGAAGCCTTTCTTATGGTTTTAAGACTGGAGCTGTAATGGTACACTTAAATTCTACTGGTAGTCTGACAGTGTTTGATAGGAGAGATGAAATGCCATTCTAGTGCTTTTAAACATAATTAAGAGCATTCAGTACACTGTATTCTTAAATTCTCTGTATTTAGCATCCATACATATAACACATAAACAGCTTACCTAAAACATTAAGCACACTTTTTTGTTCAAAATATTAAGGATCCCAAATATCAAGTGAGCAACACAAATGTGATTAATTCAAAACAAACAAAAATGTATTTTGCTGTTAAAAAGCAAAGGACTCACTTTGTTTTTTGTGTCCGTAGGAGTGACCTCCGGGATTGCTGGAGCGGATGCAGCTTCATCTAAGTAGGAATTGTCTTCATCAGCTAGAAGCTCATCACCTAATGCATCCAGTTCTGAAATTGAATTATGTTGGTTGAAACATTATCCAAGAAGCTCCTTTTGCAAGAGAAAAGCTGCTCTTACAGAGACTCAGGATTCATACTGAATGTTTACATTCAGACTCACTTAGCATAGGTCATCAGTCAGAAATACACACACATATAGACACTGGAGAGAACCTTCTTCCCTGCCTTGTAGCATTCCATTGGTATCTCATGTTTGTCTACGCTCTTGCTACTTTTCTTAAAGGAAATGCAGTTTTAATGTTTAAAAAAAGCTATTAAAGCTTTTTAAAACACATTTTAATCATCTGATCAATGAAATTAAAGATCACTGAAATTAAAGATCAGTAATATAAAAAAATCATCCTCCCCCTTTCTAACCTGCTTCCAAGTCATCTTCATCAATCTCTGGTGTTCCATAGCTACGACTCAGTGCCTCCTGGACTTCATTGGCTTCTTCCATCATATCTTCCAATTGATCTTGTATGTCCTGAAGCAAGAATCATTTGCAATTTGTCCATATTTACTCAAATTCAGTTTAGTAATTCCAACATACGCTCAATGCTTTTAATGCACAAAGCACTTTTTGAAGCAGCATTAATACAAGTCAAGACACACACATTCAGGACAACAGTACTTGAAAACTAGAAAAGGTATTAAAGTTAGACAAATCTACCATCTGGAAAATAAGCACTGACCTGAGTTGTGCCACAGCAGAACTTAGACAATACTTTAGCATATTTACTGGCACTGTACTTGAGTACAGGTAAGGAAACAATACTTGCCTAAAGGTTTACAATGCAGGCCATTTATAAAAGACAGAATAGGGAAGAGAACTTAAAGGAATTCAGCACTGGCACTGGGTAAGAGCTGAAGTGCAGTATACTTGAAATTATATTTAGAGATGTTATGGGGGATCTCTTAATGCATTTTCTGAAGTCAGGGCCAGCCTTTGCTGGTTTTGTTCTTTTTCATCAGGCATTACCTCGGACTGGGGGAGTAAAGGACTAATCTGCATGTTACTGGTATAGGAAAACAAACAAGGACAAAAAAAGTCATAGCAAGAAGTATCCACTAATATTTATGATGAAGTGCATGGAAAGGAGAGGAAAGATTAAAGATTAGCTCAGCAAGGAAACAATAATCAGTACAATAAGGCAAACCACTGATTGTGCAGTACCAGAAAAATCAGGAAGGAATGATGATGGTGGTCACATAAAAAGGCAGACAAACTCATGTGAACTAAAACAGTCATCTTACCTTCAAGTTACATAGTCCACTCACCATTATTTCAGTACATTATTTTTGTTCTTTAATTATTTCTACTATAATAGCTCACCTCAATTTGATCGATCTTGACTTGCTTGTAAGCTTTCTTCATTTCTTTCACCCCTAGTTTCATTGCATCCACCTAGAAGAGTCAAACATCATGCTTGTATCTGATGTAGCACAGATTAAATAAACAAGTGTGAGATGAATAAACTGGTACCGTTGTCTTGGTATCCTTCAGTGCCTGAATAGTGTAATTAGCTTGTTCCATATTAAAAGACTGCTGTGACAGATTATCCCTCTGTTGTTCATACCTGTTAAAAAAAAGGCAAATAATGGCTTTAAAACACCACACTATTTATTACCACAAACATTCCTAATTTTTTTAAGAGTTAAAAAATCAGCAGCAGTAGTCTAAAGATAGGAACAGATTTGGTTTTTTGTTTGTTTTTTTACTTATTATACACAAATGCAGAATAAACAGCTTCATAAAAATCTGGCCATTATGCACTTCTGTGTACTTGAAGCAGACAAAGCCATTCCTGAACTAAGCTTTAAATGACAGCAACATCACATTTGCCTAGACTGACAAAGTAGGTGAGGACACAGCAAAAGTTTAATCACTGTAAGGTAGTCATGCATGCCATGCTCACTAATGCTGTACGGAGAATGGAAGAGCTGGCAGGTTATCCAAACCACAGTGACTCCACACCTGAGTTTTTCAGGGAGGAGAAGAGGAAAGGGTACCAAAAGGAAACCTTTAAGGCTAACCACAGAGAAAAGAGAGACTTTAAAAATTAAGGAATCATCATTCTCAAAGCTAAACTTGTATCAAATCAAGAAGTAAACTTTGTCAAGTTAAGCAAAAGACTGAAAGCATAAAAATGAACTGTGAGTCTTTCTAACGTGCAAAGCAGGAGGTCTGAAAGACAAGGAGGATCCACATGCAAAACCTGCAGGACAACTAATGACTGCATCTATTACTGCTCCACAAGATCAGAAAGAAATGACTGAGGGATATGACAATAGCCTGTTATGAGCAGCCCAGTATTCCCACTAAGGAAGATTAGCAGGCAGCAGTCAAAAAACCAGAAAAAAACGCCTTAAGCCCAGAATCAAGCAGTCCTCCTCACAATATCTAACTAAAGTACTTCATTCCTTGCCATTTGGTATTTTAGATGGTAAGAGTTCACTAATACTTAACAAGTAATTGAGTGAGTCCTTAAAGGTACAATTCATCTGAGGGATGTGAAACGCAAGATGATGGGAACTTCGGCTCAGACAGTTTGTAAGATTTGCAGTTCATGGACTATGAGATATTCCAATGAAACATTCCTGAACACTTGACATGTTCTGATATTCTTTACTTTGGATCTGTTGCTGGACACTTTCAAGACAGTACACTAGACAAGACACACAGGTCATACATCCTGTCCATTTGGGGGTTTCTGCATGGACATAATTACCTGCACATCTGCTCAAGTCCTAAAAGGTGTCCATAGAGAGCAGGTAAATTTCCAGTAAAGCAGAGCAAGGTCATCAAATACACAATTTACAGTAATCAATTAATAATATAAAATGAGGCAGGCTCTCAGAAAGTTTAGGAGCCAAACATATTTGTAATAATGAGCAGATTCAGGTCATCTTGTACCAATCCAAATTTATATACTGACATATAAATCATAAATACGCTGATGTGAAATCTGTAAGGAGATGCTTCTGAAAGGCTTGGTCAGTATTTTTCTTTAAAGAATGCTCAGGGGAGTATTGGAAAGAGAAATGCAAGGGTGCCACAGCCCCCTAAAGAAAACAACTTTTTATTAACCACAAACTGATAAAAGTTTCAACTTACATTCGCTTCTGCTTTAACACTCTCAATGCTTTCTGCTTTACTGTATTCTGAAAGACACAACAGTGTTACATTGGAAAAGATATCTGACTTTACACTTGATTATGCTGTTTAAACCTAATGCATTGGATTTAAGTTTTCCAAAAGATTCCTCAGTTACTAGTGCCAAGAGTTTAACAATAGTTGCATTCAGCATTTGGCTTGCATTAATGATTAACAAAACAGGAGAGTACACAAAGCTTCTCGCAGAAAATACTTTCACTTTCTTCTGATTTACATTTTCAGTAAAGAGAATAAAATGTCAAACTAAGTCCATCAGAACTATCTTTCATTAACACATATTAATGGTCAGCATAAAATAATACTGCAGCAGGTATTTGAACAATACTGTTTATATCATATATATTTGTTTTCAGATATATTTTATATTGTAAGTTCATCCCCTTAAAAAATGGGTTGCCCTGCTCCCTCTAGGCATAGTGTGGAGCTTTTTATTTTGGATGACAAACAAAACAGCCTCTCTGCCAGACTTAATTCAGGTAACAAGATAGAAAGGGAAAAAGCTACTTCTCATGGAGGAATTACATTACACTCTGGAACAAATAAAAACCAGTGAAAACACTGTTCAAAGATGTATGTCTAATAAAAATAATCCTGCAGGATCTTATCTCTCATCCACGGGGCAAGATGCAGTTTTAAGAACCTGATGAACTGGCTAAATCACATGACAAGAAGTGTGAGTCACATCCTCTCATGCTTAAATCCCAGAGAAGATTCTTACCTTTGCAGGTCCCTCTCTCATTTTCTTCATTTGATCCTTATACTTCACTAGTTCTGCATCAAGCCTAGCAATTTTCTTGTCAATTGATTCAGCTCTGCTATCCACCTTTAATACATGAGGGGGAATACAAAGAAAACAACATTCATCAAGGTTTTATTCAGGCATGCGACAATAAAAAGAACAGCCTCCATTTTGCTGTGTTTCTAAGTGAATTGTTTCTTCACTCAGTGGTTTTATAAACCGTATAGGTTTTGCAGAGAATCCAAAACCACAATCAAGTGAAACAACTTCTACAAGGAGCACAAGACACAACACCGAGGCTGCAGGAAGCTTTGCCATAGTAACATGTTCTCATCATTTTGAGATGCTCCCTTGAAAACTCACTTAAGGCAGGTCTCCATTCAGGAATTTCCGGTAACACACAGTGCCAGGGACTAAAGTGGAACGGCAAACTTCTAGGTGTACCCTGCTGGCATGTCACAGAGCTCTCACTTGGGATATATTTTAACCCTTCACCATTAGAGGGTTAAAAATGACAATTACATAACTAACCACGGGTATAGGTAGTTCTAACAGCATACACAAATTCATAAAAGGCCTTTTTAACATGAACAGACTACTCCAGCATTTCTCTGGAAACAACAAAATAAAGCTTATTAACGTCTCATTCCAAGTAGCCTCTCTAGGGATTAGATTATAATGACATTCCAATTATAGCATAAGACAGACCAGCGCAAATTTACAATTCTGCCTTGCTAATGGTGTGGCTAAGCATGTACAACTATGTGTATTTTGATTTCAGTGTTTCAATGACCCTTTTAAACAGCAAAATGCATTGCCAGAGGCATCCAGAGCAGAACACCTGATAGGAAGATCCCACACAAGACATTAAAGTGCCTGGGCACAGCTGGCATTGAAAAAATTGTATCAAGCTTTCTATTATGCCAAATATTTTATTAATAGCAAGAAAGAGAAAAAACTGGGATTTTAAAACTCCTGTTGGTTCAAAGCATGGCACCTCCTCAAGATCTTCATCAGCTAACAGCATCTTTGAAGTTAGCCCCTACGGGGGAAAAAATTTACTTGGTTTATTTATATAATGATTCTTTCAAGAAGTACTAGCAGAAAACAGAGACAGAACCTCCTACACCGACTAACTATGTAAAAATTTCACAAACACATGGCACGGGACCTCAGCTTTTAAAAATGAGACTGGATAGAAGAGGGGAGAATGGATCCAATTTATCCAAAAATCCACACTGTGTATTAGGACTTGAAGAGCTTCTGTCTGTTATTCACAAATAAGGCCCACTGCGGAATACTTCATTGCTACAGAAGGGCCCCAATTTGCACAAAAGAAAGGGAATCTGAGTTTGAACACTGTTGTCACAACTATTAGCCTTTTTTTTCTTATATTTCCTATTTACTACTCTGAAAAAACGTAAGTTTAGAGTGTTTTCTCAAAGAAGAAAAAGTAAAACCACTATTAATGCTTCACTTCCTGGTGCATCCTTCCTCCTACCAGCCTCGTGACAGCTTTGAGTCATCTGACTGTGCTCTGCCAGCAGGCATCAAAAGCCCTGCCTTTAAATGCAATGAATTTTAGGTATCTAAACCTCTCTACCCAGGAAAGAACATCCAAAACAGAGGCATGACTACTGCCTAAGAGCTGTCTATGTTTTTAACAAATGTTACATAAATCACTGCTCACCAAATACATTTCCTAACTGCCATTTAATGGCTAATTACCACTGAACTAACATGGTAAGAAATCTTACAAAGCAATTTGACTCTTTCAAAAGATAGAGCGAAATGTGTCTAAGACAGCAAACACCCCAGAAGCAACAGTAGTTGAGCCTCCCAACTATTGGATTTAACATTGTAAAGAAATAATACAAGTTTTTTAATATCTCGCACAACTATCTTCAATAATAATTCATGTGTAATTTAAGATAAAAAAATCTAATCATGTCTGTAGTTTTAGCAGAACCTATCCTGAAGACTCCACTATTGTGAAAAGACAGCAAGACTTTCACAAATCAGATAGATTACTGCATATATCTTGGCACAAAAAGTTAATTCATTAACTTCAAACTACAAAAAGGAAGCGTTTCTCCCGATGCTTACTAGCATACAGAAATGCCCATCCACAGAAACTGAAAGGCATCAAAACAGAGTGGCTTATAGACTTCCTGTGATGACCCACCTTTAAGGGGTGTGCTCACAGCCAGCCCTTCATTTCTCAACAGCTGACCAGCACAGGCTCTCCATTTAATATTTTAAAAACCACCCTGTAACTCATCATTGGTTGCCAAAGTTATTACATGCATAAAATAAACCTGAAATTCTTCTTTTCGGTTAATCTGCTGTCTTGCATAATCAAACTTTCTAACAGTGCAACTACAAACAACTAGAAAAGGATCAAAACTGCATTCAGCAAGATTTTTTTAGGAAAAAAACCTAAATTCCTGGCATTGCCAATCGAAACAGCTGTTTAAATTACACTTTTATGTACACCAAAACTCCGTTAGGATTGAACAAGCTCTTAGTAGAAGACAGACTGCTGACCAATCTAAATTTTCTTTTGATTTACCTCAACATTAGAAAATGGACATCAACTTGGAACTGGCAAAAGCAGAATGGAAAATCTAACAGACTAATAAGGAGTTAGTTGTTGTGAGGGAAACAAGGCTTCCTGCTCTTCCACTTCTATTGCCCAAATAGCAAATTTAAGCACTTAGTATCTCAGATGGATTTTGGAGCTCAAGTCATCCACCAAACTGTTTACTGGCAACGATGGCAAAGCTAATCCTGATTTTCAATCAGATGCTTTATTCACTGTTCTAGCTAAATATATTTAGAGTTATGTTTGGGCTTAATACAGATTGTCAGTAAGATGAAGTACCTGGACAAACATTATGACCACTTCTCTCTCTCCCCATACCAGCCAGTGGCATACACAAGAGACTGATGTGTAGGTTTGTGGATGCAGCACTGACAGGTAATTCATTTAGAGAGTCTCTTCACTAGGTAGCAAAATACATCTTCTGGGAGAAGAACTGTGATTTTTCCATGGAAACCATTTATTGTCAGGTTCCAATGACAAAGCTTAGTTAACCTACATTTATACCACAACCATTACTGACTTTTGTTTACTGACAGAAATACTCAAGAAACTCCATTTTCTTTCCTCACTTCTTAAAATTAGCTTACAACAGTAGGAGCTGCAAAACCACGTTACAGTTTTCTTCAAAAACTTAAAAGTCAAAAAAAGACTATGAAATTACAAGATAAATCTCAACACTTTTTCTTAACCTTCTTTGAAGGCAAGCCAACACAACAACAGTTGTATTTTGCCACGCGTTTCCTGGACATTTCTTACTTGGTCTGAGCTTGCTTATCTGTCCATCTGCATACACCTTTGGTATGAACCCTAAGCAACCCTACTCACCCCTAAGAGACAGAACACCCTTCTATATTGGACAGGGAGACTGATTTTCTTGCTCCTGCCCCTGCCTTGCCACAGCTTGCTACGGCAGGAGTCAGCCAGTGCAATCAGAGAAGTCCTCAGATGGAAATGCTGAGAACATCCATGAGGACGTAAGGAGAGCCATGCCTTCCACCCTCACTGTGCGCATCCATTTATGGGATCAGCTCCCAGGCACAGGACACAAACGCAGGCATGGGTGTATGGACATACAAAGGTACATCCATCCCTGTGTACGTGTGAGACACGCAAACGCGCTGCACCAAATACACCGTGTATCCCTGCACATTACAGTGCTCCGGACCAGGCTGGGTGTGGCTCTGAGCAACCTGCTCTAGAGGAAGGTGTCTCTGCTCATGGCAAGGGGGGCTGGAGCTGGGCGATCTTTAGGATCGCCTCCAACCCAAGCCATTCCGTGGTTCTACGCTGTACGTACCCACACACTGTGCCCACGCACTGCAGTGTCCCCACACACGCTCACTCACTCACACACCCCTAAGCACAGGTGCCGTGCCTCGGGCCACCCCGGCGCTCCCGCCGCTGCCGAGGCGGCGGCCGGG
>WEKY01059627.1:102935-119432 GCA_013390045.1 Picathartes gymnocephalus
CCGGCCCCGCCCCGCTGCGCGCCGCGGAGGAAGGGCCGCGGGAAGCAGGAAGCGCTGTCGGTGGCGCAGCCCTGAGCTCCCAGCGTCGCTGGCTGGCGGCAGAGTCACCGGCCCCATGGAACACACAAAGGCTCAGCAGATCCGCACACCGGGACGCCTCTCTCCCTGAACACACCCCCGGTAGCCTGGCCGGTAACTGCTGGGCCTGGCCCTGCACCGCCTGGTCGCAATGTAGAATCACCCCCATAACAGCGGCTCAGCTGATCTGTCGAAAATGCCAGGAAAACACATGAAGTGTATCAAAACCGCGCTATGAATCAGGAATAGTGTGGCCAGCAGGATAAGGGCAGGGATTGTCTCCCCGTACTCGGCACTGGTGAGGCCACACCTCAAGTGCTGTGTCCAGTTCTGGGCCGCTCAGCTCAGGAAGGACGTGGAGGTGCTGGAGCAAGCCCACAGAAAGGCAACAAAGCTGATGGAAGGGTCTGGAGCACGAGTCCCCTGAGCAGCTGAGCGAGCTGGGGGTGTTTATCCTGGAGAAGGCTCAGGAGACACCTTACCGTTCTCTACAACCCCCTGAAAAGAGGATGTAGCCAGGTGGGGGTTGGTCTCTTCTCCCAGGTAAGAAGTGACAGCACAAGAGGACACAGTCTTAAGGTGCACCAGAGGAGGTTTAGGCTGGACATTAAAATAATTTCTTCATAGAAAAGGTGATTGGACATGAGAATAGAATGTCCAGGGAGGTGGTGGAGTCACCGTCCATGGAGGTGTTTAAGGAAAGACTGGAATGAGGCAAACTTAGAGTCATGGTCTAGTTGACATGGTGGTGGTTCAGTCAGAGGTTGGGCTCAATGATCTCAGAGGCCTTTTCCAAGTAATGGATTCTATGATATAATATTTGTTTTATTTATTTTTTTATATTAAGAACACTTTTAGTTTTTTTTTACATAAGTTACTGAGGACCTAACATATCTTTAGGCTTCACCCACTGATCAAACTGGTCTGATGTAAGGAACCCCAGCTTTATAGCAGCTTCTTTTAACGTTGTCCCCTCTTTATGTGCAGTTTTGGCAATCTTGGCTGCTTTATCATATCCTGTTACAAAACAAAACGAACAAGTTATCCATTAGCAATTTTAGATGATTCATTAGTGGTGAGAGAAAAGTGGGACACAGTCTTTGGAAAATTATTTGCTAGGCATTACTATTACTACTTAACTCAATTTGCAGGAAATGAACACCAAATCTTTACACCGAGTCCTTAGAGTGAAAGTAAATTTTGTTATTCTAGTCTTAATTAATTTAGATCAAAGATTTATGGGACCTTCTCCTTTAAAAAAAAATCTCATATTGTAATCTTTCACTCATCATTATTAGAGGTCAGCTTAGGAAAACGGGTATACAAATTCGCCCAATCTCCTTCTGGCTCTAATCAGTTATTTTTCTAATACCCTGGCATGGCCACTGCAAGGAGAACCCAACTTTTACAACAGCAATTGGTGATGTTGAAGTAAATTAACTTTTGACCTGATTTGGCCTCACAAGCATTGTGACGATGCAAATAAAGTGTACAAAATAATGTTACCACAAAATATTTCAGTACAATGTTCTGAGTTTTTGAACCTTAAACCTACCTATATGTGGGTTCAGCGCTGTTACCAACATCAGAGATTCATTCATCAGTTTGTTGATCCTGTCCATATTGGCTTGGATTCCAACTACACAGTTGTCAGTGAAAGAAACACACACATCTCCCAGAAGTCTTGCAGAGTTTAAAACATTTTTAATCTAACAAGACAAAGAAAGAAATACCAATTATTTAATTCAGATATTACTAGTTGCATATTCTGGCACCTTTGTTCATAACCAGTGCCCTCCTCCTGCAATTTCAACTTATTTAACAGGCTGTTTTCCTTCCATTATCTGAAGGGGTCCGACAGGGAAGGCAGAGAGGGACTCTTTGTCAGGATCTGTAGAGATAGGACAAGGAGCAGTGGGTACAGACTGAAAGAGCGGAAATTTATGCTTGGTATCAGGAAGAAATTCTTTACTGTGGGGGTGGTGAGGCACTGGAACAGGTTGCCAAGGGATACTGAGGGTTTTTTCTGTCCATGAGTTATCTGACTGTACAAACAATTACATAGAAAGTCCAAGGTATGTAAAACTTTATGAACTTACCATCATGGGCTTAAATACATTCAATTCAAAGTGTCCATTGCTTCCTCCTACAGTAACAGCAACATGATTTCCCATAACTTGGGCTGCCACCATGGTCACAGCTTCACACTGGGTAGGGTTCACTTTTCCTGGTTGGGCAAGGAAGAGAAAAAGGTTACCAAAGGAGAAGGAGGGGAAAAACAAACCAACCAATCAACCACGAGCAGCCATTTACCAAATCACATTCAATAGAAAATGTTTTGTAAGAGGTAAGAGGTAACTTGTCTTACTCATCTGTATCTGTACACCACAGAAAATAAAGTATTTCCACAAATGATATTCAATTGACTGTACTATTCCAGTATTTTCAGCTAGGATTTGTAAAACAGCTATGGCTGCTACAGCAGTCTCCCAAGATTCACAGCTTCATCACATGTGCACGAGCTAAGCAGCTGTTCATTACCACCGCTCTTAAATTCAAGAGATTATAACCTGTCTTTATATGTGCAAATTGGCATTTCTGGGAGACCACTAACAAATCTCACTCAGCTTAAGGAATGTATTACTGATTTGTTAGAATTACTTTGTGATAAAGTTAGTACACTTTGTCAGAAAGAGAAGCAAAACAAAAAAACCCCGAAAAACAACCCCCCGCCAAACCCAATAAACACACCAAGTTAGAGTGCCCTCCCAATAAGTTTGTTGTATGGTTTCGTCATTTAATTTTTAGATATAATCCTAGAAAGAACATTCATTGTCTGCTTTTTTTAGAGCCAGTTATGTTCATGACTTGTTTGTTTTATAGTTTATCATACAGGAGGAACAATCTTAGAATAGTTTTGGATATACAATATTCATATGCGCATACTTTTTTAGGAGAGGGAAGGAATCATTACTAGTATTATTCCTTTCTTTCTTATCCTCCCATACAATGGGATCATTGTAGAAGGGAAAATGTGAGTGCATAACACTAATCATACTAGGGAGTAGAGACCAAAGTCAAGTTACATGACAGTATTGCTACAGTTCACAGATTAAAGATTGTTTCAGAAAAGCCTTTACCTAAAAATTGTAGACATCTTGCAATTCTAAAAGAAGGCTTGGAGAAGTATGCTTGTACTAATAAAGCCGTATTCTTAGAGATACTAGTCTCCCTCACACACTTGCCAACACACGGCTGTGCAAGTATTTTTATGAGCACAGGTTTTGGTAAAATAGGGCAGTAGATAAAACCTGAGAGAATCATGGACTTACTTATATTTGTAGCAGTGTTTGGTAAACATGTGTTAAGAGATAGTGGTCAAAAAAATAAAAAAGAAAGAGGTCATTTTTCTTCGTACGTGTTCTCTGTACCTGGCATGATGCTGCTCCCTGGTTCATTTTCAGGCAGGATGAGTTCTCCCAGTCCAGAGCGTGGCCCAGAGCCCAGGAAGCGAATGTCATTAGCTATTTTCATCAGACTGCACGCCACCGTGTTCATGGCTCCACTGAGCTCCACTAAAGCATCATGAGCTGCAAGAGCTTCAAACTTATTGGGAGCAGTGACAAAAGGCAAACCTACAGGGAGAGGGTATGAACATTAAACCAGTGAAGCACTTCCTTGCAGACATAAACCAGACAATCAAACACAAAACTAGCTTAATAAAAATTAAAAATTAACAACCCTTTAAGATCATCTCTTTCCTCTAGAGCTTTCTTCACAACTATATTTCTTAAAGTAAATTAAATACAAAAAGACACAATGAAAGTCTCTAAAATATAGAATAGTATACAATCTGAGCATCCACCTACAACAAATGTGCAAATTTCAAGCCTTCATAGCATGTTGCATTCTAGGCACTGCTTCTGCATCACCGTGTTTTGTAAATGTCAATCATCTTTCAGAATTGAGCCCAACTTAGGCATTTCTTGCATTAAATCAAGTTAGATGCTTTGTTAATTGCTGAGATGCTTTCAGTTATAAAAATAGATGTTTTTGCAACACAGTGCAAGCATTAGTGAAAGTAAGAAGTAAACACAATGAAAGGAAACAATAAACCAGCCAGAACACGGGAAAGCTGGTTCAGACTTAGGAAGATGCCTGCCAACAGCAAGAGCACAGGAGCAATGGAAGAACAGCTCTGTTTATGTTAATTAAATGCCTGAGATGTAAGCCTAGGTTCCATTATGAAAAACATTCCTTCTGGGATTGCCCTGGAACAACAGTCCCAGCATAATGGGACTGTAAAAAACTAGAGACATCACTAAGCACTGACTGTGGGTTGGACTTCTGCCCCCCACAATGACTGATCTGAGCTTTCAGCACCAGTTCAAAGGAGAGCAGCATAATTCCTATAATTTCTAGTGGTCTGCACTTCCTGACAAACACCAAATCTCACCCAATTTGCATAGGCTTGTGAACTGCACAGCTGCCTTCTCAGTGACAGAGATCCATCCAAACTCCTCCTTTTGTCCCTGCCAATGAACATCCTCGATAAGAGCATGAGGAACTTTAGAAGTCTGCCCTATTCATACAACCTGCCCATACAGGACGTAAAACATGCTCTGACATGGGAGAGCTTCCTAACACCACCAAAACATGCCCTATACTGCTCCTGGCAGTTGTTGTTTACAGCAAGTTACTTCTCTTTCAGGGTACAAGAAAGTCTTGCTCCTCTGAAAGACAGTGAATAAAAGATCCATTAAAACAAAAATACTGTCATTAAACAATTTCAGATTTTACAGCAAATGTCAGTGACAGATGTACACATTTTTTTGGGGGGCATTTTGAAAACTCCTACTGTGACACAAAAGATCTGGTTTACAGATCAAAAAACTCAATTGCACTGTAAATTATGTTTTAAGATCTATAAAGACAGAATCCAAAAAATCAGACAGTTAACTTCTACTCTTTCATATGAAAAAAACAGAGTGGCTTTGGAAGCATTTTCTTCCTTCTTTTGCACTAAGTCACTGTAAATTAAGAGAGACAGAGAGCAAAGATCAAGACAGAAGAATAATAGTTGGGCTAATAACAGAAGTCTGAAACTGTATCCACACCCAAAGAGCCTTGCTCAGGTAAACACCGTAATTTCAGTCATTTTCAATGCCCTGAGTATAATTATAAAAATACATTGCACGAAAAATCCAAAGTAGAAGGCATGTAACACATGGCATTAACAAAAGTTTCATGTTAAAATATAAATACAGTTTAAGCTTATGAGAAGTAAGGAAACTGGAAAGATTTAGTTTGAATTTGACTGCATGTTACATACACTGCTTTACTGATAACTCACTCCCAAATATCACTCCTCACCCGTCAGCTCAGCCACTTTAGCAGCAACTTTCTCAGCAAAGCCAATTCTTGTGTTCAATCCCGTGCCAACTGCAGTCCCGCCAGCTGCCAGCTGATACACCCTTGGCATGGCAGATTCAATCCTTGCAACACCGTACTTGATTTGTTGCACATAGCCACTAAACTCCTATGGAAGAAAGGAGGACGAAGTTAAAGAACAAAGACAGCAACCAAGAATAAGCATCCAGATTACTTTAGATTTTTAACATGATTTGACTAATTTCTTTAAAAGCCTGAGAGCAACCAATCTAAGCATGTTTCTAAGGGAAAGTATACATCTATTAAAAGACTGCTCCCACACTACTAAGAATCATACATAAAAATAATCTGAATTAATAAAAATGTACATATTATGCGCCTTTCTCTTGCCCTTTATCTCAGTTGAGTACTTAGCAGGATCTGATTCCATAGTAAATCAGCTCCAAGATTACACTAAGGTTCTCAAAGTACAAACAGACAAATGGATCTTGGGCTTTGTTCACTTAATTTTAGTTAGTAAAAACCCCACCTGTGCATTCTTGGGAAAAATCCATAAATTCTACGTGGTTTTCTATCAATTCAGTTTAATTCATTACTACGTTACTGTAATACAAGCCATTCCTGACAACAGGATAACATTTGCCATTTTTTTATATATATATATACACACAATATTATGTATTGAAAATTTTCATTCATGATACTTAGCAGTTTTGTGTGTTGGCAAAACACAGCTTATATAAATTTACAGATTAAAGAGTACAACTACCTTTTCCCTGCAATGTCAGTGTAACAGAAAAACTGTGCTGTCCTATCTGGTAATGGAACATCATTTTAAAATAATTTATATTTAACTACTGTCAGATGTAAAACCCATATGGAAAAAAAATTAAGAAAAATTATGATGCGTGTATTAGAGTACAGCATGTCCAGCGAACTCCAGTACAGCTGAAAATACTCAAGACTGAGATTCAGCCATTTTCCTATATTTTATCTTAAACCATCAACTTAATTTAGGCATCCTTAAGTTTGACTTAATTTCCTCCCAGCATATTTACAAGAATTTTCCAAAGAAATGCAGTTGTTTGGTTTTTTTACCTGCCCAAGTGTAAGTGGAACAGCATCTTGCGTATGAGTGCGCCCTATTTTTATGATTTGGGAAAACTCTTTGGATTTCCCTTCGAGTGCATTCTGCAGTTTCTTTAGTCCAGGTAACAAGACCTCATTAACCTCCTGGGCAGCAGCAATATGCATTGCTGTTGGGAAAGTGTCATTTGAACTCTGTGGAGAAAATTCAAGAAATTAATTTACAAGCTTTTCTCACCATTGCTGCTGTAAGATGTACGTCTGTGGCTTTATTCTCTTTATCTCATAAACCATTAGAAACTAAACTAAGAGTAAACCACTCAGGAGTGTTCCACAAGGTCAGTTCCTTATTGATAAATCAACTTTTTATGACTACAACTTTTTATGACTACACCCACAGAAAGTTAAATTTAATAGATTGTTCACAACAACCTTGGGACAAAAACAACCAATTTCTGCAGTAGTTATAAGAGATGGCTAACAAACGGACAGATTATTTTACAGGAATTGTAGGTGAATTAAAACACACGCGTGTTGTTTTGATAATGTTAAGTCCATAGTTCACAGAATACTGAGTAAGCACAAAGGATCAAGAAGGGAAACAACCAAGTCAGTGGCTTAATCTTTCCTTCAGATCAGGTGACATTTAAGAGTGAAGTGTAACAAAAATATCTACCACAGTCTAACTTTTAGAAACTGGACCTACATTTAGCTTCTTTAAGACTGTAGCAGTGATTGTCACAAGGCCACCTCTGTCTAATACATCATGTGTGAACTTACCTATCATGAATGAGTTCAAAGTTTTTAATCATACTGTCACTGACAAACATCTTAAAGTTCATTTAAACTGAAAAAAACCCAGAAAATTGTTGCTAAAGTTGTCCACAAAACTTTTTTTTTTTTTTAATCTAAACCCTGGATACAAGAAAACTCAAAATTCACAATTCAAAGACACAAAACTTGTGAAAATTAAAAGCAGTATAACACAAGTGTAACAACCTGGCTTTTGTTAACATGATCATTTGGATGCACTGGCTTTTTGCTTCCCAGTGTGCCACCCATTATCTCAATAGCTCTGTTGCTGATGACTTCATTGACATTCATGTTGGTTTGAGTTCCAGACCCAGTCTGCCACACCACCAAAGGGAAGTGATCATTTAATTTTCCTTCAGCTACCTATAATGGAAAAAACAGAGAAAAATTGTTCCACTAGAAAAAAAAAAAAAAAAGCATAAACCTGGAAATTTTATTGCTATAATTAAAATTATGCTCTCCATTATATTTTTAAATCTACATATAGCAATTAGTGAATTTCCACTAGTATAATTATGATGGTTTTATGTAATACCGCATAGTAAAAGGGAAAAAAACATTTGCTATGCTTTTTGAAGATACTGAATTGTGAAATACAGAGATATAAAGAATTTGATTTTGTGTTCTATAGACATAGAAAAAAAATTTAAAAGGTGCTTTAGGTTACATCTTCTCTCTGTTTAACTGGACTCTGGTATTTCTCAATAAAGAAATTTCATACAGGGAACCTCTTACAACTGTAAACATGGCATCAACAAAGCCAGCAGATGGCTGCTAGGATCAAACACCTCCTTCCTATGAGGCACTCTCCTGTCTGATCAACATTTTTTGGAGCCTGCTGAATCTTAAGACACTTTCAAAGAGTTTTCTAAAGATGTGTTTGTGATAGCATCAAAATCTGTGCTCAGAAGTATCACCCCAACGCATATTAGCCTCAGAAAAACAAAGGATCTGTTGTCATAACTGAGGCTAGATAATCAAGATTATCAAGATACATCAGTCCTGCTGGAATCATGCCTTTCAAGAGAGGATCTTCTGTATTTCCCATCTTATACAGGGGCAACGTTCCCACCTCCAAGAATAACTTGATTCCTCTTTTTATTTAAGTTGTATTAGAAAATTATTTGGAGGTGAGGGAAAAGATATAATAGCAGGGGCGTTTTAAAAACACAATAAAGCAAGCCACAAACAACATTCAGAACTTACGAATCTAAACTAAGGAGCCTTAATCTACCAAAACTTCTAATCTACCTTTAACTAGGGGAACCCTAGAAATCACAAGAAGAGCCTGGACATATTATGGAGTTCTCCAAAGCTGTTGAGTGTTGGGACTTAAGGTGCTACAGCTGGTAGGAAGAGGTAAGGCTTCTGCAAACAATGAAATATTTTTAAGCTACTCAGGATAAGAAAACTCTGTTAAAATGCTTCTAGATAAACAAATCTGTTGATTTATTCAAAGCAAAACACCTGGCATTAACACACCTCAAATAATGGTCACTCAAAACTCTCTGCACTTGGGTGGCATTTATCAACATGTATTAGAACATTCTATCATTACTTTAGATGCAAGAAAAAAAGTATTAAATTATTATATTAAGTAAATGATCTCCGGAGAACAAGATTTACTAACAGGAAATGTTTTCCTCTAACAATCTGAGAAATGCAATCCCCCAACCTCCTGTGAAAAGCTTAACAAAAATACAGTGGCAGTTCCAGTATTTTGAACAGCTGGTTCCTACCTCATTTGCTGCCTGTACAATGGCTTTAGCAATCTTTGGGTCGAGACCATAGTCTTGATTTACTTCAGCAGCTGCTCTCTTCAAGATGCCAAAAGCCCTTATAACTTGGACCTGAGACATAAGGAGAAGTTTTATTTAAACAATTTCTTTTCCCCAAAGGACATGTTAGCAATTTATTGTGCATGTCTAGTTGTAAACTGAACTCCTTCTAATCTTAAATCCAGCAGTAGTCCATCAGCCAAACCAGAGAGCAATCAGGTCATCTGACCTCTGCTCCCACTAACAGTAACATTCATCCAAGCAGTGCAGAGGGCAGCACACAGCTTTCTTTGCAAGCCCAGGTATGCTCTGTGTGTCAAAAGTTACATGCATTAGAACTGAACTAGCTCCATTTCGAAAATAGCTTTTGAGGGAAAACTGACACGTTTCAGCACATGAAAAGTCAGTATATGACAAAGCACGTGCACATTAATGTTCTATGCACACCTACTCATGACAAATTAAGTTTGTATCACATGCTATGCAAGACAACTTCAATAACAAACTATACAAATGCTACATCAGACAAATTGTTCCACTTGCTTTTTCACCTTTGTAAAGATGAAAGACAGATTTCTATTCATCCACGTTAAAAATAAAAGTAACACCATAAAACTATTCAAAAGCAATATTCAATTTATTTAAATGCAACAATAAATATTTCTACGAGAATAATATATTGCCATGAAATCTCTACCTTTAATTAAAATTCTAAGTTGCTCACACTTCCAGCAAAAGCCTAAGAAGGTATTCACTTTCACATACAAAACTTACTCTAGACAAGAGAGGAACAGAGATTTGAACTACTTACCGGCATCCTTTCTGAAACACCTCCGATCTTGAAGTTCATTGTAGATCTTACAGTCTGGGCACCATAGTATTTGTCACTTGGGACCTTCAGTTCACCAAAGGTATCATATTCTATCCTGAAAGCCTCTTGAGAAGACTATAGAAAAGGAAAAAAAAAAAAATTGAAACACTGCCAATCAATATATTCTTTTTGAAAGCAGGTAGTCAAGAAAAAGATGTTTAAGAAGAGGGAAAAAAATACAAAACCTGTCGAGGCGGGGAGGGGATGCCCGGGAGGAGAAAGCAGACACACTGACCCTCTGGGTGGTGAGCAGCAAACAGCGAGTTTATTTCTGGTAGTCTGTCTTTTTCTCCCCTAAATTTCAAAAGATTCCCAGGTTGCTATCTGATGGGCTATTTTGGTTATCGCCTGGGAGTGCCTGGGTCAGTGACGTTAGGTGGTTTTTATTAGGTGGAGAATGTGTGACAGGCAGCTCTGCCTGGCACCAAAGGCAGAGTACACTGTGACAAAAACCAAGACATGCAGCTAGTCACAGGTATTTTTCTAACTGTATCTTCAAAGTTGAGACATTTTTCTAGTTTGAGGAGCTGTCTCACTAAAAGTCACAACTACAAACTGTGTACCATAGCTGACCCATGGTGACAGGCAACACTACAGGGCTGAAGACCTCGGTGCCCATTGCATGAAACCTCATCCTGATGAAAGACTCTGTTTCTCCTTTTCAAAGAATTAGTAAGTTAATTTACAAGGGGTGTTTTGTTAAAACCCAACCAAAGAAGTAGCATGATAAGAATTCAGGCAGCATCTGCCAAATCAACACACGTGTAACACAATTCCTATTTGAAATCCACACTGCAGGGGACTCTTTAATACTGGAAGGGAGCAACTGACTAATCCAGTACCAAGTTACTGACCATTAATTATCCTTTCTAGCCTAATAAAGCAGGAACACAGTTGCTCTCTAGCTGTGCAACACAAAGGAACTATATCTAGGTATATTTTGTGCAGTGTTTATGTATGGTAATATTTCTGTGCCATCTATCCACCTGGCATCTGTTATTATCTAACACAGGCACAGGTAAATTAATTTTAGCTGACACACCTCCGAAAAAGTAACTCTTTACTTTTTGTAGAACAGCCCATTCATTTGTGATGATGTGATCATACTCACATGCAGCTCTACAAAGATTATGGAACTGACAGGAAGCAAGGAACAGTTTACTCTTCCTCCTCCCACAGCTTGGTCAGCAAAGTCCCAGTTTTCTCTGAGAAAGGTATTCATCCTTTCCCAGGAGAGGAGATTACCTTCTTTCAGAGTCTTCAGGAATGGGGAGAAGTCTTTTTCATTTCTTTATCATGGATAGAGTAAAACAATCACAGGCCTGTAGGCAGGGTGTATACATACACAATGCCAGGTTCCTGACCTAAACACGACTCCCAGGGGTGAGTCCTTGGGAAACAAACCTCTTATCAGTAGAGTCAAGTGAGTCTTGCAGCGCAGTGAAAGAAGAAAATCAAATGCAAGGAGCTATCAAGAAACACAGGGGATACAAACCTAAACACTGCTGTGCCACCATGGTTCATTGACAGTCTGACGTCTTTGTGCAGATTTGGTTCTTTCATCCCCAAAACGTGTATTACTAGAAATAGTTCAAAGGCAGTAAAGTTGATAAAAGGTAGGGAAAAGCTTTCTTAAGACAAGTGACTTTTTTGTTCAGAAAAAAAGATAACCTAGGGATTGAAGGAAAACTGAGGTATAACTAGTGTTAACTGTTCACTGCCTCTTCCAATACAAGACACAGGAGCCCTAACATGCTTGTGGGAGTCAGGGTCAAAGCAAGAGAAAGGGAGCAGCTCTTCACACAAGACACAGACTGCCAAAACTCCTTGCCAGCTGATTCTGAGGATGCAAGAAGTCCGCAAGATGTCAGGGAAGATAAGCCCTCAGGAGAAAGATCTCAACTGGGTTATTACAAAGACAAACCACAGACTCAGGAAACCCCCTGATGTGAAAACCATAGAATCATTATAGGTGGGAAAAGTCCTCCAAGATCATTAAGTCCAACTCTGACCAAACACTACCGTGTCAACTAAACCATAGAACTAAGTGCCACATCCAGTCATTCTGTAAACATTTCCAGGGATGGTGACGCCACCACTTCCTGGGCAACTTGTTCCAATGTCTGATCACCCTTCCAGTGAAGAAGTTCTCCCTGATGGCCAATATGAACCTTCCCAGGTGCAGTCTCAGGCCATTTCCTCTCATCCCATCACTAGTTGCTTGGGAGAGGAGGCCAAGCATCGCCTGGCTACAGCCTCATTTCGGGAGTTGCAGGGAGCAATAAGGTCACTCTCAACCTTCTTTTCTCCCGGTTAAACACCCCCAGCTCCCTCAGCTGCTCCTCACAGGACTTGTGCTTCAGACCCTTCACCAGCTTCATTGCCCTTCTATGGACACACTCCAGCACCTCAGTGTCCTTCCTGAACTGAGGGGCCCAGAATTGGACACAAGACTTGAGGTGTGGCCTCACCAGTGCTGAGTACATAAAGAGTTTGGGATACAAAATGGAGAAAGCATCTTCTATGTTCACACAGTTCTTAATAGAAGTCCATTCTGAAGTCAGACTGTTCCTCTCTCTTCTTGGTTCATTTTACTTGCTCCTTCTTTATAGTGGGTCTCAGTGTTCTTGGACAGAAGCACAGCTGGGTATTGGCCAGAACACCCTCTCCAGCAGCCCTGACCTTCCACCTGCCCAGGTTTGCATCACCATGGATGGCAAGTTGCAGCAGGGAGAGGGAAGTGTCCCAGCCTTTTTATTGTCCTAAGCATCATTCCCAGCCAGATGGAGCCACTCAGCCATCAGGTACCATCAGCCACATACCAGACACACCAGCCCTGCTCACTTTGAGAACTCCAGAGGAGGTGGTGCATGTGAACTGGAAGAAATTGCAGCCCAGCCCACAACAAGGGTTAGCTCTCACACGGCTGTCCCGCTCCCCACATCTTGTGTTTTGGCTGATGCTCTCCCAGGCAGTGACTCCACAAGAATAGAAAGCTTAGTGTGGAACAATCATTCCTATGTCCCTTAATCCTCTTTATCCTGCTTGAGTCACTTAACATTCATTTATTTACATGGTAACAAGAAACAGACCATAGTAAATGCTTCTTTAGTATGTAACTACCAAAAATGCTTAATTGGGATGCTTGTGGGTCTTACCACCCATGTGCACACATTAATATTCCAACAGTTGGGATCACTGTCTTCAAAATCCCCACTCTTGACATTTGGACACCTTGCAAAAGCACACAATGCCAAGCTGTCATAGAGCTGGATAAGCAGAATCTATTCAGCTCCAAGCCCAGCTCTCAATATCATCAGTGGTTTAATAACCAAAAGTATTCACCCTCAAACAATATAAAAAGTTAAACTACCTTTTAGACAAAAAAGCTAGCTGTTGCACAACGAATTCCTCAAGCTTACATAATTCCAATGTCAACAATGGTGAAACAAAGATAAATAGGATCAGTACATCCCCGTACAAGTACCTTTCAACAACTATTAAAAACACCCAACTTTCCTAGCCAATTCCACGTTCATAAATTCCAGTGAAGTTAACAGAGTGAGGTGCTTGAAGAAGAATGTCATTTGCTGATTCCCAGTGTAACAGGTGCCATTAGGTAAGAATGCAAAGTGATGTTTTTCATGCAGACTGAAGGAACTGAGCTGCAGCATTACTCTCAGCCTGGTGTAGCAGCCTGCAGTAGCCACTGCCTGAATGTGAATGTAACAAACATGATTCTCTCGCTCCTCAGCCAGAATTCAACCTCTTGAGTGGCTTTATGAGCTGAAATCCCAGTTCCTTTATGTGCAGTGATTTCTGCAGTCACCACCTAACCCAGAGGACCAGCTGTAAAATGGTGCATCAGTAGCACACTCCACCGACCCTCTACTCCCCCATCATGGGCCTCAGGAGAAGACAAAAGACGACTTGGAAACTCTGCCACAAGCCAAGGCGAATTCCTGTGCTCATCCAGTTTCTATCCTAGCTACAGCAAGGCTCTGCTCACAACCACTATTCCTCATGTTTACAAAACTTTTTTTTCTTCCTTAAGAAGCCTGACAAAGTCAAGGTATGCTTAGCCCTCCAAAACTGCTAGAACTCAAACACAGTCCAAAGCTTACAGAGTTAGGCAAATAGAACTGTACTTTTGCCTTGTTGCAGGGAATTGATCAGAACTGATTGCACCATAACACACCAGAGATACTCAAATGGCAGAACTGCTGCAATAATGCTTCCTGTGGAAAGTTATATTCTGACTTACGGATGCAGCAACTTTTAGGTGTAAGTATTTCAAATCAAAGAATCACAATTTTTAGCATGTGAAAAGCAATCTTTTGAGGCCATCAGAATGTGCAATTTATGGTTTTACTGGTCTCCTTTAGCAGATGAAGAATGTTTCCATTTTTAAGCATCATTTCTCTTTTATAACATAATTTGAGTCACAAATTCTGAAATTTACCTTTTAGAACCCAAACCCAAATATTTTAAAATGCTCAGTTACAGAAGGACCTTTATGACAACTCGATTTAAACCATCTTGTGTAATTTAGCTCCAAGTAAATGCAACACCATGGGTTGCCTCATGCTAAGGACAGCATGAGCATTTGCTTGTATCTATATACACAATGTGTTTCAAAACAACTCTTGCTACTGAGGAAATCTCTACAAACATCAAAAAGTGATGGCTTGGGTTTGTTGGGTGGCCGGCTTTTTAAATTTAAATACTGGTTAGTACTTTTGGTGGTTCCTCTTTTACATAAAAAGATACAGAACTTTTCCTGCAAGAATTCAACCGCTGCTTGACTTCCAAGTCCACTCAGGGATGCTTTAAGTAGTGCTGTTATTTAAACCCAAGGAATTCATACACAGGACTGGTCACATTTCTGACCTGCAAAGAGCAAAACACATCTCTTTCATGTAAGATTGCAGATCAGATTCATAAATACCAGGTTTTCAGTAAATGAATGAAGGCCACGATTTATAATGTTTTTTTTTTCTCAGACGGTGCCAAATGGCAAAATAGAAAAGGGAACTATCCAACAGACCAGTGGTTTGAGTTACATTTTCTGCTCTGACACCGGTTTTCTTATGCAGGTAAGTTTCACCCATCCTTTAGTTTTTTCACTAGTTGGGAAGCTTGTTCTTTTAAATGCTACTTTTTACACCTTAACCAATATCACACATTGGAAAGCAATGTTCTAGATAAATTTATTAACTAATTTAGCAAACTAAAGAATCAATAAAATCCCAAACACATCATTTTCTGCTGAAATTCTTCTGACATTCTAAATTACCTCGTTTTAAGGAGTGAACTCACAAACATGCACCTGAGACCAAGGCTTCCATGAATATCCTATGTGTTAGTAATGAGATTTGAAGTTCCTTATCCAGTGTTTCGGTTTCTATGTTGAACCGCATGCAACAATCAAGTCCCGCTCGTGTCTGAGCCCGACAATCAACTGAGTATACACGAACGGATGATGCCTGCTGTAAATACCGGGCAGTTCTCAGCTGAAAGCTTTCTAGTTTTCAGGCAGCCCCAAAGCTATTCCAGTGACGAATATTCCCATTCCCATTCCCATTTCTGTGCGGATACAGCTTTTTGTTATTTGCACCTCAACTGCTCCAAGAAAGCGCCTAAATTCCTGTGGAAGCCGCTGCCGCACAGCGCAGCTCTGTGAAGCAGGTCCGGCACCAACACCTTTCCCGCCCAGCAGGATGCTCGCCCTGCCCGGCAACACCGCGGCGGCTCCGGGCCGTGCTCAGGGCGTGAATCTCATCCCGGGCAGCGCCACGGGAGAGCTGCGCGCTGCACATCCCGGCCTGCCCGGGAGAGGCTGCCGAGCGGGGCCGAGCCGGGCCCGGCCGCGGGAAGGATGCGGGAGACGGCCGCAAAAGCCCGGGAGGGGATGGCGGACTCGTCTTCCCGGTGCCGGCGCGCTCCCGACGGAGCAACACGCGGTATTAAAGCCCCGACCCAGCCGGCGGCCGCCGCTCCCCCTGTCAGCGCCCGCTGCTCCCCCTGTCAGCGCCCCCTCCCCGCCGGGCAGGGGCGGAGCGAGGGCGGCGGCGGCCGGCGGTGGCACTTAGAGGTCACGGCTCCGCGCTCCTCGCCCAGGGCTCACCATGGCGGCGCGGGGCGGCGCCGGGATCCAGCGGCCGGGAGGCAGCGGGGGCGGCGGGCTGGAGAGGAGGAGGCCGGCGGAGNCGGTGCATGCTGGCGGGGGCCGGGAGCACCGCGGGGGCGGGAGGCGCGGCTGGACCGCCCCGGACGAGCGTCACGGTGCCGGCAGCGCCCGGCCACACAGGCTCTGCCGCGCCAATCAGCAGCCGCTGAAGCAGCGGCGGGCGCTGAGTGCGGCCCCGGGGCGTGTCCGCCCGGCCTGGGAAAACCTGGGAAAACCTGCCTGCTCTGGCCGAAGGGCAGCGGGAAAAGCGCTGCAACAGCGATTTCCTCACGAGGGAAAAAAAAAAAAAA
>WEKY01059627.1:119443-135861 GCA_013390045.1 Picathartes gymnocephalus
GAAAAAAAAAAAAAAAAAAAAAGAAAAAAGTATGAGTTTGTTCTGTTTTACTGTAGCCTTTTCAAAGATGTACAAAACCTTATTCCCGGTTTCCTAACGACAGTCAATGTTCCTTTTATAAAAAATGCCGAGTCAAGGTACAGCTCCCTCTTTACTTCCTGCCCCAGAAGGCAGTGCTCCAATGTTCTACATCTTTCCCTGGCGCTAAATGCAGAAACCCTTCGAGAGTGAGAGAAGGTATATTCAGATTTTCCACCCAGCAGCAGCAACATTCCAGCATTTCAGGTTTTCCAACGTTCTGGTTCTTTATTCCGAAACCAGCCAACATTCAGCCGTTAAGAAAACTTTTTTTTAATCAAACATCGAGAATGCTTCATTCCATTGCAATGTCCCTAGGTAAGCTTCAGTCCTACAAGAACTACTATTCACTGAAATGCTGCCAGAAACTGCTCTATTAATGCCTTACAAGTTACAACCTGGCACTAAATGCACACTGAATTCGAGTAAGCTTTTAGTGTTTAGGCAAGTCTTCTGCCCCTTGGCTCAAGTGAGAAAAGACAGTCTAGGAAATACATAGGCATGCCACTAAAATGGCTTCAGAAGTTTCAGAGACAGTAAAGACGGGGTAATAGTATTATAGTCTATATTATCTATATTATTCTACATCAGAGGAAGTAAGTGAAGGTCTCCTTTTTCATTCAATAAAACAGCATGACAATACAAAATTATAATTACTACTGCATCATATTTTCTTCCATATTGCTTCCAATCAGCAACTGAGATCCTTAAGTCCCCACATCACAAAATTCAGCATCTCCATCTTGTCTAAAACTCTTGCAGTGAATAGCGAGGGTTGGAAGGGATCTCTGGAGGTCATCTAGTCCAAGCCCCCTGCGACAGCAGGTTGCACAGGATCGCATCCAGGCAGGCTTTTAGTTATTTCCAGAGAAGGAGATTCCACAACCATTTTGGAAAAGCCTGTTACAGTGCTCTCCCACTCTCAAAGTAAAGATCATCTTCCTTATATTTAGATGGAAGTTCCTGTGCTTCGGTTTGTGCCCACTGCCCCTTGTCCTGTCACTGCGCACATTTCTTGCTCTTAAAATACAGAAATAACTATACATTCACAATAAGAGCATTGTAATTATATACAGATCAGCATACTCCAACAAATACAAGACTTGTAATGACTTTATTTAGACACATTTTGTGTTTTCACTGTCCCTTTTGACAGATGGGTGAAAGAACATAAGCTGTTCTGCATTCCACTTTTAATAAATGTACAGTAAGCCACAGCAGAATACAAGCTGGAGCAAAGTTTTGTCAGCATTTTCCATTCATTGCTACGTGCCAACACTATTTTGGTTTGCTTGTGCTATGCTTACGTACACTGGCCCCTCTGGGAGAGGGCTTCAAGTGAGATGGAAGCTGCTAGTATGAGCGGATCGCTGGTGGGACGGTCTGGCAATCTTCCTCATTCAAAGTTCTGTCGATCACTGGTCTGTACTTCAAGGTAACCTAAAGCAAAAGGGAGAAAGAACTTTAGGACAACAGGATTCAGAGAATGACATCCAAAAAACCCCAACAGTTAAGATTTCAGAATTCACTTCTGTATTTCAAATACCATAAAGCTGTTCTAGAAACACCCAACAACAGATTTTGTCACCATTAGAAGAAAAAAGCTTTTTAACAAGCCTGACACAAGGGGAAACAAAATTCCAGCTCAAATAGCAAAGTCACTTCCCAAAGATCAACAGTAACTTCTCTCAGTTATGCCTACTGCTCAACAACAGAGTAAGTGTTCGATTTTGTGACAGGCATTTCCAGGATTATCACAATTTCCAAGGCTGTTTATGAGAATAGCTATTAACAACCTCAAGCACCAAGGTCAAAGTACCTTCCCAGTTGGGATATCCACATATGACAGGGTGTGCTTCCTCCAGTGCTCCTCAAATGGCTTCCGCTGCTGGCCTTGGAGTGGCTTAGAGTAGTCAAACTCATCTACTCGTAACTAAGGAGAAAATGAGATTAGTACAGACCAGAAGCTGTATCTGCAAATCACTTTCCAACCACAAGATTAGCTGCGTTTCAATTACACCTGTCACCCAGCATGTCTCTGGACAGACCACAAGCTTTCTCTTAACACTGCCCCTGACCAATTTGAAATGCTCAGGCTTAACGAGGGCTCTAAGGTAACTTTCCTGCATAGGACAATTATTCTGTTTATGCATCTTTATGTCCTGTTTATCCATCCATGGTATTATTACTATAGAGCTGGTTTAGAGGTCTCTGATCACTCAGATGTGCACACAGCACAACTCTTCTCAAGATCATTCCCAGTGTTCCATATATTGGTCCTTTTATAAATAACAAATAAGAAGAGACAAAGGAGAACAGATAGGACCCCCAAACAAATACTACACTAATCTTAGCACTGAAGACTGTACTTTGAAGAAGTTAAAAATTTAAAATAATCCATCTGAGGACACATAACAAATAAATTCAATCTTACATGCAGGTCACAGGAAATATTTCTACCTTATAATCCTCTCTGGCATGAGCACCCCGGGACTCTTTGCGAGCCTCAGCACCATAAATGGTTTGTAGAGCACAAAGCATCAGGTTCTGCAGTTCAAGGGTCTCCACCAAGTCAGTGTTCCACACAATACCTGGTAAAATATTAAAATGCTATGGAAGATGGTCTACAAACAAGAGAAATACACGTGAGTGAACCAAAGGTGCATCATCAGTTGCACTTAAATAACCTAGTTCTCTTAAGATGTACCACAAGAGATGGCAGTATCCGTCTGCACTGTGATCTGTTCAGCTGGAGAATGAAAACTGAGTGTGAATAGTCTTGCTACCTCTTTGCAACTCCCTGGCCTTTTCAGCAGATACTGACAAAGTTCATCATTCATCTTAGGATTTGGACAACTTCACATCATATTCTGAGGGCAGTTTGTACCTTACACGTTTAAATCCAATTTCAGTCTCTGCTTATTTGAAACATTATGCAACCAGAAAATTATTACTAAGGTCAAGTATTTTACCTGATTACCATGTTTAGTAAGTAGGGCTCTACAAAATATTTTGAAAGATTCAAAATGGTCAAAATCTTCAGTCAAAGATTCAAGAAACACTTTACAGAAAAAAAAACAAACAACAAAAAACACCAGAAAACAAAACTACCAACACTCTTCCCAGAGTACTCTGGGCAAGGCGTATTCTTTGCTATCAAATTACCTCTGTCAAAAGTCTTTAGATGAGCCAGATCACCATAAATTTGGCTAAGTTTCTCACAGCCTTCTTGGAGTACAGAACCCGTACGAAATACTGCAGCATGGTTTTGCATTGCCTGCAACACAGTAAAACAAAATCAGTTTGATATGCTGCATATGAAAGCATGTAACTTCCTTAGTTCCAGCAGAGCTCGATGTAGAACTGTTCTGAGTTCAAACTTGTCTGGAGCCTGAAAAACCCCACATTCTTCTGTTCACCCCAAACAACTGAAACCCCACTCTATCATACAGCAGGTAAACTACACAAAGGAATAACCATGAAGGGAAGAAGGAATTAACTAAAGTGATACAGCCTTTGCTGCACACACAATCTCCTCACACACTTTTTACTTCTGCAAAAGTAAAAAGGCAAATCCTGAAGTACACTTTGCCAAGTCACCAAACCCCACTGTTGCCTGCAGTTTGTCCCACCCTATCCCTGAGAGCTTCCCCAGGTTTACCTTCTGCATGTTAAGTCGCACTTCTGAGGTCCTTATGCTTCCATCAGCAAACCTTAACTTGTCAAGATTAGCAACTGACTCTTCACCAGCATTTGGTTTAATGGGGGGAACTGGCTCTCCTAACAAGAAAATTTCAGTGAGTTTGGTAGTCAGGCTTGGGTTTGGTTTCTGGCAGTTTCATAGACTAGCAATCACTAAAAATCAGATTTGAGTAAAACATAATCTGTTTTCTTCCTCTGAGATGCACACTAAGCATCACTTTCCTTTCCCACCAGCTGTATCCATATATTTGAAGTTCTCAGTGGAATATGAATCCCACTCTTTCCTATAACAATTAGTAAAGATTTTATAGGTTTGGCAAAATTCTGCTGTTCATTCCTTCAAAGCAGCACTTGATGAAAATTCTTCTAACCTATGGAATAAGCCTGTGGTCCTTACCACCTTCTGCTATGCTTTCCTTGTCTCCTCACTCCCAAACCTCCCACCTTTTTCTTGGATCTGTAAGGGACCAGGACCAGTCAATAAGCTTGGCAGTTAGACATGAGCTCTCCATCTTGCCTCTAATAGCGGAAGCCATGAGTTACTGGGCAACAAAGCAAACACAGTATCTGACCAGCACAGTTCGTCTCATACATAGCTTTGCATTCAGATTAATAAACCCTCCTCTACAATTTCTAACCCTAAAGAGCCACAGAAAGATTCAAAAAAATGTTGGCACAAAGCCGGACCAAATAGGCACCACAAGACCTAGGCTGATTTCATGAGGAATCATCAGTCTCTGCAGCTGGTGCAGTTTGGACATTAAGTAGTAAGAAAACAGATGACTACTTGTGGACTCCAGCTGCTCTGGCAATGTAACTACCACTTCCAGTATTTTTTGGGGGGTTGGAAGGGAGGGTTTGCTTTTGTTTTCTCAGGTCAACAATTGTTGCTGAACCAGATTATTTAAAAATATATAATATTCAGCATTGAGAATCCAGAGAATGAGATACTGCAATTTTTAGTATCTATCTCTTACCACTTGCATTCAGTCCTTCCTATAAATAAATCAGCAAGGTGGCAGCAAATTCCACTATACAAAAGTACCAAGTGTAAGACAGATTACATTTTGATGTAGAAGATGGTTCAGGACGTAGAGAAGTCAGTCTTCACAGTCAATATTCTGTGTTAATTTGTCAAAAATCCTAGCTGTTTTTGCCAATAGCTTTGACCCAGTTCTAGTTTTAAAAGGATCAATTACAAAGCAAACAGTAATGTCAAAACATTTGCATGACAATGAACATGCCCACAAAAAGCATAAATACGGATTTCTTCCTTTTCTAACAAGTAAGAGCCTATATCTATTATTCTAAATTTCAAACAGGTAGCAACAAGACTTTGTTGGGCAGAAATTACATCATACAGGAAAATGTCTCCAGAAAAGTGAGACTTACCAGGCTTGCATGTATTTGCAATAGTCAGGGCACAAGCACGACCGAAGACGACCAAATCCAGAAGGGAGTTTGCTCCAAGTCGATTTGCGCCATGGACGGATGCTGAGGCCGCTTCCCCGCAGGCGTATAACCCAGGCACCACCTTATCCGCACCATTCACGTGTGTGATCACCTGACATTGCACACCCTCCATTAACATTCCGCTTTTTAAAACACTCAGGAACAGTGCAAACCTCCTGATTTGAAAAGGCCATGTGCAGCTAAGGATGGAATACAACCTAAAGTTTCTTTCAACTCTAAACACAGAATTATCTTAGTTCTAAAGGGCAAGTAGTAATGTATACAGTATGTAAATACAAATGGGACTAAACTCAAAAATTTCCTTATATATGCTTATAAAGAGTACATGGTTCCATTTCACTACAACTCTGCAGCAAGTCAGAAATGCAAAGAAATAAATCTGATCAGCACACGCTTCTAAGGCAAAATTTTACACTGAAATTTAACAAGTACAATACACAAAGAGAAAAATTCAATTGACACCATCACAGTGATTTCCAACCAGTGTCAGTTGGAGGATCTGATTTAGTGTTTAGATTACGTGAACTACAGAGGAATAATACACATTAACTCATGTTACAGAATGCAATAGAGCCCTACTTTGATCTATGTTCAATTATATTATCCTCAGCTCAATGAACAGAGAATTGTTGTCAGACCTGACAGTAACTTAGATGTTTCTTGGAACTCCCATCTCCAGATGGACTGGAACATGGTTTTCAAATTATTTTAAAAAACCAACAAGATCGTGTGTTTTAAGTAGTCTGACATCATTATTATATTATTATTAAAAATTGTATTAATCATCCTTACATTTATGAAGAACATTTTTAATGCTTTTCTATTTGGAAAATAATTTCCTAGTATGGTGATGAAAACACAGCCCAAAAGTAATGTGTATTCCTTACCTGTCCCTTGTAGTTAGTAGGAATACCTCCCATATTATAATGCACAGTAGGCAGGACAGGGATGGGCTCTTTAGTGACATCAACCCCAGCGAATATCATGGCTGTTTCGGAAATCCCTGGGAGGCGGGTTGCCAGCTGCTGTGGTGGCAAGTGGTGCAACTGCAAGTACACATGGTCTTTCTCAGGACCACAACCCCTAGCAAAAAAGAAGCAACACTGGAATACATAATAGGAATTTAAACACACTAGTAGCATTTCTAATCTGGTTTCATTTGTTCTTTTTCAAATGTTATCTGACAAAAATTAGTATCTAGCTTATTTAATAAGACTGTGGCATTTGGATGAATTGAGGCCTTTTTCCAACTCCCAGCTTCCTTTTCACAGCAATTCACATTATTTAAGACTTTAAACTATTACATCTCTGCAGAAATATGTAAAAATTGGGTAACTAGTCAAGAGAACAGAGCACCAAATTATTTTGTTTGTAGTATAGCATATACACTAAACTTGTTTGAGCAACTGTCTCTAGACACACTGAATTCGAACATCATCTGCTCTCTGTCAGTATCATTAGGAACTACCAAGAAAGATTTCTGCCTTACAGAGATCGGCTTAACAGTCATTAAAGCTCACTCTCATGAATTACCATGTGCTTATCAAATGAACTATTGCATTTCACAGTCTAGTGTGATTAAGTATTCATTCTGCAGCTTTGTTAAGAGCACTTAACGAACCTTCCTTCACGGATTTCTATGGTCATAGAACGAGACACTACATCCCTGGAAGCCAGATCCTTGGCAACAGGTGCGTATCTCTCCATGAATCTTTCACCTTGACTGTTGATCAGAATACCTCCCTCTCCACGACAACCTTCTGTGATAAGGCAGCCAGCCCCATAGATACCTGTTCAAGAATGAAAATGCCATCAATGGAGATTTCTCCACAGCTGCATAATCAGGATGATGAACAGTGAATAAACAAGTTCTTCTCAAAATGATACAAGTAGATCAGAGGGGCAAGTTTTATTCCACCCTAATCATACCATCAGGAACTGTCCCCCAAGACTACACAGAAAAATCTGTTGTTATTCCTTTCAAACAGTCTTTCCAAAAGGTAAGCAAGTTGATTTGGAACACCCACCGTATTTCAAATATTAAAACTGGAAGTGATCTGCACCTATCAATATGTCAGGAGAATTTTATGAAGACCTTGTAGACCTTCAGCAATTATTTTAAGACTTTTAATAAACTGGAAGTTGATTATCTCAAGGTCCATTTGCTCATTTTTGTTCCCTCTTCTTCTGTGCTAAAGCAGTACAGGATGGCTTCAAATCCTGTGGAACATACACGCTTACTCAGTTTCCTTTTCCTTTAGAGAAGGAAGGCCTACCTGTTATTCTGCAGCATTGGCCATCACAGAAAACAAAAATGCAAACTAACTCATGCACTTGATAATTATCTTAAAAGCTACAGAATTATCATACAAGCAATGAAGCTTAACTAGAAAAACCTTAACTAAGTCAAATGAACATTGGATCTCTGTGATATAACAGTAACCCTGTAAAATTACACAATACAAAAAATCAGTCATGAGTTAAAACTAAGCATTTAATTAGCTACAAAAGAAATCTAGTTTGCAATCATAGTTCACAGTTTAGATACTGATCCCATGCTATAAAACCACAGTTTTAAATATATACCTTAACTTCAACTACCCCACCTCATTGAAGATTCCAGTATGTAATTCCCTAACATTTGCACCTATCCCATTGCTCTCGTATCGAATATCGAACCCCTTAAAATATTAAGGACAATGGAAATATAAGTTTAAGAGGTGGTTTCAGCTTGTAATTCACAAAACCTGTTAGCACTGTAAAGACAGCACCTAAAATATTTAACACTGCTCTTTAAATTAGAATAGCTGAGACCTTTCTCACCTTTTATGTCTTACTCTCAAATTTATATTCAACAGCAGTTTCAGGTAAGTCTAAACACATGTCACAAGTGCTGCAGAAAAGTGCAAATTGACTTGAGCACATCATGCTTGAGGTGACATCAGGCTGGGGACCTGTTACTAATAGGGTTCCACCGGGCTTTGTCTTAGGCCCTGTGCTCTTCAACTTCTTCACAAATAAGTTGGACACACAGTTGACTGTAAGGGATACTGAACAAGTCAGCAGACAGTACAAAAGTGGGAGGAGCTGTTGATTCCCTCAAAGGCAGGGAGGCCCTGCAGAGAGACCTCAACAAATGAAGAGGGCTGGGCTATCACCGATTGCATGAAGCAAAACAAGGCAAAGTGCTGGATTCTGCACCTGGCATGGAGCAACCCCAGATGAATGTACAGGCTGGGGATGAGATGCTGGTAAGCAGTGCCATGGAAAGGGACCTGGGGGTGCTGGTCAATGGCAAGATGACCATGAGTCAGCAGTGCCCTGGCAGCCAGGAGAGCCAACCCTGTCCTGGGGTGCATCAGGCACAGCATCGCCAGCCAGGCAAGGGAGGGGATTGTCCTGCTCTGCGGCAGCCTCACCTTGAGTGCTGGGGGCAGTTTTGGGTGCCACCATGTAGAAAGACATTAAACTATTAGACAGTATCCAAAGCAGAGCCACAAGGATGGAGAAGGGCTTTGAGGGGAAGTTGTGTGAGAAGCAGCTGAGGTCACTTGGTCTATTCAGCCTGGAGGAGACTGAGTGGAGACCTCATCACAGTCTACAACTTCCTATCGGGGGAAGAAGAGGGGCAGACATTGATCTCTTCTCTGTGGTGACCAGTAACAGGACCCGAGGGAATGGCCTGATGTTTTATCTGGGGAAGTTTAGATTGGAGATTAAAGAAGGTTCTTCACCCAGAGGGTGGTTGGGCACTGGAACAGGCTTCCCAGGGAAGTGGTCACAGCATTAGCCAAATGAATTTCCAGAAGCGTTTGGACACTGCTCTCCGGCACATAGTGTAATTCTTGGGGTGCCCTGTGCAGGGCCAGGAGTTGGACTCAATGAACCTGACAGGTCCCTTCTAACTCAGCATAGTGTGTGATTCTGTGACATTTTAAAACAACACAGAAATCTGTTCAACTCACTGAAAATAACGTTTTAAGTACTATTTCATATTCTGTACCTGTAGGGTGAAACTGCACAAATTCTAAGTCCTGGCAAGGAAGCCCAGCTCGTGTGACCATGGCAGTGCCATCACCAGTACTGGTATGAGCAGATGTGCAGCTGAAGTAAGTGCGGCCATACCCGCTACGGAACACAAACGTTAACAGAATTAACAGGAAGAAAAATTAGAACATCACTAGAACTTATCCCTAAACTATGCTGTTTGCACAACAGTGGAAATAGAGAAAAGGGTTAATAGGAAAAGTGCAGAAGTTTTACCATCTCCTGTACTAGTTCAACCAAAAGAAAACAAAACTGGTTTAGACCTGTTTTGCTCAACCATATTTGAAAAATGGCTGGAGACAAGCTTGAAGAAAAGGAATACCAATGCCAAAGCAGGATAGTTAGGTTACAATCAGAAGCCTTTCTGCCAGAAAAAAAAGGGTTATTTCATAAAGTTCTCTCAATCCATACCATTGTTTCATTTGAACTATCACTAGCAGTTTTATAAAGAATAGCATATTGCAATGGTTTAGATCCCCCATATGGCCTTGGTTTTATATTCTTAGATTTAAAAACTTAGTTGTCCCGGTATTAAACATGAATTATTATGCTGCAAACACCTAGGTTAGCCTCCAACATTATTAAGAACAGCCGATCAGCCCAATTTCAGAACAAACTCTCAGAAGAAATAGCAATGTACATATTCTATGTACCTCAAAGTACACAAGCATCACAAAGACAGATTATGTACGTAACCTTTTATAAATTTATTTATAAGTGTATCTTTTACAGATACATTTATAAATATTTTTCATATTGAAATAGATAGGAGACAGCCTTAAGAAGCAAAAGACTAATGCAAATGGCATTCTAATAAAAATATACGAACTTTGCAACCAAGTAATGTTAAGTTACACTCATATTATGATAATTTCATGCTAGAACAGTTAGAATTAGTGGCAATATCTTAAAGAAATAGTCTCTGGAATTTTGAAAAAAGCTGTCTCCTACAGAAAATTCAAAACTCTGCAGATAGACATGCTGGTAGTACTGCAATTAAACAATGTCTGTTTTAAATAGCAAGTTTTGAAAATCAAAGACCATCTGAACCATATATATTACTCTTACACATTCTTACTTTATGTCATTGTTCTAGAATTCAAACTTATACCAAATTTATACTTGATCACAAAATTAGCATGTGCCTTCTTTCATGGGAGGGAATGACTGAATTCAGTTATATTCCTTTAAGTGTGGGGGGAATGAACCTATAAATTATGTTTTGTCAGTCAATGTATCTTCTCAACACTGTGGATCTGAATATATGTACAAGCACACAAACTTCCAGCTGGTTACACTGCCAAGTTTTTGTCCTTCATCACAAAAGTTACATTACCCAGTGGCAATGACTGTGTTCTTTGCTCTAAAACGATGTATGGTTCCATCTTCAATGCAGAGGGCAATAACACCACGGCATTCTCCATTCTCCATAAGTAGATCCAAGGCAAAATATTCAACAAAGTAGCTTGTATCGTACCGTAGAGACTGGTGGAAAATTAGAAAGGGAACTTTTACTGAAGTAACCTCTCTTCAGAACTGTCAATGCGCATGGGCTGTACCAGGATAAAAAACATCCCCACCAACTCTCAGGGAAGACTGTTTCCTCATAACTATTTATTAAAGAATTTGCTAATTAATCTATTCTAGCTTTAAAAGATATGAGTAGCGACAAAAGCACTTAATTCTGAGCAGTCATGAGCTAGGCAGCAGGACTTGTCATTTCACTCTACGTTTGGCAACACATTAGCCAGCTCCAGTGCTCCATACATGTACAAGCACGCTGCACTTAAGCTCTCCCAGAGAAATGACAAACACCTCCGGGAGCCCAATAAACCAGCAGGAGCAGCAGGCACCAAGTCAAACATTCTTTCATGCCCTCAGGGATCAGAGCAGCGTTTGGCAGCGTGGAGCATTTGTACTGCAGCACCACACACAGTGTGAACCTGGAGGAGAGCAATTAGCTGACTACCAGGTAACTAAAAACCAGTAGCTACCAGGTACTTAGATTTCTGGTTTCAAGTAGCTCATTACCATTTTCAAACAGCCAGCGCTTCCTTCAATTATAGTATGTAGAATTAGTAGGCAGACATGCTGAAACACTAGTCACTTAGTTGCCACAGAACAAGCTCAGGAATGCACAACAGACCTTTATTCATTTACACCTGGTTTGCCCCTCCTCACAGTTTGAAGATGAGAAAAAAAACCGCTGGCTTGTACATCTTTTCAGAGTTTCCCAAAGCCACTGTGCCAAATTTTTGGAAAAAATGGGCTTTTCGGGCAAAGTTTACATAAATTCTCTTTAGGTCTAGTTAACAGACACAAAAGTATTAACAGTGCAGAACTAGTCCAGACCACAAAGCTGACAGTGTACACTAATTAGCATCTATTGTCTTCATCATTCCACATTGCCTCAGGAAGGAATATAGCCCAGAACTGCTATAAGCCATTCCCCTGGATTCCTCATTAATATGTGAACAGCTACGTGTTTGTTTGGTTTGGGTTTTTGTTGGGTTTTTTTTTGGTACTCTTGCAGGGGGGAAAGGAAAAAGAAAACAGTAAATGCAAATGCAAAACTCAAAGCAAGTTTACTTCACAACTGCTTACCCTGCCATACAGAGTATGTAAGAGTGAATGTCCAGTCCTGTCTGCAACGCAACAGCATCTGTGGGCCTGTCCTCCTTTTCCAAACTGAAGACTCTGTCCACCAAACGCACGCTGATAGATTTTTCCTTCTTCAGTTCTGCTAAATGGCATTCCATAATTTTCCAGCTGTAGAACCCAAATATGAGCATCAGGAAACTCTTGTGCATCACAATACAACGAGTTATTTTAAGGAGATATCTCCTTGGAAGCTAGCCTGTGTTATTTATAACTACAGCTGACATCAAATCCCATGAGTTTCACCTCTATCACGGCAGCTGGGGCTTGCTCAGTCATGTAGTGTATGGCATCCTGGTCACCCAGCCAGTCTGACCCTTTCACTGTGTCATAGAAATGCCACCTCCAGTTATCATCCTCCATGTTCCCCAGAGCAGCATTGATCCCTCCCTGAAAAAGAAAATCCATTTTCCTGGAATTACATTACTCAAGCACAGCTTTAGTAAGTTTACCTCATTTCTATTAAAAATAACATACCAGTTTTGCCTCTGTGTTCAAGAAATAAAATCAAGTCAGATTTAATGTGGCTGTGAAAAACCTGTGAAACACCTCAGTTTCACAATGGCTTGTCCAGCTTTTTTGTGTAACACAGTGAATCACAGTTACACTGTAGGCAGAGAAGCAGCACTGCATTTTGATAATGCTTAGAAATGGGGAAGAAGAAAGAGGCAGTAGAATGAAATAAAAACATAAGGGGAAATAAGGATTTTAAGAACAACTGCAAGTGAGATTAAGAAAATGTGTCTTTCAAGGTCATTAGCTTGAAAGCAAAATGAAATGTACCTGTTACTTTATATTAAGTTTGGAGTGATAGGTTAATGGTTGGACTCTTACGATATTAGAAGTCTTTCCCAAACTTAACGATCATGATTAAGTTTGATTCTATGATATGCTACCCTCCATAAAGTTTCAAGTAAATATGCAATATTTATAAAAAGAAGCATGGCCTTGAAACAAGATGTTCAAGTGCCCCATTCCCTGAAGTGTTCAAGGCCAGGCTGGATGGGGTCCTGAGCAATCTAATCTAGTGGGTGGAATCCCTGCCCATGGTAGGAGCATTGTAACTGGGTAACCTCTAAGGTCCCTTCCAACCCAAATGATTCTAGGATTATTCTACATCCAAATCAGCTTTCTGACAGCAGGTATTTTTTAAACATTTGTTCTGCCTCATTTCTCACCTGTGCAGCAACAGTATGAGAGCGAGTGGGGAACAGCTTGGTAACACAGGCTGTGTTAAACCCAGCTTCTGACAAACCAAAGGCAGCCCGCAGGCCTGCTCCTCCTGCACCCACAACAACTGCATCGAACTCATGGTCCACTACTGGGTATTGTGTAGAAATCTGGAAAAATAAATCGGTTTGTTATGACCACAAATACTTCAAGATAGGTCAAACAAGTTTCATAAAAACACAAGCAGGATAGGTATAATGTTCTCAACAGACTTTTGCAGCAATTGCTACATCTGTTTATACTCTCTTGGGTGGAAACTGTCATTAAAAAGAGCCATGCGTTTCAGCAACTCAGTCTCCCAAAGTACTTGAACACAACACTCCACTAAAAGTCTCAAATCCTCATGTCTGTCAAACATGAGGTGCATTATTCAATCACAATACAAAAAGTACAAACATACCGAGTCAGAAACCTTTGTAGAGGCATTTTTCTTTCCATAGACTGTGAAGTGTAAGTTCCGTGCAGGAGCCTGGCACACCGCTGGCCACTACAGAAAAAAGCCAAGACAGCTATTATGGAACAAATGTCTCCACAGGACAGACTTTCGGCATTCTCAGATAGCAAACATTTATAACAAATCTTCACTTACCACTGGTAGCACATATACAAGAGTATTAATGTATTTTAGAGCTACCTGCAATGAACCTCTGGGTTTCCTATTATCATGCCACATAATCAAAAGAAGTTTGAGCGATGAGAGAATAGCCTGTAGTTAAGACGATATCCATTACTGACTTCACCAACAGTGACCAGCCTCTCAGACCAGTCTGAGGTTACATTGACAGAAGAATGTCTGCAATTAATGCTGAAGTATTCTTGCAGTTTTTTCATAATTATGCACAGATGAAGCTTTGTGAGAACCATCGAAGTAATGGAAAATTACTCCCCTGTCAAGTAATCCTCAGAATGTGAATTATTTCAGGTGGCTGCAGTGCTGAAAATTAAAAAAGGTTGTAGGGAATGCTATTCCAGCTGAGCATTGCTTCAAAAGTCAGAGATATTTCTCTTATTCTTTATGAAATTTGTGACCAATTTAGAACCGCTTATTAATACATAAACTAAGCACAAGGGTGCAAGTTCTATCCTTCTGCATGTCACTCCCTCCCCCCAACATGCTCAAAACCAAACCAAACCAACAAACACCACACCCAAACCTACTCAGTATGCAGTCTTTGCTTTGCTAGAGTAAAACAATCAGAATTTTAGTCTCCACATCTCCAATGCATCAGAACGTGATATTCCTTCTTTACACTGTCCAAAAAACAAGCCTAACTCAGCATGTATGACTGCTGATTAAAGCAACACAAAGCCACATTAGTGACCTGTCCAGTGACACCAGCATTTCTCTGTTTGAAATATAACCTAAAATGCACTGGAGTGATATCTGCCTTTTCCAGCAGCTGTTACATTCATGGTCCCACCACCCTACAATATGCTAACAAGCAGCTCTTACCTTCCCATTACTTCCAAATGTCGACCTCTTCCCCCATCTCTGAAGTGAACTCCAGTACACTTTCCCCAACCTAGTTTTATCATTTCTCATACCAGTTTCCTCAAATTATCTTCTTGCATAACAGCAAATCTACTGTGTCATTATACTTGCTAGCTCATTTCTGGTTTCTGCAGTCATCTTGGAATGAGATCAGTTCCTCAACACCTATTCATAAGGAGTTCTACCAGCACTCTCCTCCAGGCAGCTACTCTCCCTGTTCCACACTGCTGTTATCAGGCTTTGAGTCTGAACAGAAGTCCACAAAGCAGAAAAAGATGTCACGCTAAGTCTGAAGGAAACACTGATTGCATCAATCCTGAATTGTTATGCTACCAGGAAGATCGTGGCCCTTGTGAAACTGAAGGTCCAATCAGGGCCAGCTCACTGCCATCTAAAACATGGAGACACTCTTTAAGCCCTTCCCTCTCTTTGTAGTTGTCTTTTCTGCACTTGCTTTGTAACACAAGTACAACTACAGCCCACTTTTGTAATCCCAAGCTCCTTATGGACACGCAGGAGGAGAACAGTGGGAAGAAACTGAAAACTCCCACCTCACCATGGAGAAGAACAAGCCTTCAGACAGGACTTACAGCCCCCTAACACAAACCTGCCAGATGCCTCAGGAGCCCTTTCTGGGCACAATCACCAGCCAGGTTCAAGTAACTCAGATATACACTTGCTTCCCACACAGGTCCAGAATCGCAGAATCCATTAGGCTGGAAAAGGCCTCTGAGACCATCGAGTCCAACCAATGACCAAACACTACCGTGGTAACTAGACTATAGCACTAAGTGCCATATCCACTCTTTCCTTAAACATTTTCAGCAGTGGTAACTTCACCACCTCCCTGGGCAGCCCATTTCAATGCCTAATCACCCTTGCTGTGAAAAAATTCTTCCTGATGTCCAACCTGAACATCCCCTGGTACAGGTTGAGGCCGTTTCCTCTCATCCTGTCACCAGCTCCGTGGGAGAAGAGAATGACCCCCATCTTGCTACAACGTCTCCTCAGGCAGTTGTAGAGAGTGATAAACTCCCCCTTAAACCTTCTCTTCTCCAGGCTAAACAACCCCAGCTCCCTCAGCTGCTCCTCACAGGACTCGTGCTCAGACCCTCCACCACCTCCGTTGCTCTTCTCTGTACTCGTTCCAGCACCTCAAGGTCCTTCCTGAATTGAGAACCCCAGAACCGGATGTATGGCCTCAGCAGGGCCGAGTACAGGAGCACAATCACTTCCCTGGTCCGCTGTACACGCTGTTGATGATACAGAATGAGACTGTGGCGAGCTTTCTATCCCGGTGTTGGAGCCGCACCTGCCAGGCTGCTCCAGGGCCTTTCCCCAGCTCATCCCATTCCCGCTGCCTCCCTCAGAACCCTGCTCAGGGCCTCAGGCTACGGCGCTCGCTTCCCGAGCCGGGAGGCGCGGCCCAGCCATGCCCGCAGCCACCTACTCTCAGGAACCTGCCCCCAGGACACGAGTTGTGAGGTCGGTGCCGCTCCAAAATAGCACCGGAGGGACCGAACCTGCCGGGGATGGGGAGATCACCGGGCGGGTCAAGGTCACAGAGGAGACAGCGGAGCCGGGCCGCCGCCAGCGGGAAAGCAGGGCAGGAACAGGGGCAAGGACAGGGACAAGGGCACGGACAGGGACTCACCGCCCGCGAAGCCGCAGCCGGGCGCAGCCAGCGCTTCGCAAGCCCCCGCGCAGCCGCCGCCGCCATCACGCAGACTCCGGGGGG
>WEKY01059627.1:135890-191034 GCA_013390045.1 Picathartes gymnocephalus
GGTGGGGTGGCGGGGGGAAGAGGGCGTGAAGGGCGCACGCGCGGGGCTCGGCGGGACAGACCAACCGTGCCCCGAGGGGGGGGCCCCCGCCCGAAGCTGCCGATCCCACCCCCCCCAAGAGTTGCGTGATGGAAGGTTCCTAAGCAGCTCCTGTTTTGACCGTAAAGAGTATTTTAAAAAAAAAAAAAAAAGCCTAGAATTGTGTTACTGCCATTATTTTTCCTTGGTGAAATATTGAAAAATGTATTTCTCCAATACTGTTAAGATTCAGCCTGACAGCGTCTGAAATTTTGCGTAATTAACAGGCCAAAATTATTCTTGGAAGTTGTGGGAAAGACCATTTCATAGACATAAGATTTAGACATAAGAAGGGTGAAGGAAAGACTGTATTGTCGCTCTAGGAAAAAAAGCAGACTCAGCCACCCCAGACGGTGGAATTCACATGCCGCTCACGGCTGCGTTTGGCGTTAATGGAACAAAAAGGGCCCGTCAGGGGCGGGGACGGACGTCCGGCACCGCCCGAGGCTCGGGCGAGCCCTTTTGTTGTCCCCCCCCTCTTTCTCCCGGCTGATGGGCCGGCCCGGGAGGGGGCGGGGCCGGCAGGTGAGTGGCAGCGCCAGGGGCCCGCGCGCTCCCGGGGTCGTGCGTGGGGGTCCCGCCGTGGGACGGGGCGGGAATGGGAGTGGGGATGGGAACGGGGATGGGCCCGGGATGCCGTGTCGCGGCCGGGGCTGCCGCTCAGAGCGGGCCAAGCTCCCGAGTGTCGGGGCCGCCGTCCGAGGGGCTCGGGCAGAAGTCCCAGTCCCCCAGCGGGAGGAGAAGGTGGCAGTGGGAGCGGTCCCGGCCCCTCTGCGCCCTGCTGAGGCCGCATCTCCCCTCTGTGCATCGCAGGTGCCTTCATGAATAACTTAAACGACCCTCCCAACTGGAACATCCTGCCCAATCGGCGCGATCCCGGCGATGACGGCAGCCGGTGGAACTACGCCCTGCTGGTCCCCATGCTGGGCCTGGCCGCCTTCCGTGAGTAGCGCTGGGCCCCCGGCCCTAGGGGGCTCCTGAAGAGTGCGGTGATACAGCCATGCCCCCTCTGGGGACTTCCCCAGGCCTCCTTGTTTGTAATGCTGTAAACAACAAACACTGTTGTTATCGCTAAGGCAATGATCACTTTTCATACATGGACTTGAGTCCATATCTAATAAGCTCCAATTTACAAAGCTCTCTCAAGAAAAATGGACACAGGATGTGCTGGAGCGCCCACAGGTGACAACCCCAGATGTTGGTGATGTATATTTATTTACTGGGCCTAGAACGTTCTCCGTGCAGTATCTGCATCAGAAACCTCCAGATCGTTTCTTCATCACTCTTATTTTCCTTCTCTAATCCAAGTAGTGTGACTATTTGCAGTAAAAGAAAAGGGGTATTTTACTTCAGAGAAAACATTTAAAGTGACTCACTATGAAATAGGGACCACAGAAACACATTTTGTGGGAACATGTAATTAGAAGTGATTATCACTGGGAAGGGCGGGAAAGAAAGGTTTTTACCACGTAGTAGCTTCATTTGAGGCATAGCTAACTAATCATTGTTACATATTATACTTGCATCTGAACTCTCATTTATATGTGATAGGTTGGATCTGGACCAGAGAATGTCAGAAAGAAATAGAAAAAGAAAAACAAGAGTACTACAGAAAAGAGTCGACTTTACAAAAAGACCTGGAAGGCAAATACCGGGATATAATCACGGAGAACCGTCGTGCTGTTGCTCACTTGGAGGTGGAGCTGGAAAAGGAACGCAACAGGACCCTGAGTTACCGAGAAGCTCTCGTGTCGCAGAGCCGCAAACTAGTAGAAGAGAGAAAGCTCCTAGAACAGGAGCAGGAGAAGCTGGAGCGAGAAAAACAAGTCCTTTTGCACTCGGGAGCAGAAGGTACCTTGTACCAGAGTTGCCTGGCAAAAGAGGAAGAGTGGCAACAGAGAGCTAATATTTTACTAAAAGAATTTGAGGAGGGACTGAAGGAAAGACAGGACATCTACTGCAGTCTTATTGTACCCAGAAGTCAGAGACTAGAAATAGAGAAAAATCTGCTAGTTAAAGCAGCAACTAATCCTGTTGCTATGGCTTTACATGTGGAGAGTGGCTTGAAAGATATTTTCAAACATGATAACTACTGTGGCAATGTGCTGAACAGAACCAGAAGTCAAAATGGAAAGCTTATGTGGCTGTATCTGAGATACTGGGAACTAGCTGTTGAACTGCAGAAATTCAAGAGGGTAGAAAAGGCCATGTTAGGAAAACGCTAAGTAGGGGAAGCAGTGGGATTCCGTGTGATCCACCGTGCATGGTAGGGACGATCACAGTTGTAGTCCCAAGCTGTTAAATTCTCCTGCCGTCTCTCCTCCTCCTTGCACTTGTATTTGCATGGGACATGTGCAGTGCTGGTGCCTTTCCTCTCACTAACAACAGATGCTCTGGTGAGCTGTGCATGCTCTTAAAACTCCGTGTGTTTGTGTTGCAGTATAGAGATACGCCAACTCCCCAAGTATCAGAAGCAGCAAAACAACTCTGTTTAGAGGGATTTGCCTCACTGATGGTGAGACTCCAGCAACAGGGAAGTGTGGTTTGTCTCCCCCAGGTGCCGTAGCACGTTGTGCTCCTTATCCCTGACATTTTACATAGTGTCTCAACACTGTCTTTTTTTATTACTATTATTTTTTTAAAATTTGTTTAAGCAAGACTGGTTTTGAGGCAGGTGTTTGGGAGACGGTGTTCAGCTGCTTCACACATAAATCTTACATGTCTGTATGTACAATTGTAGGAATATATTTATGCGTGAATGTATGTGTGTGTGTGTGCAAGTGTATGTGTTAGTATTCTGAGGGGAGGAATAGTTTGATCCTGTTTCAGATTGGTCAGTCTTGCATTGTCTTCCAGCTTAATACAAAAATAGTGCTTTATGAATGAAGCATCCAAAAGATGCTAATTCAGATAACACATAAAGAAACAGACTGATATCTTATTGGCATTTGGGACCCATTCTCAAATTCTAGGGAGTGTATAAACTGGAAGTTATATTTTCATATATTGGAGATAATTTAAGAATACTTGTTTTTTTCTCACTCAAGGTTTTAGTTGTAACCCAGCAATGTGCCATCATTATGGATGTTCCCATGCCGCTGCTTTTGTCTGTCAGGGCACTGGCTGCCACCTGGTTTGCTTGCAGGAGCCTCCTTGCCACTGCACCTGGCTATGTTCCTCGGACAGTTCCTGTTGTTATTTGCAGATGGGAAACTAAATGCAGCCTGCACTGGTAGCCACTACTCCCTCTCCACCTGTCTCCCTTCTCCCAGAACTGAAGTACGTACTCTTTTCCATGCCTCTTAAATTTTGTGCTTGTGGTTCACCACTTTACATACACACGACCATGAAAGCCTACAGATATACAAGCTTTGCACACTTCTAAGAAAGGGGGCTTTTAAATTTAGCTGGTAAAATAAAATAGATTCAGTAAAAATAAAATAATAGGTACAATAAAATAATAGGGGGAAAAAAAACAGATCCAGATTTTAAAAATCCAACAACAAACAAATTTTAAAAACCCCAGTGCATTTCAATACCTGAAATTTCTTAGGACTTTGGGTATGCTTTGGGTCCTTTTAGCAGTAGAAACCACCTTTTTTTCAAACGTGCCATGTATTTCGAATAGTCATATTTTTCTTCCTCCTTTCTAATCCAGCCTTAGACCTCAAAGGGGCAGTGTTTACCCTTTTGTTTATAACATCTAGTCTTCTCTGTTGCTTGACTTTGGTTAGTGCTGTTAGGTTGTCAGTTCATTAATTAGCAGCTAATTATTTTCTGTGGGTAGACTTCACAAGCACGTTTGCTTTAGACAATCATGTAGAACCATGGCTTGGAAGCAATCCAAGCTAAGTGAATGCCCATCCTCCTGCAGATGTGGGGTTTTTCTCTTACTATTTTCTCCTTGTTTCATTTTAGTCTGAGCACAGAAGACAATCTTTTGAAACAGTGTATGCGACTTAATACAGTTACTAACAGAAATATCTAACATGGAGCAAAACTCCTGAACAGAATAGATGTTTTCCAACTACTTGGTTTTCCAGTTGAGATTTTGCTCACCTTGGTAGTACTAATTGTACTGTTGCGTTGACTTATTAATCTTTTTTTCATACTGATTTTTTTTTAAATAAAGTTTTAGTAGATAAACTTGGGGAAAAAAAAAGATCAAAAACACCATAAGGGCCACAGTTTGTCTAGGTGCCAAGCGTATGCGGGTTGGGAGATGAGAACGCAATTGAGTTGCTACTCATGTGTGACACCCTGAGCCAAGCTGCTGCCGCTGAACATAGGCACACAGTCTAACTGCCCAGGAGAAAAAATGAGTTTGAATAACAGCCCATGTTTAATTCCTTCAGGATGTGGAAAGTGACTGTCCAGCTGTGGCATGCTTCACACTTTCCTGCAGGCAGTTAAGCTGTTCAGCTGACTAAGAGCAGACAGAGAATCAGTGCCAGTGTATTTGAGATTCTTGCCTTGAATTTGTACAACTTAGCATTAAAGGATCAAAGGTTTTATGCTTCTTCATTTTTTCATAGTTTGTCACTCATATCACTCAGAATGTTTAAAGATAATGTAATCAGGGGTAAAATACTATTTTTTCAGTATAAATATGTACATTCAAGCCTTACACACTTGACTGATCAGGGTTGGATGCAATGTAGTAAAGGTTTGGTATTTCTCTTTTTTAGAAGTGTCATTTATTTGTACAACTAATTGAACTATTGTTCATGGACACTTTAAAGATCATTGTATTAAGACTAAAGAGTTATTTCAGAAGGCTTTTTAAAAGCATATAACTGGTTTAGAAGCCTTGGTCCTATTAGTTTCTACCAAAACTCATGTTTATGGGTATGCAATGTATTGTTGAAATGTTCCCCCTTCCTAGGTTGTTATGCTGAAAATTCCAATGTAAGTTTTATCTTGCCCAGCACTTGTTCTGAATTAATTAATTGTTTGGAACTGCCCATATACATATGTAGAATGCAAGAATAATTTGTTTTCAAAGTATTTAATGAACTTATTTTTGTTATTAAATTGTCACTCAGCCATTAAACAATAACAACTAATAAAAACCTTTACATATTTCTGCACTGTTTTGTAACTTGGGCAAGGTGAGTGGGAGAACTGGAATTTGCTACTTCATTCAGACTTTCCAAACTAATTGCACCATTTAAGGTTTTACAAATTGTACATTTATTTTAATTGGCATATAAAAAGTTTTGGTCTTGGTGCTGTTGTAAAGTCTTTTTCTTAGGAAAGAACACGGTTAAACAGGTAAGTGTGGAGCATTAACTAAATATGTGGGTTTAAAGGTGACGATCCCTCTGAAAGACTAGGGACATTCCTTCAACAGAATGTTGTGTAGGATATTCTGCCTTCCTCCAGAATCCCTCAGATATCTCATTCTGCATGTCAGCTGCTTTTAATTTCCCTCATTTTCCTGCTCTATGTGAAGAACTGCAGTCCAGCTGCTCTTGGACAGTGTTCGCATACTCTGGAAATCCTTGGTCCTGTAATAAGAGATCCTCAATCTATTTGTATTTGACACAATCTTTCACCATCCTCTGGCTCTTTAAAGCATGAGTTTGGGCACTCCTGTGTGAGGATGAGAAAACAGTGAGTGTTGCTCTGCAGAGGATACAAGGCAGAAACAGTGGTCCAGTTACTGTGGTGAAATCAAAGGAATGTGAGTTATTGCTGTGATAAAAGGATGAAAGTCAAGTTGAAGTTGTGGTGCAGCTGGATATGAAGGCTTTGCTGGTATGCTTGCAAAGGGCCACATTTATTGGTCATTAATTTACTGCCTTGTCCAGGAGATTTCCCTGGTCACTGCATATCTGAGACCACAGATGGACCTGTTAAGAAATAACTCTCTGAAAATTAGTGTAGCTCCGCAGTGAGGCAATGGCCACTTCACAGCAAAACAGCTGAGTGATTGTTGCAACAAAACTGAAAGTAAACTGAAAGTGAATGTTCTTCTGGAAACAAGGAGTCTGCGGATGGAAGAGTTTGAGGAGAGCTGGTGGATTGCAGGAACAGTGGTGGCAGCTGTTCATAGTCATGCACCCCAGCAGCCCTGTGCTGAGATGACCCGAGCTGCCCAGATGCTGAAAAAATAATGCCTCTTCACTCTTGTGCTCATACCAGGTTTATATTTCTGAGATACCTCACCTTACCACAATCAAAATCCTCGTCTGCTGTTTGTATCACTGGATGCTGCTTCCCCCTTGTGGCTGATGGCTCTTCCAGCCAGCAGCCGCAGCCCGTGCTCTGTTCCCATGAGCTCCGCTGGAGCTCATCTCCTAATGCTACGCAGTCAGAGCTCTCTGGCCCGAACACCTCCGGGGCGTAGTAAAGAGAGAGGTGAGCAAAACTGTGGTGTTGGGTGACCAAACCAGAATGAACTTGTCTCCACCGAGGTGGGTGCTGCGGCAGACCTCTGTGCAAAAGCAGCAGGCAGGGGTTGGGTGTAGTTCAGCAACCTGTTAGCACCTCATCGTATACTACAGCTCTAGAAAAGAAAACTGCGACAAACTCGATTAAAGAACACTGATCATTGTTTAATGAAAACAGCATGAAGCAATCTACAGCTGTCAACATGTTCTGCTGCCTGCTGGAGGAGAGACTTTGTGGTGAGACTGATCTCAACCAATAGCACTTCACTGACTAAGAAATTTAGGGGGATGCTGACCATTACAGAACAGTTTGGGTTGGAAGCGACCTTTAAAACTCATCTAGTCCAACCCACCTGCAATGAGCAGGGACATCTCCAAACAGACCAGGTTGGTCAGAGCCCCATCCAACCTGACCTTGAATGTTTCCAGGGTTGGGAACACCTACCATCTCTCTGGGCAACCTGTGCGGGTGTTTTACCACCCTTGTAAAAAAATTCTTCCTTATGTCTAGTCTAAACCAACCCTCTTTTACTTTAACATCATTACTCCTTGTCCCATCACAACAGGCCCTGCTAAAAATTTACCCCTGTTCATAATAAGCCCCCTTGAAGTACTAAAAAGCTGCAGTAGGGTCTCCCTGAGTTATTTCTTCCCCAGGCTGAACCCCAATTCTCTCAGCTTGTCTTCACAGAAAAAGCGCTCCAGCCCTCTGATTATGAGACCAGACAATTTGGTGCTGTCCACAGAAGTATTTCTACACCTATGCTCCTCACCTGTATTTCTCCTCAAAGTTATTCTAAAGGTGAGATATGTTCAAAGATGAAAGCAGTATTTGGTGATCTTCTGACTGTATATAGTGAAATATTAGAGACAGCACATGTCCCTCCCTGGTGTCAACATGAAGAACAAAACAACAAAGCATGCTGCTGCTGGAGCTGATACTACTTCAGTGAAATATTAATATATAAAGTGAAGTAAATATTAGTCAAACTACCAGTATAGACAAATATAAAAATTGTGCCTGTTTCTGGGAGATAAAAAGGAGAAAGAGGCTGCATGGCATCCATGTCAGCTTAGTTCTGGATGAACTACACCAGACATGCTTTTCATAGCTTGTTGCCTTTAATTCTTCTATGGCTAAGAGCACTTCTACTTCCACAATAAACATGAAATGAAAGTTTCTGGGCATGTCACATTGCTGAAGGAAACTCCTTGACACCATAAACCACTCCAGAATGGGATGGATGTAGAAGTCACTGTGTATGACATCCTACCTCTGTTGTGTTCCCAGTAGCTTGGGACAGAGTTCCAACAACAGCTCAGTTCTGTCTTATTTCTCCCTTGCAGTGATACTTCTTGGCACAGAACTTCTCTCCCATCTGGAGAAGTTTACAATCTCATGGGAAGAAATTTAGGTTCCAAAGTTTATTGGACATCTCCAAGGTCTTTAGGTATCCCTGACTGAACTGCTGTGGGCTGGTTGGCAGCAGCTTTCAAGCACTTATGTAGGGAATCCAGTCATGCCAGCTGAGGAGCTGTGAGAGCTGTGCCTTTTGGTTACTCATCAGGTAGAGTTTGAGAACAACAGTGCATAAAACTTAGATCAGGTTAAAGATCTACAGATCATTTATTGGCAAGGTAAACTGTATGACCACCTGCAATTGTTTATTACCCTGAAAATAAACAACTCTGAAATACTTTGCCTGTGTATCTCCCTTTCTAAGATGATCATTATTGTACCCTAGGCTGGAGATTTTGAGTCTGCTCTTGAGCCTGAGGCTCCCTTTTTGCACCTCTGGTCAAGGATTGGCAGCATGTAAAAGGATTTTGTGTTTTCCTCACCTATTTTAAAGGATGGGCTGTCACAGAGACTATTTCATTTAACTTCTTCTTCTTCTTCATCTTCTTCTTCTTCTGCTTCTTCTTCTTCTTCTCCTTCTCCCTCTTCACCATCTTTACATTTCCATCCTTTCCTGGTTTAGGCTCATTACACAAGCAAGAGTAATTGTATTGCTATAAATGATGCTTTGACTACCAAGTAGAAGCTGACATAAAAGAAAATAGGATTAAGGCTGGTGAGATATTGCTATAGAGTTATTAGAGTAAGAGACTTCACACCAGTGTCTGCTGCAGTATTAAAAAGGGTCAGAAAATAATGTAGTTAATCCTAATAGCCTGGTATATTGCAAGGAATTATGAAAATACCTGGATATTTACGTATTTGTCCTATGTCATACCAGGCATGACATAATCACAGTGAAAGGATGACATTGCATTTCATGCCTGAAACTATTGGTTGCAACCTGAAACCCAGTTGCAAACAATGTGTATTGCCAGTGGTCTCTGCTTTTCTCAATGGCTTTATATGAAAGGAATTGTTTTTTTAACAGAACAGTCCTGTCCTTCTTCTTCCTATTTGTCCTCCCTTTCACAGGATCCAGAAAAAAACCTCCCCTGATGCAGTCTCCTCCAGCCTGTGATGGAGGGCAGAAGAATCATAGAATCATAGAATATCTTGAATTGGAAGGGATCCTGAAGGATCATCAGTTGCAGCTGCCTGCTCCTCACAGGAGCATAGCTGCACAAAACTTTACGTGGCTGTAAAAGATTTCAGTTTGCTTTTAAATTATCTCAAATGTTTTATTGTGACAATAAATAGGAACAATTAATACAATATTATGAAACTATGCGGAGCAAGTTGATGTGAAAGCTGTTGCACAAGGAATCTGCTGAATCTTTTATGACCCAAGGCTTCAGACTTCAGTTTTTGGCACTGGATTCCCAGTCTTTTGCTTCATTTATTCTTGTTGCTAAATAGAGTGCTAAATAATACCTTTATTAGGAATATTCATAACCCAAGGTTGGTGATTTCACCACTTCCCTGAGAAGCCTGTTCCAAAGCCTGGCCACCCTTTCCAGGAAGAAGTTTTCCTTAATATCCAATCTGACCCAAGCCTCTCCTGGTGCAAGTTGAATCCCTTTCCTCTGGGTCCTGTCACTTGTTACCTGGAAAAAGAGACCAACCCCCAAATCAGTACAACCTCCTTTCAGTCCTTCTCCACATGGAATAACTTCCTGAAGGGCTGGAAGGAAGCTAAGCGGGCTCAGGGGTTCCTGTGCTGGCACAGGGAGGTCACAACAGGAGCAGCTGGCCGGTTTGGTGGACTGTGTCAGGCTGCACCTAAGCTGCAGAGGAGGACAGCTTGTGTCCCAACTGGGAGCATCCCTGTGGAGCCAGGCTGCCGTGGCATTCTGAGGGTTGCCCATAGCCAAGAGTCCCTTGGCCCAGGTGGTACCACACCATGACCAGAGCTGGACCCACAAAAGGAAACTAGTATCCTCTCCTTCCCGTGGCCTTGATTTATATCCCCAAAAACCTTCTGTTGCCATTTCTTTTCTTTATTGCCACCCCTTCTCTTACTTTTTCATAACATCATCATCATCATCCTGAGAGATGAAAAATATGTTCATCTAAGAAAAGGAGTATGCCCACATTCTTCCACAAATGCCTGTGTGTATGTGCCAGTAAAATACAGGATTTTTATAAGGGGGCTATTTCCTTTCTAACTGGGTTTTTGTAAAATTGTGTGTTACGTACAGAAAAGTTGGCTTACTTTTTTGTATAGCCCGCTTTAATTTTTGAAAAAATAGTACATTAAAAATATGTGGGTAGGAGACAAAAAGACAAGTGTGTCATTAGACAAGTTTTAACACAAGTAATCCAATCTAAATGTAAGATCCATTTACTCCTGCATTTATAATTAGCAGTATGCAATACATTTCTTGTGCAGCAGTCTATATCATGAAAGGATGGATTTCATAGAGGTTTATTAGCCCTAATAAACCTGTGGGACCTGCCAAACATATGCCTGGTATCACTTGAAGAAGGAGCTTACTTTAGAGGGCAGGAAGGGGCTCTGTTGAATAAACAAGTGACAGTGACAAGGGAAGGGCAGCCCCAGCTGGTTTATTGCAGTCCACAGGGTGGCAATATAGACAACACTTCCGAGCACCTGTGGCTCAAATTGGAGCTGGTGTCACTGCTACTGTTAAGTCCTCCAGAAAAAGGCACAGTGCCTTCCAAGGTCATTAGCCATGCTATTACCCTGATAAAGACATTTAAACTAGATGCCAGACCAGCGTATTTGCTTCTGCAAATATTTAGCAACTGATAGATAACTAACAACCACTGGCACCTTGCATTACAAGAGCAAGATTAAATTATTTGAAAAGAGCATTTACTCAGTGTAAGGCAATCAGGACTGTATTTTTGGATCCTGATAGAAGCTGCTTGCACATGAAACCTAGCAGATAAAAATTTTCAGTAGACCAGTTGCCATGTGCCCACAACTAGATGTATTAATCGAACTAAATATGAGATATAACATGAACAGAGTGGTGCAGTTGACACAACAGAAGGAAGGGATGCCATCCACTGGGACCTGGACAAGTGTGAGAAGAGGGCACATGAGAACATAATGGTGTTCAACTAGTCCAAGTGAAAACTGCCACACCTGGATCAGGGTAATCCAAAGCACAAATACAGGCTGAGTGGCGAATGGACTGAGAGCACCCCTGCAGAGAAGGATTGTTGGGATGCTGGTGGACAAAAACCTGAATGTGAGCCAACAGTGTGCATTTTCAGCCCAGGAGATGAATCAACCAACTTCTGCATCAAAAAAAGAGTGACCAGCAGGTCAAGGGAGGTGATTCTCCCCTGTACTCTGCGCTCATGAGTCTCCACTTGGAGTACTGCAACCAGCTCTGGGGCACTCTGCAAAAGGAAGATGTGGACCTGTTGGAGCGAGTCCAGAGGTGTCCACAAAGATGATCAGAGAGCTGGAGCACCTCTCCTACGAAGACAGGCTGAGAGTTGGGCCTATTCAGCTTGGAGAAGGGCAGGCTCCAGGGAGACCTTAGAGCACCTTCCAGTACCTAAAGGGACTACAAAGAAGCCAGAAAGGGACTTCTGACAGGGCATGCAGTGATAAGACAAGCGTAATGGCTTCAAAATTAAAGACAGTAGGTTTAGATTAGATAATAGGAAGAAATTCTTCTCTGCAGGGGTGGTGAGGCACTGGGACATGTTGCATAGGGAAGTTGTGGATGACCCATCCACAAGCTGGGTGGGGGCTTTGAGCGGCTTGGTGTAGTGAAAGGTCTCTCTGCCAATGGCTGGGAGGTTAAATGGGCTTTAAGGTCTCTTTCAAAGCATTCTGTGATTCTGTGATGACTCTGGGAAAAAAGAACTAGGTAAAAAAATCTAATTATGATAGTAAGCTGTGCTTGCAAGAAGAAATGGTGGTCTAAGGGGAGGTAACTAAGGCAGTTCCTGAGGGATCAGTTTAGGAACAATGTTTTGTCATTCTTCCACTAGTGACTAAGAACAAAAAATAGTAGCATGGTAATTAAATATTCCTGATACATTCTCAGAAGGATTGGGTATGCTGTAATAGTATCATTCAGGAAGGACTCTGCAGCTCAATGCACTAGAGTAGCAGAAATGGAGTGAAATTGTACATGCTTTCAGGAACTTAGAAAAGGAAGTTCTGCCACAAGCTAGGAAATCCTTAGTTGGAATCAGTAAAGGAGAAGAAAGTTGCTGCTCCAGTGGTTAATCAAGAGATAGCACATCCACAGACCTGACAGAGTCATGAAAAAGGCAAGTTCTATCACTAGGCAGACTGACAGATGTATCAGTCACATTGGGGAAATATTAATACCTATCATTATTAAGGATGAAGACTTTTTTTTTGGGTAACTTTTCTATCCAAAGGTATTGAAAAGCCTTTGGAATCAACTTCCAATAAATATAAGATTACAAAGGGATGCTATGATGTGTTCACCTCTTTTTCCAGGGGTTGGACTTATAAGATCTCTCCTAGTTCTTTTGTTTGACCAACCTGTATCACTGCATGCCATGAGCCTGTAGCTGACAGCATTTCTTATGACATATACAGTGTTAGATTTTATATACAGTTTTCAGTGAAAAGTGACTTATCTTTTGAAAACAACAAGGTTCAAAGGGAACAGTTTTATTAAGATTGTGCTGAAATAATGAGGATAGAAGTAGTATCTGTGATATTTGTTAACCAGTGTCTTTTTTTTCATTTTTGACCACTATATCTAGGGTCACTGAAAAGGTGAAGGAACCTTTGATTTCAAGCCCATTTATAAGAAAGACGTTATGTTCTTCAGACCTTGTTCTGTACTGATTAGAGGCATTGGGGTAAGCAGATTATGCTTATGACTTTAAAGGTCAGATTTTATAATCCCTTTATTCTCCATCCTTTTGGTCAGAACATTTAGTAGATTACAATCTATTACAGAGAAACATTTATTATGAAACATACAATTTTGTAAGCATACACATTTGGAAACTGAACGTGATGGTGAGTCACCATCAGTTTATCTTCCTGATAAAAAATGAAATCTCTATATTTAGTCTGAGGCCAGTGGAATCCTACTATTCCTCATTTGCTAGGGCTATAGTTTATTTAAGTGAGTTTAAACAGGGGAGTGGCAAGGGGTGTTACATATCCTTATAGGCGATTAGGGTTTATAGCCAAATAATCTCCTGAATTACATTAGCTGAAATCAATGTATTCTACTGGATGAACAGACTGTTCTGTAAAACCTTGGCAGATAAAGCATTAATAAGTGTCAGAGCTGACTTGGTCAATCGAATGATTTGCTGACGCTTCTTTTTACCACAAGCCTGCACTTACAAGTCCAGTGCCAAAGGTTCAGTATATAAAGCTGAAGAGAGCAAATAGATGGTCTCTTTTTGAGCAGGGTTCTGACAAGCTGCCTGTTTCATTACTCCTCACTGGCAGCACTTTCAGTCAGGAAATCTAAAACATGGTAAAGCTGAAGCTGCCCAATCCTGGCCTGGAGGACAGGATACCTTCCCATGCTGAACTTGAGGTTCTTGAGAAAGAAGAGGCAGACTCCAGACCAAAATGGGACAACAAGGCTCAGTATATGTTGACCTGTGTAGGGTTTTGTGTGGGCTTAGGAAATGTCTGGAGGTTCCCGTATCTCTGTCAGAGCCATGGAGGAGGTATGTGTTTAATACATCTTAACTAACTTTGGATATAAACCAGGTTCAATCTCTCTTTTGGTAAAAAAATAACAGAATATGTTCAGAACTGTTCAGGTCCTGTGAGAACAGTGATGTTCTCTCTAGAAGACTGTGTAACAGAGAAGGTAATTTCACAGGTCATGAACAGCCACTGAAGTCACGTTAGTGATGGAAGAAAAGGAAGAGTCTGTTTTTATTTCAGGACCCAGGATTGAACCAATGAGTCTTCCACTGTCATGTACATAGTTTATTATCTCAATCTAAACCCAATGTTGCTTTACATACATATATATAATGTGTATTTAAAATATTAATAAACTACTTGGGACTATGGTTCTGATCATGATCCCAAATGATCTTTTTATAATAGGTTTCCCACTGGGCTTGGACTGATCTGTGTATCACCTGTAGAGTCAGTGTTTGTGTAATTTGTGCTAGGATGAATTTGTGCAGCATCAATGAAGTTAACATTAAGAATACTTTTTTAGCAGTTGTTATTAAGTCATTTAAAATCCAGGTGTATGTTATTTGCTGTATAATTTACTGGCACTCCTTAGGGTTTAGGTAAGGACTGAATGACCATGTCAAAAATATTGTTCTCTTTTGCTGTTTTGAAAGGTAATTTACAGCTGAACCATTGCTTAAATATTATACAACAACATAAAATTTTCATTTTCTTACAGACTTTTCTGTCTGCTATCTGGATATTGTTCCTGTTTCACTCTGGGATATCTGTAAATTGTATTTGTTCCTTTGTAATACTTGGTCTTGAAAGAAAAATTTTGACTTAAGGAACAGTATTTTAAAGTAATTTTCTTTACATGTACATGGTGAGATGTTTAAAAATTGCTCTCCTAAGAGTAGGGGCAAATGAGGGCTCTGTGGGGAGTTGCTCACACAGACTCTGGGACATGGAATAACAGGTGGCTCAGTTGCAAGAGGAGATGCTTTTATCAGTAAGATTTCTCTAACATGGGCTGATGTTTAGAGCTTGCAGTGCAAACTGGAGGTCAAATGCAGCAGAGTCAGCTCTTGTAGCAAAAAAAGTTACAACACACACACAATCAGAAGCCTTTTTCTATATTTGACAATTCTAATTTGAAAAAAGTGGACATATATCTCCAAAATTGATGGCACTCATTGGCTTCTCAGGTTCCTATACTTATTTTCAGAAAGTGGATGTGCCTGCTTTTCCAGGATGGATTTATAGGCACTCCCCTTCTTTTTGTTCTTTCTTTCCCTTGTGTTGTAGTCATGTGAAATGCAGCTGAAAAGCAAGAACCCAACAAATGCAAAGAACTTGGTATGGATTATGGTTTTATGACTGATGTCAGTGAAGATTTATGAATTACTTGTGTGTGTGTGTCAGTCCTCTGGCAGCAATTATTTTTCTTTCTCATCATCCTGTAACTTGTCCTTCTCAGAAAACACTGTCAGGAACACTGACAACAATTAACCCTGGCTTCTTTTTTTCCCTGGGACTCTCTCTCTCAGATTTTAGGCAGAATTTGAAAGGGAGCACATAGCAAAGGAATTATAAGCTAATACACAAATATGTGTCCTTCTAGCCAGACTTGCTACCTTCTCTAATAATTCTTCTGCCCAGCAACGAATGCTGTGACTCGTATCAATAAACACAAGTAATCAGCAATGCCTTCCTGTGACTTCTAAGAAAGGATTCCCTAATTTCATCACATATAAGGATGGAGAGCTATTGTGCAATACCTCCTCCTTCTCCTCTGCTGTACAGTGCATTTCAGCCTCTTGTGCTAGGTCTAAATCCAAATCCTGCCACCACTGTCCTCCTCTCATTACAGTTTCTCATCTCAAACTTTTCCCTTAAATCAGAAAAAAAACCAACCTGCCCGCTCTTTGGATGGATGCCTTTGAATTTGAACATGTGATTGTTTGTATTGTAGAAACAGATCTTGAAGTTCTTATTTCTGAAGATATTTTGGTGTTGAGACAATTTCTGCCTCATGAGATTTTCTGGCTCCTGCATCTGTAATTCCTATTCAGCCATGTTCGCAGCACACCAAGCACCCAACAGAGGCTGCACTGCAAGGTCTTGGATTGCTGCTGTCAGGTGCCTGAAGGAAACTCCCTGACACCATAAAACCACTCCAGAACAGGATGGTTGTGGCAGTCATTGTGCATGACATCCTACCTCTCTTATGCTCCCTCTATCCAGTTTCACCTACATCCAGTTCGAAATGTGTATTTACTACACATTTTGGGCAACTTTTGCCCTACTCTTTGCCCCTCAACACGGAGCATTCATTCATCTTTGCATTTGTGTGATCCACTCAGGGGCACAGATGTGCCTCTGTAACAGAGTAGGGTAAAACTGCAACACTATGCACCTTTTTCCAAATTATCCACTAGAAAGCAGACGCTTCAATGGAGTTCACTGAGGAAACTCCATTCTTCCCCAGTAGTTACAGTGCCTTTACCCTGGATGGTGTATGTCTTCATACTTTGTGTCTTCAAGATATGTCTTCACTGAATCCTGGGTGCAGAGCAGCAGGAATCCCTGCTCCTGCTCTCCCACTGGAAATGAGGATTATGTTCCTCCTCAGATTGTTCCCAGAGTGATTATTTTAGAGTCCTAAAGGTCACTTTGGATAGGATGGTTATGCATGAAGAGATTTTTAAAAACCCCTACCAGTTACTTGCTGTGCAGAGAATACCTGCAATGGATACGAAAAAGTCCTGTGTGGCCACATATCAGATATTAGGTATGTGCAGAACCAAGGTTGCATAGACTGTCTCCTGAAAATTGTTCCTAATTTCTAAGGATTGGCTTTGCTTTCTTAACTTCTTTCTTTTTGAATATGAGTTATATGGATGAATGTTTGGATCATTTGGATGGTTGAGGTCTGGTAGCAATGGTGTGGAGAGTATTTCAGCCAAGAACACTCCTGAATGAGGCTGGATGTCCATCTACTTTGGGAACCGGCACTTGCACATTTTACATCCCTTATGAAACATAAATGAACAACAGTGAACTATAAAATTTACCCTTGTGTGGTACCTGGACTTCAAAAAAGGTGGATTTTTTTTCCCTGCAAATTGTCTGCAGTGAAGGTGGTTAGGAACACTGAGTTTATAAGTAACACTTATTTTCAGGTGTTGAGCTTAAATCTGGAATTATATAAGAGCTGCTGCTTCTTCCTAATCACAACACTGTGATAGTGTTTTAACACTGAGATACACAGTCACAAAAACAAATTAGTGGTTGCATAATTTACTTACTTTTGTTGTCATAGATATTGAGTTTATATTTCTAAAAATGGAATATTTACTCCAGTGAAATTCAGTAGAGCAAAGCACATTTTGTCCTTTAATGTCTTAAAAGTTGTCAAATACGTCATTACCAAAGGCAAAACAGAGTTCAATTTGCACATAATGTAAAAGGTGTGATGTTTGCCTCAATGGTTTCACCAGCTTAATGAGATTGAAATTTCCCTTCATTTGATAGCTGTCTCTGACATTGCTCATAGCTTTTGTTTAATCTTTATTGAGCAACATGTCATTTAATCAACTGATAAACATTTTCATTTTATCCCTGATGACCATTATAAAAAAGAAGATGCATATTTAATGTTTAAACCATTGATTTAAAAAGAAGTTTCTAACTCTACAGCTCGCATATGGAAATGCTGCCACTGCATGAGGGCAAACTTTTTTATCTCTGTGCATGCCACACAGAAAGAAGGGACAGCAATGTCGTCAGCAACTCCTCACTTAGCAGTTGATGAAATAACATGTTGCTACAGTTGAGGTCTAAGAATATGTTAGTAGAGTAAAACATCTCCGTCTGAAGTCTGCCTGCCTTCCCTTTGTGGGGAATTATGTGCAAGCAATAATGACTTTTTTTTCAATTTGACATAAGAAGCTCTTAGATTAGAGAGCAAATAACAGCTATACAGGTGTTCAAACCAAATATTATTTCTTTTGAAATACAGTATTGAAACTGGATGGGAATCTAATATCTCAGTTGTAAGGTTTTCAGGCTGGAATATCTATCATTGTTTGTGTACATCTATACAGTGTTTATTTTCAGATCATTGGTTCATTTGTTAGGATCATAAATTGTGACAGATTAAAAAGTATTGGTTTACTTTTTTGTGGCCCATGTGAACCTGGAAGTGTTCTAAAGGTGTGTGGGTGCGGCACCTGGGGACATGGTATAGTGGTGAACACTGTGGTTAGTGATTGGACTCCATGATCTTAGAGGTCTTTTCCAACCATAATGACTCTATGATTCTATATAGCAGCTTTGCCAAGTCAAATTATTATTTTTCGATTATAGCTTCTTTCAGAAAGGTTGGGGAGAAGTTGAGAGAAAGGGAAAATACAACAGAGATGGATTTCTGAGCTGGCTGCTAGGACTGAACCCTAGAAACCAAAGAACCCAAGAAAGAGAAAAGAAATTTCATATATAATTGAGAGCTTTACTTTTATTTCTCTTGAAAATATAACAATATTCCTACAGCTAAATACTTGTAGTTTCAAATACATAAAATGCTATTCAAAACTCTGAGCCCTTTACGGCACGTGCCGAACATCAGGATGAATGACTAATCACTGAGAAGTGATTGGTGCTCCAGAAAAGATATTTTTTATTGAAGCCTGTTGCCAAAGGTAGCTGTACAGACATGGTATTCTCAGACAGCTATAAAGCATGTCATTTAGCCACACACAAAAAACTTTCTTACTAAAAAATCATCAATTTTTAAAATCCATGTGCTTCATCTTGCTTGCATTAAAAACTAGCTACTACTTTAAAAATGTAGACTGACAAACTGAAAACATTTCAGAGGAAAGCCAGAAGAAAAACTGACTTGGGACGTACTTTTTATTAGTCAAAGACTGAAGGACTCATTATGATTTGCTATTTGTAGAGATGTTTGCTAAACTTCCAACTTTGCTGACTATTCCTCTCGTTCTGCTGTGTCAGTCTATCCCTTCAGGAAAAGGATTATGTGGAGATCATGTCCAAGAGGAAGAGCATCTCATTTGTTTTCTTCCTCACTTCTCGCCTCTCAGCCACACCCCCTTCTCAGGAGACCATTTAGTCCTTGCAAGAACAGCCTTGCATTAATGTGGAGCAGCTCCGTGATGGATCCAGGAGCCTCGGGCTGCTGCTGCCTCACTTTGGAGACAAGTGGCTATTTTGTAATGCCAGAAAAGAGTGAACTGCAATGATCCACCCTAGTTTTGAGGAGAGTGATCTCCCCTTGTTGCGAATTCAAATTTAGCATTGTGGTCTTAGTTGAGATATTGTTACAAATGGTGTCAGTGCTAAAGCAGTCAATTCCTGACTTGGGTCTTTCTGACTGTGTATTTTCATGTCACAAACCTGTGAAACATATAGGGCATATTCCACTTTTTGAGGACCTAGGATCTCTTCCAAAACAAGATTCTTTCCTCTGTTTCGCACCGCTCCAGGGACTTCTACAAATTTACTGACTGCATGAGCTACTACTGTCAGATGTAACAGGGCAGCCCTCTCTCCATGCTTTATTGACTGCAGGCTGAAAGGCATCTAAGCCACAAATGACAGTGGACTCCTCATCCACCTGTGCCTGGCATCACTGTTGACAGTGCAAAGGTTTTGCCCATGTTGGCAGAGGTTCTGGGACTCACTGAAACTGTGTCAGACTCAGTCACTACAAGGAACTGACTCCATCTGTCCTTTCAGTTTCTAAAGGCTTGTCCCATTTTGTCTTTATGGACTTCCTTAGCTGTACACTGGTGTGCACCTAATGGCCCCCATTCATCTGATTAGACATGCAGTGCCTGCAAATTTAGCTTCAGATAGTTTGTTCTCTGCTGATTCTCCACTCTCTTTCTGTGATTAACACTTCTCCTAACTGTTTTACTTTTCCTTTCATAGAAAACAAGATTTTTGCAGTGTATGCAATGAGGGTGCCCACACTGCTGCATTCCATCCACTTATATCCTGATGGATTCCTTTCCTGGTGGGAGGAAACCCACCATCCCCCTCCTGATGGGAGGGTCAGTGGGACAACCTCCACACACAGAGCCTCTGGCCTTTCACAAGTGCAAGCAGCCATAAATAAGTCCTGTGCTCCAACCTCATGTCAGGCTGGCACAGTTTCCCCTCGTGTCACACTCTGACCAGGAGCTCTCATGAGGGTAAGATCAGAGAAGGACACAATCATTGTGTTTATACCAGCAGTTTTAAATTCCAGAGTATTCTCTCTGTTTCAAGCCCAAGACACTTCATAAGAGTCTGAAACCTGACCCTGCAGAGTTTGTATGGATGCCTCATCTGGATCTTCTCTTGTTACCTGCTCTTTTGGGTGCCATATAGGTCTCTGCTATGCCACGCTCTCAATTCTCCCTGGTAAAGCCCTTCCTCAGCAATGGTAATAGTCAACTCCAGAAGATGGATCTGTACAACTACTTGATCCAAACACTCCCAGTTTGCACTGTGGATAACTCTTTGTCACCCTTTGAAACTCAGCTTGCAGTGATTTTAGATCATGCCTTGAAACTTAAGCATGGACTGGCAGTTAGTTCAGCCAAGGTGCTCCTAATGGAGATACATCACCTTTTTCGTGTCAGGTCACAGTAAGATCACTTGGGGGCTTGATAAGAAATTATCTCCATGGTCAAAGATCTTGTTGAATAAGGCAAAATACAACCTTTATAGTCTTTTCAAACTATGACCAATTGTTATTTATCATACCTATCAAAGAAAAATCTATTTTGATAGGTACCATCTCTGTTGGCAGAAGTGGGGGAAGATCAGGCTGTTTCCCATGCAGCTTTAGATAGCATTCAAAGGTAGTCTGAACCTTTTGCTTTCAGCGGACAGCAGGCAGACTGATATTTTGATTTAGGCTCCATTTTTTGTCACTAATCTTAAGTGCACAGTTCACTTCCACTCACACAATTCTAGCAGGCTGGGCAGACGTGGCTTTCCCTCCAGGACAGAGAGATTCAGCAGCAGCACGGTCCCAACACCACAGCTCTCTCTGTCAACAGCATAGTGTGTAAAATTTGCTGCAGGACTCTCACAGTTGAACCACCTTCTGTGGTGGACATAGCAGGCGTGTTCTATCAGCCTCAAGGGATTTCCTCCAGATGCTTGCAGAGGTACCTTTATTAAGATGCTGTAGAAGAAGTCTTTAAGCATAACATATCTATGACAGAGCAGTCAGATAAAGGGTTTCCATGACTGTCCTTGCACAGACACAAAAATAGGAAAGGAAAAAGATTGAAAAGGTGTGCAGTGTGTTCGCAGCTCCCCAGCTTTCTCAACAGCTTGGAATCCCCAGGAAGCAAATTTCAGTTTCTGGAATGATTTTCCTTCTTCAGATTTCCTCTTTCACTTGTTATCTGATTTTCATTGCACACATGAGGAAAAAGCCAGTAAATATCCAGACCTGAACCCTTCACATTCTGGTCTGCATTCTTTTTATTGCATTCGGATTGCTTGCTCCTGTTTAGATTAAGACGTTAAAGACATTTTGTAATGACAGGTAACCATAATTCTAATATGCAGCAGTATTCAAACATTTGACTCTGCACTTTCATAGTCCAGTGTGGTGTTCTATGTTTCTTCTCATATCCAAGATACACCTTGTTCAGGAAAAAACTAATTAAGAATACTTGCCCTATACTAACCAACTTTATCACAACTAACAGGGTTTGAACCCTGTACTTCAGATGACTTCTAATCAAACATAAAAGTTGTTGAACACAGATGCGAAGAACTTATTGTTGTTTTAGGCAGAGAGCCCCAGGCTCCTGCCTAATATTTAGAGGTACTTTGCTTACTTCATTCAATTCTTTCATATACTTTGCATGAGTCACAGCTATAAAACCATAATATTTCACAGTAAAAAAAAAAGGAGGGGGAGGAAGTCATTCCAGGAGAATAGCTACCTTTCCTCTACTTGCAATACAAACCTGGCTTTCTCAAAGTTTAACCTCGAGAGTGTATAATTTCTGTTTATGTGTGTCACTTTGGAGGAATAAGAATTCCTACCTGAAACCGCATACGTAATTAAGTGCCCTGCTTGGGCAATCAGGAAAAGCATTGCTCAGAAAACAGAGAAGGGTTTCCACAAAGATGCTGACAGGTTGCTTATCATGTCAACATCTCACAAACCTGATGTTTATGTTTTGTTGTAGTACTTCACTGATCAGAATCATTATTTTTCTTATCCGTTCCAGGAGCCTTCATGATCCCTTTCCTGATTTTGCTAGTCCTGGAGGGTATCCCCTTGCTTCATCTTGAGTTTGCCATTGGTCAAAGGCTGAGGAAAGGCAGTGTGGGCGTATGGAGCTCTATCCACCCCACCCTGAAAGGGGTTGGTAAGTCAAAAAGCCACCTGAGAAAGAGCAAGTCTCTGAACTGATAATTTAAAAAACAAATCTTCTGGGTTTTATTCTGATGTGCCAAAAGAGACTTCAGGATCTATTATGTTTCCCCTCTTCCTAACTCTCCATTGATAGCTCAAACTAATCATGATAAACCACAATGACAGTTTTGTGTTCACATTCCCAGGTACCATAGGCTGTGTTAAGACCTTTCTCTAATCTGAGACCAATTTCAGGCCTCAGAGATATTTTCTGTGCTATCCATACTGGCCATTTTTACCATTAGGATGAATCTTTTTGAGCGTGCCAAAAATTGTTCTGCAACTGTTTTGTGGATAAATATTAGTTGAATCTTTATCTGACAGACCTCAGCTCCACCTAATTTTACTTTTTTGCATCTGAGAGTTACCATTCCAAAAGCCACAGAAACAGTATTTTGCAGAAGATACTTTTTCACCTCTCTACCAGTCTCCCAAGTATTCAAATATTCCATTTGAAAATGTGGTCAAAGCAGCATTATTCACACAACACAAAAATCTCCACAGCTGCCTCATTAGGCAGGAAACACAGGAGGTGCCTCTGAACATCAGGAAACAGGCTGCCCAGGGAGGTTGTGGAGTCTCCCACCTCAGAGGTACTCAAAGTCTGCCTGGGCATGGTCCAGGGCAAACAACTTTGGGTGGCCCTGCTTGAGCAGGGGGTTGGACCAGATGACCTCCAGAGATCCCTTCTAACCTCAGCCACACACTTGAAAGGGAAGAAACAGGACTGTTTTGGCATCCACTGCATTTGTAAATCAGTTACGAAAGATAATTGTTCATGGCATCTGGAATTTTTCAAGATTCTTTAGAACATAAGAGCCCTCAGGAGCTAATGATTAGCATTTACTGTCTGCCAGAGAAGTCATCAGAGGTTGATTACTTGGGAACAGGCAGAGGTGGACAGATACCAGTGTGAATTCTGTACCTGGTCACAGACTGTGCCTCCTGGCAGCCATCCATCCTATACAACATCACCTCTGCTGACCTTTGCAGGGACATTGTGGAAGAAGGAGATATCTCAGTTTCATTTAATCAAAATCCCAAGTCAGTTGAGCTTTACATGTGTCCAGCATCCCAAACTCCTTAGGTATCAGCTGGCAAGGCTGTGAACAGGATTGTGTGGTGTCTGTAGGGAGCTAATCCTCTCATAATGTTGGCTCCTAAGTGGGCATCAGCTTTGGTCTCAGAGAGGTTTTAGGATGTAACTCTATGTGGGACTCACTTGTCCAACCTTTAGGCAACAAATTCACAGTGATAAACCTACATCCCAAACATAGCAGGGGAGGAAGGAAAGGCTGAGTTTGATACCATGTACTTTGTTATATCTTGAAGACAAAAGTGCTGCAATTTACACTGTGTTCTGGTTTTTTTTTTCAGGTATAGCATCAATGTTTGTATCTTTCCTGGTGGGCTTGTATTATAATACTATTATAGCCTGTGTGATGTGGTATTTCTTCAACTCCTTCCAAGAGCCCCTGCCTTGGAATAACTGTCCTCTCAATAAAAGCAAAACAGGTATATTTTATAAAATACTGTATTTTGTTGCACAGCACAGATTTCTGTTTCTAAAAGTAACCCTAAATGAGCCTTTCTGTGAAACAGCAGTAAGACATGGCAGTCCTGTCAGGCACATCGCGCTATTTGATGCTACTGTTTTTTACAAATTCACATTAAATAAAATGTGGCCAGCACTTAATCTTTGAGGCAAATTTTGCCTTTTTATATGAAACCTCATGGTAGATTTTGACAGATGTGCTATTCTGTTAATATACAGAGTATTCACTAAGTACAGATCTACTACAAACATTAACATTTTCCAGATTTAGGCAATGTGTTTCATCTATCTCTTCACCAACAGCCCTCTGTTAACAAATTGAAAAGGAAAAAAAATGTATAATCCATTTGAAACACCTGAATCTCTCAATATGACAAGTCTACAGCTCCTTGGAGACCGCATGGTGACAGCAGCTTTGTTTTTCATAGTCAGCCCTGTGTGACAGTGTACGAAGCAGGTTTTTCTGCTGGGTCTGTGAACAGCTGTTCAGAGTGCTCTGCTGCTCTCCTCCCAGAATAAGCATGGAAAGCCTCATTTGAGGGCAGGTCAGGGCAGAAAATTGCACAGGCCAGCCCAGTGCTGGGAGCTGAGGATTCAACTTGAGCTGACAAGACCTTGAAAAATACCCCACAAAACAGAAGACAAAATATTGCTGAAAGAGGTGTGGGAGAGGAAGAGCCACTGTAATAAAATACCTGTTAAACAGCTGTCTTTTAATTCTCATTTTGCCATGAAACTAGCCTCCAAAAATCTGAACATTTGCTGACAACAAATCCACTGGCATTAAGTGGTACAATTTAGAACACTGGTATTTATTATTTAGCTTCTTCTTTGTCAAGTAAATAAAAGACATACAGAATAACAACCATTTTGTGGTCACAGATTATGTGGAAGAGTGTGCCAAGAGCTCTCCTGTGGATTACTTCTGGTACAGAGAAACACTGAACATCTCCACTTCCATTGAGGATTCCGGCACCATCCAGTGGTGGCTTTTGCTGTGTTTAACAGCTGCATGGGGTGTACTGTACGTGTGCACAATCAGAGGCATTGAAACAACAGGAAAGGTATCTTGGGGGGATTTTTTATGACATGATATTTATCATGCAGTTGTGATCCCTTATTTATACAGAATCAATAGTGCGGTAGAAACTGTCTGGTTTTTGAGTGAAAGCATGTCCAAAATTTTGTGTTATCATTGAGACTGCTTTTTGAAGAATGAAGGTGAATGAAATGGAATCCGACTTGATTTGATTTATGTGGAGATTTTTGTGAGCAATTTTTTGTGAATCTTTCTTGTCCTTACAGGTCCTAGTAATACATTTTTAGGTGTTATCACTTTAACCCTGATATTAATCTTTAAGGCAGGATCAAGGGACTCTCTTTTTAGTATGGCCATTCTTTTCAAAACATATACCTATACAGATTTATTTGGGTTTGTGCAAGTCCTAAATATTATCTCTGTGAAAGAGTGACCAATGTTCTTCTGCCCAGCAAAGCCCTGAGAGTCCATCCTTGCATCAATCTGGTCTCAGGGTATAGGTTATTTTTGATGCTTCTTTTGAACGATCTGAGTTGAATTTCAACAATGACAACTTCTTTTAAATACAGTACTATTGCTGAAAAAATGTTTATTTTTTAAATGTACCACAAATACTATTTCACTGAAGTATGCTAATTGTGACTCACTTGGAACTTGCTGTTATTGTTAGTCACCATACCTTGATTATTTCCCTCTTTCTTTTACTTTTTTTTTTTTAATTTCAAGTGTTTTGTTTTATTTGAGTGGTTTATTTACATTTTTTTATGCAGGCTGTGTATGTGACATCAACTCTCCCCTACGTGGTGCTTACCATTTTCCTGATCCGCGGCTTGACGCTGAAAGGATCAACCAATGGAATTGTGTATCTCTTCACCCCTAATGTAAGTCACTGCTGGGGTCACTGCTCAGTGAAACATGATGTACTTCTCTCTGTAATTAACAACTGATTGAAAATTAGTCCTCTCCATTGGTGCTTTCCTAACTATCCCTTAGACACCTTAGAAATCTTGATTCTGTGAGGTGAATCCTTTGCATTTGATATAACAAGTATACATAAACACAAATATTTTCTCTCTCTCTCTCGATCCTCCATCAAAATCTGTTGTAATGAATTGAATGACCATCAGAGAGCAGTGGGGTTGCCATTTATTTGGCTTGATTTATTTTCCTGTACTCTACCTAAGAACCAGCTTAAATTTAAAGCATAAATCATGTATGTGGGAGTAGAACCCATCTAATTGCCATATGAACAAAAGACCTGAGAGAATGGTTTAATTATATAACAGTATTTAAACAAAATTAAAAGAGGGATCTTTTTCCATGAGCAGATCTCTGAATGATCATTATTAATGCTAAGCAATAAACACCTTTTATGAAAACAGGCATGACAGCTGTCAGCTATGCAAAGCATTTTTAAATTAATTTTCAAAATACTTATATAAAAACACCAAATGGGTTTTCTTTTAGGAAAAAAATGTAAATCTAACAAAAATATTGATCTATTTGTTGAAATTCTTTAAGAACAGTGAGTTTTGCATGGTTAATGTTCTTGCTTTAATTGTTGTTTTAAATCTCTCATAGTCAGCTTAAATAGCAGTGATGGATGTGCTTAAAGCTTTATGTCTGATGCCTCAGGTTACTGAGCTGGCGAACCCAGTGACGTGGCTGGATGCAGGAGCTCAGGTGTTTTACTCCTTCTCCCTGGCCTTTGGAGGCCTCATTTCATTCTCCAGTTACAACTCTGTTCAGTAAGTATCCAGGCAACCCCCAAATTTCATATGAGTATTTCATTCTTTCAAATTAAACATCTCTGTTTTGCCCTATTATTGTGCTACTTGGGACTGGGACAGCCTCCCCTCAGACACGTAAGGTGCGTGTCCTCTGACTGCTCCTCACTCTCCCAAACCCTTGAGGACCCTGTTCTGGCTGACTTCCTAGAGAAAGATGTGGTGATGCAGGATAGGAAGAAGGGGACTGGCTGCCCACCATCAGCTGATGAGCAGGACTTTCCTCTGTGGGAGTGCTCGGTGCACAGTGATGACCTTGGTCTCAATGCTGTCAGAGCAGGACAGTAGAGCACACATTTCAAATCAATTCACAGAACACAGTTTAAAACTTTAGCTTTAAGATGACAAGATATATCTAATTTTGAAATTTAAATTCAATTCCCTTATATGTGCACTGGGGCCAGGGAGTGAGAAATCCCATCACCCAGAGACTGACCCAGCCTGCAAATTGTGATGCAGTGCTGTATTCTACACTCTCCCTCATAAAATATTGGAGCAACCACAATGTCTCTTGGTGCCTGTCATCCCTTCAACATTCCTGAAAGGAAAACCGTGTGGCATTCTCTAAACCTAATATTTTTGATAAACACCTCTGAATTAAGTTTTGGATATGTGGTTTGGTCATGCATTCAGAAATCTGTGTTTCAGTTTTGGCTTAGGTTCAATTACACCACACCAGCATTTCAGTCACTGAGGAAGTTCCTGGCCACCACTCTTGACTTCAGCTGTTTTTGAAAAGATCACTTGGAATTTTTGGTGCCTGCAAGTCTCAGTGTGAGGTGTCAAGCCCTGCTTAAGGTCCAAGTCAATGTCCCACAGCCATGGGGTCAGAACTGAAGGTATTCACCTTTCCAAATGGCACAAAGAAAAGGAGCAGTGTCCTCTGGGTTTTCCAACACACAAGGCGGTGGCATTGGGCCATGTTCATTCAATGCTCAATGATTCATGACTTAAGGAGGAAACTGAAGAAAGTAATTAAACTCCCAAGGAACATAAGTAAAAAGCTCCCCATGCAAATTCCACTGCCTGTTACACTGCGGGGTTGGGCCACCTGCAGTCCAGCACCAGCTGGACCAGGTGTCAGTGACTCTGCCCCTGGATGATTTGGGAGTACAAAAACATCAAAAAATACAATGAGGTTTCAATGCTGTCAAGCATTCACTAATTCATAATGAGAAGGAGCTTCAGCATCTCACTTTCTCTAAAAGGAAAAAATGTTTTTCAAGCTTGTCATTGAGAATCTCATGTTACATTGCAAACACTGACACAAGACTACAGCAAGGAATTTCCATTCAAAATGCCCTACATCCAGCAGAAGACTGTTTGCAATGCTAAAAGTGATGAAAGGACACAGTGGGATAGGTCTTGGTCAGAAAGTCTTGTCTCTCCTCTTGAACATGTTCAGAAAATTAAATATGACAACATCAAGTTTATCTCAATACCCCTCTCTTGCCCAGGAATAATAAGATATCTACCATTTTACATCCTTCTCATAAAACCATTAACTAATTTAATATTGATATTTTATGTTGTCCCTCAGATGAAAGTCTGTTTCTGGCTCTGCAAATTTTTTGTGTTAGCATAGGTACACTGGCAAGAAGTGCCTGCAGCAGAGAAGTTTCTACAAAGAGCTTTTCTGTCCCATCTTACCAGCATAACGTTCCATTGTTCTTCCAAAACTTGAGAACATTTTGAACCATCTTTTATCCAACAGTCGAACAAAACTGTTCCCAAGTGCTCTTGGCTACTGCAATTTCACCATACCTAAGTGCTGTGAAAAATGAACTTCTGCTCATTTTTCCTGTCTGAGTGTTGGAATTCAAGCCCAGATCTTTCACCCTGCAGCACAATACACCAGCATTGAAGGCCCAGCCCTTGGCAGTGTGTTTCTGCACACAACCAGGACAAGCTTGAAGAGGAGGGGGCATAACTCTTTTGCCACTCATACGTTACTTGCCATGAGTCAAACAGCTCATCCTTATGAACAGGATTATTTGAAGGGGAAAAAAACACCAAAAGAAACCAAAACCACAGCTGTGAAATTGCTTAAGGCACCAAGTTTTTATTTACTAAATCTAACAGCACTACCTGTGTGCTCTTAGAGGGTGCACTGATGTACCTATGCAACTTAGACTACTTTTTTCTTAGTCTTGGTAGCCAGTTTCACTATTTATTTTGGGAATGTTATTGACCTCCATTGTTTCTTCTCTTTGAATTCCAGCAACAACTGTGAGAAAGATGCTGTGATTGTTTCAGTGATCAATGGTTTCACATCCATCTACGCTGCAACCGTCATATATTCCATCATTGGATTCAGAGCCACAGCAAGATATGATGACTGTTTTGACAAGTGAGTTATTGGGGGAAAAAAACCCATAGAATATGCAGGTGTTTGTTTGGCTGAGGCAGCTCTGACAACCTGCTGATAATGGATTTATCGTTTCTGAATAATTGTAGCTCTTGACCCACATGGCATCAGAACTACTCATTACTTACAAAAATATGGAATCTTGTGGAACAAATTCCATAGAAAGTGATAACTGTTTAAGTCACCTTATTTCCTGTACAAGTGTTGGATAAACAACTATATTTTACATTATTCTCCATGCTGACATATGTCATGAATATAATACTCCCTGATTCCTGTATTAGCTCCGTGTTTAGGTTTCCTTCTGGAGAGCTGAAACACTTAGGTCTTATCAGAGATGCCTCATTTTACTGGGGCACTCAGACTCTGTGGTTTCCGGTCTAGTTCCTCCACATTCAACTGTGAAGGTGCATCTTTCACAGCTGCAGACAACTCAGACATTCCCGTGAGCCACCCAGTCTGGGGACTGGTGTTCAGTCAGCAATGCTAAGACAGGCATCTAACTCCTGCACAGGTTCCTAGAGGGTCCATCCATTTAGCCTCATCTGTGCCATGAAAGACAGTGCTATACTCACACTGGAAGAAGAAAGAAAGGATTGCATGTGCACATCTGCTGGACTCTCCAATGTCAAATCTGATCTTGATATTGTACTCCTAATAACTTCTTTGAGGATGTAAACGAATCCTGAAAATGCTTACAAATTAATAATTTCAAATTACTTACGTTTCACTTTTTCAGAAATATTCTTACTCTGATGAATGCATTTGATTTGCCAGAAGGTAACGTAACCCAAGATAACTTTGAACAAATGCAACAGCTGTGCAACATGACTGATCCAGCAACTTTTGCAAGTCTCAAGTTTGAAACCTGTGATCTGGAAACTTTCCTGAATGATGTAAGTTTAACACCCTAACACATATTGATACCTTTAATATGGTAGAAATATATAGCGACTATTTAATTTCCAAGTCTTGTGATTACCAATGTAAATTTAAGTGCTGTGTGATGTTAATGATCCTAAATCTTCCCCAGGGAGCTGAAGGAACTGGCCTAGCCTTTATTGTCTTCACTGAAGCTATCACCAAAATGCCTGTCTCACCTTTGTGGTCCATTCTCTTCTTCATCATGCTCTTCTGCTTGGGTTTGTCATCGATGTTTGGAAATATGGAAGGTGTGCTTGTACCTTTACAAGATCTCAAGATTATACCCCCCAGAGTGCCTAAGGAACTTGTTACTGGTAAGTGCTCTTTTAGAGACCAGTGACTTCCCCACCATCCTGCTGAAGCTTTCCTCATGTTTCCCAATGAGGCAGCTCCTGTGAGGTTCCTTCTGACCCTGCAGGCAGCTGTTCACCCTTAGGCTTGCCCATCAGCCTTCTCATGATGACCACTGTCTCCTCCATTGGAAAGCTGGAGTCCTTCACCCAGGCAGGATTTCTGTCAGAGCAGCATTGTCCCATCAGCTACGAGGAAGAGGACCTGTTTTCTCTCCTCAGCTTTCTCCCTTTTTGTTTGCAACGTCCCCCACCTGTGTAATGTTAGGAGAGATTTACCCAAATAGAAGCCAGCCTCCCCAGAGTGCCACTGAAAAATAAAGTGGTGGCCTTCAGGCAGCAAGAGTTACTTTTTAAGCTTTATAGCTCCTGGGGAAATACTTTTCTTTATAGTTTTGCTTTTGCTTTCTTTGCCTAAGTGTGCTGTTGTTTGTTTTTTTTTTTCCCCCACAGGTCTCGTTTGTTTGGTGTGTTATTTTATAGCTTTCATTTTTGTGCTGAATTCTGGTAATTACTGGCTGACTCTATTTGATGGTTTTGCTGGCTCTATTCCCCTGCTGATAATTGCATTTTGTGAGATGTTTTCAGTCGTCTACATTTATGGAATAGACAGGTATGAAATACAGCTTAACCATCACTTGATATCAATGTAGAAAGTGATTATTGTTGTATACATACAATCTTGCTGCATCTCTGTGCACAAAATTTCTGGAAGAGAAATCAGTGAAATGATGCAGCTGTAGTTTAGGGTTGCTTATAGGGTTGCTCTTAAAGAGTTCTCAGCAAAAAGAAATAATGCTTGTTAAGAGTAATGCTCTTTAACAACCAGTTCAAATAAACACATCCCTAAGATACTGCAAGAGAATATTAGGCATTAATAAGAGCCCTAGAGTGCAATGATATAAGTGCAAATAATTTATTTTTAAAGTAGGCATCAGAATGTAGATATTTGCAACAATTACATAAGAGCCACTGTAGCCCATTTGCCTTTTAAATACAGGGACATTTATAATAACTCTTCTTCAGGATAATTGTATTAAACATTTAATTAGCAGAAACAAAGTACAAGCACATTGGCACTGAGCTGAAGGTTTAAAACAGAGGTATATTCCAGGAGTGTTTACAGGGAATGCTAAATGGTACTGTCCAACACAGCGATCTCCAGGCAGGCTGCAGATATTTGTTTACAGCAGGTTGCAAATCCAAGCCTACTGAGATACGTTCTCAGCTGATAAATCCAGGACTTTATCAGTTGTAGCAGTGAGTAATTATCCTCTCAGCTTCCTAGAGATGTAATAAATCAAGTTTCAACATCTTCATGTTTATAATTAATACATAAGAAATGTGAAATAAAGTATAGGGAATTCAGTCATCCACAAGTTTTACTTGAACTTGTGCCAGATTCAGGTGCTGCTCCTGGTAGTGGGGTCAATGACCTTGTGGCTCATTTTCCCATACTTTTATACTACTTGAGGAAGCAGGAATCAGGTTAGGTAAATTAGATGGTGTATGCTTGAGAAAAAAGGCTTATTTTAATTTGTTAAGGACAGAAAAGTCTATGTTGATCACTTTTCCTTCCCTTTAAGATCTCAGAACTCTTACAGAGTAAATTTAAATTATTCCCAGGACACAAATGTGTGTGTATTTGATTCAGAAAAGAGTCTCATACCAAACTTTAATGTTCCTGGCCAGTACACATCGCTGTAGCCCTCTTTGAGAACAGAGCTTATCAGGGCTGCCCAAAAGTGGTGTTATCTGCTCCAGATGAGTTTCTGCGACCTTTTTCTGAGAAAGGGTCACTGGTAGAAAGATGGCTATGTTGCTTGAAGGAGAACATGTGACACTATACATGAACTATACCTGAACATGGACAGTAGTCAAAACATGGGGCTCCATATCGTTTTAAGACACCTAGATCTCAGAAGTTAGGGATGAAAAGATATAAGATAAAATAAATAAAATAAAATAAATTTATGTACTAATTGAGATTCAAGTGGATTCAGTGTGTTGTTCATAGCTGACGGACCAACTGAATAGTCCTCTCAGGTTTATCCCCCTAGGATATGCAGGCAATCCAGACAAAAGGACTAAAGCAGAAAACCCAAACTTCCAAACTAACTATTTTTTTAAGAAGTGTGTGCACAAGGTTTTGCATTATATGGAGAAGGCATAAATTGGTTCAGGATTGATGCAGACAGTACCACTCTGGATGAAGGGCTTGTTTCTTCTTGTGGAAATATTTCTGCCCCATTGTCCACTGCATGTTCCATGAATAATCCAAATGACATAATTGTACGTGTTCTTAATAATGTGTAAAGTTAAATGTTGTTTCATTATTCAGCCAGAGAAAACTGGCAGATATCCAAATTAGGCAAACGTTATATTATAATCTAATTATTAAGTTACTGCTATTTGCTTTTGTTCTTTTTTAATGTTGTGTCACTCCTTTAATTTATGCAGTGCTGAGATCCTTACCAAAAAATTGTGAACTAATACTGCAATATATTTTGGGGAAAATCCATCTGCATTGACTCTTTCCTGTAGAAACTATTTCACATATGCCTCACAGACATGTGCATGATAGTACATTTCCAAAAATAATTTTCCCGACTTGCAATGATATGTGCTTTAATTTGAACTACTGAGGTCTAACTCCTGATGTTGCCAATTATGGTCTCAAATTGACATTAGCAAATTCCTGGCAACCACAGCTAGGGGTAGTTTGGACTTCCCTGTTTATGAGCAGGCATTCTTTGATCCTGGCCAGCTTTTAAGGCCCTGAACTTCCTATTTTTGTTTCTAGGTTTAACAAGGATCTTGAATTCATGATTGGACACAAGCCCAACATTTTCTGGCAGGTTACCTGGAGACTTGTCAGCCCTCTCATTATGTTAGTTATCTTTTTCTTTTATTTTGTGGTGAAAGTCAACCAAGAACTGCTCTACAGTGTTTGGAATCCTAGCTATGTAAGTGTGTAAGCCAAAATATTTATTTATAATTATTTTAAATATTTTTCTTTAATGTAAGAATCATTGTCAGTTACATTCATCTTCCATCTGAAACAGTTTTCTGGCAAACTTGCCACAAGACATGGAGATGGGACTGCTTTCTTTTCTCCTCCTTTTCAACCTCACTTCCCTCTTAATAATGTTTCAGTCCTCCCTCACCCTTTGATTTCAGCCTTTCCACAAAAAAGCTGATTGGCCATAAAGCCCTGCTGGCCTGTCAGGCCCCCCATTCCCATATTCCTTTGTGCCAACGAAGTGTTCCAGTCCCCCAGTCTCCCTTCCTGGCTCTCACTTCTTTCATGCCGTTTCCTTTACATCATTCTTAAGTAAAAATAAGTCGAAAACAGCTGAAGCTGGAAACCCTTGAGCTGAAAGCTGCTGTGGAACTGGCAAACTGTTGTGCCATTATGGCCGGCCACTGTTCCGGTGACATTTTTGATCTGTTGCATTACTGAATGTGTGCATGTTCCCAGGTATTTGCTCCTCACAACTTTCTACAACTCGGTTGTTTGCTTTTTCAGGAGGAGTTCCCCAAAACAGAGAAGGTTGAATATCCCCCCTGGGTGTATGCTGTCATTGTAATCCTCGCCGGAGTGCCCAGTTTGGCCATTCCTACCTTTGCCATCTACAAAGCCATCAGAAACCACTGTCAGAAGAAAAATGATCGTACTGGCCTTATCGCTACGTCTGAGACTTCCATTAATGGAAACTTAAAGTATTCATCGTAAAACCTTTTTTTTTCAAATGTGGAAGGATTCTCTGTCAGTGAGGAAAATAAAAAAAAAATATTTTTTTTAAGAATACAGAGTTAATTTTATTTTCAAGAAAGGATGACTGCGTGTTGTTTCCAGGTAAACATTTGCTGAACAATGCAATGTACTGTGAAGAGTTGATGGCCTAGCTCCTGGAAGCAGAACAGTGACATTTGCAAGTGATTGGGACACCAGGCCAAATCATTTGTCCTCTTTCTGGTTCTGAAGCCAGCTTGTTTGAAACTGGCTTTCATCCTCTCCATTTGGGGATGCACTATGCATGAAATACCATAAGTGACTCTTACCTGTGTAATCATTCTGGTTGGGTGGCCAATATGAACGGTAACTTGATGCTGTCCTCTCTTGCACATTAAATTGTTTTTACTTTACATGCCACTGTGTTGCACAAAGCCACTAATATTATTTGTCTCATATAGAAGTTTAAAATATTTAATAAAAGTGTTTCTAAGTATGGGAATGACAGCTTGATTCATTTAGAATTCTATATATTTTATAAATTGCCTATAACTTCCAAGTTCCTAGCAGATAGTGCTGCTTTTGCTGATGACAGCAGAGGTAATCTTGCAATGGGGCAGCAGCAGTTCAGTAAACAGCAAAATCTGTGGCACCCATGAGCAAGGGGTGCACCACTTGCCTGGGGGATCCCTGCAGATGGGAGATCCAAGGCACACAAGGGTGCAAATCTTGCTCTCCTCTGTTGCCATCAAGGTAGGTGTCTCCAGTTCACGTACGCGCACACACACACACACACACACACACAAAGACACACACACTTACCTTACACCTATTTGATTTTTTTGACTTCCATGTGACCCAGTGGAGCTCAGGGAGGAGTCCCATTCCTCATGTGGCCACGGGAGAGGGAAAGGGGAACTGTTAGAGCACCCAGGCCGAGTGCCTGGAGCAGACAGTGTCTGTGCCCTCCCTGGGTGGGTGATCCTCTTCATCCAACTGTCCGAGTATAGGGACAGTGATACACTTGTATCACCTTGCAGCAATTCCTACACCCACCTTTTGAAAGGAGAATGGATTCAATTTACACCCCCATACTGATTTTAATCGAAACACTCTCTTAAAGAAAATAGGTATACTTAGGGTATATTTACTACAGAATGTATCTTTAGAGTAGTCTATCATCTCCTCTAAATTGAGAGTAAAATGCCAAGCATTGCATGTGTGTTATATGGAATCATAGAATCAATGGTTTGGGTTGGAAAAGACCTTGAAGATCATCCAGTTCCAACTCCCCTGCCATGGGCAGGGACACTTTTCATTTGGCCAGGTTTCTCCAAGCCCCATCCCACCTGGACATGAAGACTTGCACCAATGAGGCATCCACAGCTTCTCTGGGCAACCCATTCCAGAGAATCTGAATGACTAAATTAATTTACATTCCATTTTCAATTCTAAAAAATTACATTAATGTAAGTAACTATTTAAACTATTTGAAGATGCAGCTCTTTAATGGGAAGAACATCTTTTTGTCAGACTTTTCTGCTGATAAAAAGCTTAGCTACCAAGAATGAGTAACACCACCTGTGAAGCGGCTGGCAGCAGGTTCCAGGTGTGGAATTCAGGGTGTTGCTGGAGGCCCCAAGCCCAGCCCAAGGCATCTCCTGATCAGAAGAGCAGTAGGGGCAGGAGCAATGGTGGTGTGTGCCCTGGTACCACTGACGTTATGCAAGTGCTGCCAAACGACCGTGTGTGTCCAGCTCGTGTGTGCCCTGTGAGACAACCCTGATAAGACACTGGGAAGCTGAGTTACTCCATCTGTGAGTCTGGTTATCTGCAGAGCTGTAAGCAGATGAGCTGTGAAAGCCCGGGGAGAGTCATGTAGCCTTGATCTGAAGCTGGCTTCTGGTTGGATGATCTGCAACCTGATCACATTTGTGTGCTTAGCTGCAGATCAGGGCTTTTATTTTGGGGAAAAAAATTCACCTTCACTTCGAAACTCTTCCCATTTTGAGAGGGGAATCCAGGCATAAAGTGTTGGTTTACTGAAGCAAGAAAGCTGACTGGCTGCTCTGTTTAACGTGGAGTGAACTGATTTGGTATGCACACCAGCAAAACCCTTGTATGACTGAATGAAAACAGAAAAATATTCTCACATACTTTCAATTGAAGGAAAGCATTCAGCTCTTGCATTCATCAGTTACTATTTAATGAATAATAAAAATAGTCACTGGGGATTCATTGACAGGTGGGAAGTGATTAACTTCTAGCAACTTTTGTGAAAATGGACCAAATTCTAATGTCTGAACATACCAGGACTAATTTTTCTTGGCTTTTTTTCTAATTGACTTTTTGCATTTGGAAAAGATGCCTTCATTTATTTACTTCTATTAATAAACTAAGAAAGGAAATGCCAACATTCTATTCAGAGATTTTTACAAGTATTTTGCAATTTTAATCAGTCCGCTGCAAAGGTTTCTTCTTAATTATATTCAGCATCACACTTCTCTGACAGAGTCTGAGAACATAAGGAGAACAGAAAATAAAAACCTGTTTGGTCCTGAGTTACCCATTAACAACATATTCCCAAGTTGTCTAACTATAGAAGGAGCTGCATAAAAGGCAAGAGTGGTAACTGTATATAATAATAATTCCTGGTTTTGTCTTTAAACTGCAGCCTTGGCAATGACACGATCCTTTGCATCAGATAAAAAGAAAGCTCCACCTCTCTTCTGTCACCCTGCATAAAACCTGTAGGAGAAACAGGTTTTGAAGCATCTTCCCATTTTTAGGGAAAGTGGCTAAGAAGCCACTGATATTTCATTAAAATGTCAAAAGATTTATCAGCAACACCTGAAATCCCTAAAGAAGATGGCAGACCCAAGTGGGACAATAAGTTCCAGTACATTTTAAGCTGTATCGGATTTGCTGTTGGCCTGGGGAACGTGTGGCGATTTCCATACTTGTGTCAGATACACGGAGGCGGTAAGATTGGAATGGGACTTTGCCAGAATACTGAACTGCAATTCTCATACCACTATACTAACTTCTGATGGGCGTGGAAATTACATCGTTTATATCAGTTATACCACTTCTTTAAAAAACACTAATTCTCATTAATGTTTTGCACCGGTTAATTAGCTTTTTCTGTAGAAGTATATTTAATTATAAAATGATATGTTCATTTAGGAAGACTAGATTGATGCTGACCAGACTGATGATAGAACAAATCTATGTTAAAATTTTTATACTGCTACTACAGTCCTCATGGAAGCAGGAAACTGAACCTGCAGCTGGCTACCTTAAGAAGAAGTGAGAAGTCCTGGGGAGGGCTGAGGGAACTGCCCCTAGAGAAATGGCCACTGAACTTCAATTTGGGACGGTGAATGAGTCATTCCCCACATTCCTTTGATGCTCTTAGGAGCTACCTCATCATCTGGAATTGCCCCTAAAACTAAACTGTGCTTTTGGTTGTCTGTGAGGTTGTTTAAAATGGTTAGCTGATGGAGCAGCAAAAGGAGCCTGCCAGGTGTCATGAGCAGCTGCCTAAGCTAGTGCCTGGGCACCAGTCCCACAGAGAATTGCTTTAGAAGCAGATAATTTGGTAAATATAAATGGATCAGAAAAGACTACTTGATAACTCACCATTCACAGAAGCTTTGGAAATCTGCCATGTTAAACTGCCTAAAGAAGAGTGAGCAAATTATTTTAGCCCAGTATTAACTGTTATCTTTCAATTAATTGGAGAAATCAAAAATTCCCACCTGGAGAAACTGTCAGATGACAGTTATCACATCCAAGTTTGTTTTACTAAGGTGTCTGTATTACTTGATGAACTACATATATTTCAATCAACCAAGGAACCAAAAATGGATGTTGCCTGTAGTGGAATGTGTTTCAGAGAGAAGTAGCCAGTTAGGGACTCTGGTAAGTAGCTCAATGAATGAGCTATAGCAGGTTGTATTAAGAGAAAGAACCTTGGCAGATATAAGCAGAGCACTAGAAAGTAGGAAGAGATATTGCTGCCTATAATAACACAAGTTATGAACCTCTGACTTTTTCTAAAAGCCCACTTCTCAAAGTCAACTTTAAAAATTAGACAAAATGCAGAAAAGTCTCAGCAATTAATCAAGGACTGGAAAATTTCTGGGACAATAAACCACTTAAGAATTCAATCTATTTAGGTAATGAAGTTGAAAATTAAAGACTATGTTTATCAGAGTCCATAAACAAGAAAATGGAAATTTGGTGGCAAGGAGCTTTTAAGGCTGAATATGTAACAGTTGCACAAATACAAATAAGAAAAGACAATAGGTTAGATTCCTCCCAGGATACTTGAAGATTTCCATTATTTATTTACAAGATGTGACACTAAACTAGTGAAACTCCTGCAGAAAAGTCCCATAACTGGGTGGCTAGGAAGCCATTAGTGCACATTGTTTCTCTACATTTGTCCATGGGAATTACTGGAAAAAAACCCCTGTCCATTCAGCTAATGATACTGGCATTAATGAGACATGATGAACATCCTTAGAGATCTATCCCCATAGCAGATATGGCATAAGACCTGCAAGGAAAATATTCTTCTGGAGCAAGAGCTGTAGGTCAAATTCTCTGTAGCATGTCAGGTGGCCTTTCTGTCTTGGAAAGCAAGGAAAAAAGCATTCAGGATAAACAAATAACATAATAAAGCAAACATAATGATGTTTTTGTAATGTAATGAATGATTAACCCAAAGTGCTCAGTGGAAAGTTTGAAACTCCCAGGCAGGGCCATAGCAAGATGCAGCTCCTCCACACATCTCACTGCACAGAGCAGCTCCTGGAGCCAACAACTGCAGGAAGCTGCACAAAATCTGTGCAAAATTTGGATTAAGATGAAATATTGTTCTACTGGCCATAAAAAGACTCTCACACTTTCCTATGGAGCACCAATGGTTGCATCCCTGTGGCCAGCTGCAGCCAGTGGTGTTTCGACATCTTCAGATCACAGCCTCACTTCAGAAGACAGCAATGCTCATCTGGTCCTGAGGCTTGATCTCTCCCCTCCATCCTCCCTTCTGGCGTCCCCTGCATCCCTACCCCACAGACCTCACCACCCCAAGAGACTGACTGCAACGAGGTGACCTGTCTTAACAGCTGAACAGCACTCAGAAAGTCTGCTTGCTTTTGTATCCAGCTCCAGTGTTTCCCACAGGAACTTCTGGGGACAAAAAAGACAGGGGTTAGAGCAGATAATAAAAGATAATAAAAATTAAAAGACAATAAAAACAGGAAAAAGGTACAGGGGCAAGGGTTGAGATGCTCCTTGGCTCCCTGAATAGTAATCTGCCAGTGAGAAAACAGTTTAAAACGGCCACCAGACTCAATAATGGCCAACAGCTCCTTTGCATCACTACCAACAGCGGCACAAGACAGTGATGAATCAAGATCAATGTATGGATGTGCAGCCAGGGTTTGGTCACTGGGCTTCAATAAAGGGCTGGAAGAGCTCAATAGCAGCATGGACTCTGTAACAAAGTGCTGTGCAGTTTGTGAATAATTTATCCTAGAAAGCTGGTATTGGAAAAGTTGAGTGAGTTATGAAGACCACTGAGAAGACAAGAGCTCTTGCGTTTACATCAGTGTGTAAGATAGCTGTATTTTTCCTCTGTTAATTTAAAGCAGTAATGTGCTTTGGGGTTGCGTCTTCAAAAGCAAACAACTCAGATGCAAAAGCCCAATAGATTTTCAGGGGTACTGGAGCATAAATCCTGTGTGTGTGCATGTGAAGATGTGCACACGGGAGAGATGAGCAGCACTGTGTTTAACTGGGAGCCCTGAGAGGTGCCACGGCTTTGCACCTGCAGCCACAATCACAGGCATGGAGAAACCAGGTATGGATATGGCATAGACATGCTTGAAGGTTGAATGGCTTCTGGGGTAGTTTCACAGCTGGTTCAGGTGATATCCTAATTTCTGCATCTTTTCAAAAACAAGAGATGAAAACAAGTGCTTGTACATTTGTCTCACGTCAGCTGTTCCCATCAGACCTCTGGCCCTGATTCATTGCACATTAGCGTTACTCAGTAACTCGGATCTAATATAATATCAGTTCTGCTGACATTTATCACCTGCTGCCGTTACTGATTATTTGTATTTATTGCCTAAGTTAGTTATTTACTTTTCATGACTAATGGGTATGAAGGTTGTTTGCCAGAGTCAGTGGAGACAAACACAAATGTTCCCAGGCAACTGGGATCGAAAAGAAGTCTCTAAATAGCCCAGTACAGAGTTTGTCACTTAAAACTGAGACACTAACAAGACATACATCTATATGTGTACACACGGAGTCATCCGACTATACTTAAAAAACCAACCCAGTTCTAACTAGAACTGACTGCAGTGGTTTACTTTTGGTTATAGTTAGTGTATATATATATAAATATATATATGTCATATATATACATGCTTGCTTAACCCATGGGTATTACAAATGTAAAAATATGTATAGTGCCTGAGCCTATAAAATGACTGAAAAATATCTTTAATATAAAATACAGTTTCTTTCTAGGAAAATAAATACAAATAAACACTACAGTCATGTTAAAAAGGGAGAACTGTTTACTTCTGGGACAACTATTTACAGACTTTCATAATCCATGGCCTACTTGACCTTTTGCTCAAATTTGAACTACATTGTGCTGTGAAATGCCTGGTTCACTGTGTCCTCAAAAGGAAAACAAAGCCTAAGAGGAACAAAATGTATAACTGGAAGATACTGTAAAACAAAACAAAACAAAACAAAAATTTTAGAAAACAAAACCAAAAAACCCAAACCCAACCCAACCCAACCCAAACAAACAAAAACAAAACCAAAAACAAACAAAACAAAACAAAACAAAACAAAAAAACCACCAAAAAACAAAAAACAAACCAAAAAAACAAAAACCAACCCAAACAAACATAGTATGTTGGGAAGAGCAGAACCATTCACTCTCTGACAGAAAAATTGGGCTACAGCACATAACAAACCTCATTTTCTTGCTTGTTGCCATGTCTTGCTTAAGCCCTTGGTGAAAAGCTGTGACACGTGGAGTCAATCCTTTCATAATTTGTTATATTTCATTGCCCTTTACAGCTCAGGTTGGTGCATGCTTGTATTTGAGTGTTGCCTGCTTGCATCCTTCACATTTCATAGGGAAGTTCGCCCAGCTTACTTTATGAGTTGTCTGTGGGTGTTACCCATCTTCATTTGAAATGGCCATTGCCTCTTTGGTTTTCTGGACATGGGCTTAGCTCCCTCACTGTTGCTCAAGGTGATATAGTAATTTATGTAGGAAATTCAACCCTGCCAAATTTCAGAGTCAGTAAGATGTGTAATGTGGCCTGCAAGGCAATATCAGTGCCATCATAAGTGTGCTGCACAAACACAATTCTTAGAGTAGCTCATACTTTTTATCTGGACTGAGGCATGTGCAGAAGACATAAAAGAAGTCATGAAGTGCTATTTTCTAGAGAGCGCTGAGTGTGATTAAGTTGCTTTTCTTCCTACCTGATGTCTTGATGTAATTCCTTGCTGCATTGACTATACTACACTGCTTAGGTGAGTTCCCATGGAGAGAGTGGGACAGGTCTGAAAATCCCCTTTCAACAGCTAATATCTTTTTCTCTGTATCTGAACAAGCAGTTACCACCTATTGCATACAATTGCATAAATTATCACAGGTATCTTGGCATTAAGTTCTCAGTCTTTTGGAAAAGTGCACCTATCTCCATTCCTCTTATGTACCAACAGAACTGATGAGGAGGATCTCCAAATGCTTGCTGCATTTTATCACATTGAGATGTGCTTTCTGAATTTTTCAGACTCTTCAGATGCATTTCCTTCGAAAGTACTATTTTGCTGCTTTCCAAGTCATTTCAGTCTTTACTATAATTATTTTTTCTACTCCTCAATCTCTATCTGAAGGAAAATTATTATTCGTGTTCTGGCCTTTCAAATGCTGTTGTGTCTTTAGATCATTTCAAGTCTTGCTTTTCTTCTGCAAGCTGATCCACAGGCACTGGTAAGATGCAAGACTGAACACATGGATCAGTCCTTCCAAGTTTTTCTCCACCATTTATGAAGTCTTAGTATCCCAATATCAAGCAAAGCTACTGAGTCATCTTCTCTGCTTCTCACTGAGGCTCATCAATTTCTGCTGGTCTTGATACACGTAGATTAGGAGGTTGCCTGGCTGATACTTCAAACTGCTTTACCTTTCCACTAGTCCAGCCTCTCTTTCCAAGTGACAAACCCAGTTTGGTTGTTCCACTCTGCTTTGCTGGTCACCAAGGACCAACTTTAGACTGTGCTCCTGGCAGGGCCTCCTGGTGTCTCCGTCCTGTGGTGCATGGGCAGCTCTCCCCCGGCTGCCTAGTGGTTCATGCGCTTCCCACCCAGACTGTCACGTGCAGGTGATGTAACGAAGGTTGTGCCTTTCAAGTGTCACTTTGCTCGATATGGTTGGGCAGTTGCTTTTCTGACCTGATTTGCCCGTGCATTGCAATTGAGGGGTCAGGTCTTAAAAACCCTCTGTGTATCTCAAGTGCACCTGGTCTTTTCTTTCCTACTGCTATGGCTGTGCAGCTGTCTCCACTCCAATGGGTCTTCAGCAATTGTGTTACACACTGGTGCTCCTCGTCACTTGGGACTCTCTTGTTGATGACACCAGTTTACCAGCAGTGCAGTAGTTGCAGTTGTTGATAGCCTGATTTGAAAAAGCTTTTGTAGGCCTTCTGTGCCTTCTCATGTGCTTGGGGGATTGTTCCATAGTTTTGTGATATCTTTGTGCAGGATTCCTTCCAATCTAACTTTTAACTCACGTAGGTTTTGAAGAGTTTTGGGGTTTTTTCCCCTTGACCTTCTTTTAGTACCGCATGTACCTACTTGCAGGATGGATGCTTCATCAATCTTTAGTGTCTTTCTGACAGAAGGAATGTTGTAGACTAAAATTTTCCTAAGTCACACCCCAAGGATGCAACTAAATCACGCTTTGGCAATACTTTTGATTTTTATGGGCATTTCTCCAGGCTTTTAAAGTACTTAGAAATGCTTCACCACTATTCTCAACTTTCTCACTTTTTGAGAGGAAAAAAACCCCTAAACTTTTTTTTTTCCTTAGGTAGAATGTAGAGATACAAGATAATTTATTACTTGTACTCTACAATTTTTTCTGCTGAAGTTTCCTTTTCCCATGCCCCATGGAAGCCAAATCTACAGAGTTCTGCTGTGCCTGTGCTGAACACCCTAAGGGTTGTGCTGGGGTTTTGCTGTTCTTGTGTTTGAATGCTCTGGTTTGTGATACGTGCTGTGTCTTAGGTTTTCTCCTTGGATTTTCTGCTTGCTTTTTCCATGGTTAGATTTCTCATGGCATTTTTTAAAAAAGATACTTAAATTTGGCCTTCTGGCACATCCTCTTCTATCTATTAATCAGAGCCCTCAACTATACAGTGCTAGAGGGTTCCTACTCACTATTCCATATCTGATTGCTTACTGTTAATGTTTTTCCATGTTTTTCTGTAGGTGGGGGATTTTATTGTGAAAAAGAGTAAGCTTCAAGTGCTTCAGCAGACTGTTTGTTCCTCTTTTCTTTTTGCCTAAAAATATTGTAATGCAAAGGAATGAATAACTAAAAACTTATTTTTCACTACAAGCCATATACTTGAATTAGTTTTGAGAAAGATTAGTTTCATAAACTATTTCTTGTTAACCCATTCTTTTGCCATATTTTCATATTTGCAGAAGCAGATTCTTTCATATCATTCTCATGGAAATCAGTATTTTTTTTTCCAAGTGCGACATTATGTTTTGCCATGCTGTAAACACGCCTGAAGCTACACACAAGCCAGCACAAAGTAAACATGCTTTTATCAGCAGAATGTCTAAACATGCTCTGCTGCCAGCGGTTCAACTAGCAAACAGAAAAGGGGAGAGAGATAACAGTTTGCACTAATTATTACACAGTTATTTCCCAGGAGATATGATATGGGAGATAGGTTGGTCTCTTATGGAGTGCTCTGGTAGCAAAGGCTCAGCATGGATCACAGCGAGACAGCTGCTGCCCAGAGCTGGTGGAGGGCTAGGCAGATGGATGAAGGAGTAGAGTGCTCCATACTGCACTGCTCTGACCACTTGCCTCAATATTTTGCTCTTCCCAGGAGACAGTCTAAGGCATCAGACAATCAGGAGGGCTGGGCTGGCACCCTCAGGTGTGCTGTGGAGAGGGATACTGCATCAGGTTTGAAACAGGACTAACGATGGCAAGAAGTTACTGGATTCTTCTGGAAGGGGCTTCAGACTGAGGATTTAACATACTGGGAATTAACTGTGAGATTCCTTTTTCAAATCTGCTTCTCCATTAAAAACATTTTAAAAATAGAGATCTTTAAGTGAGACACTTATTTCCAAGTTTGGCAGTTTACGAATGGTTCTTTGCTGAGAAGAGCTTTGTGATTTTTGTTCCTATGCATAAACTGATAAAAGGCTAAACCATCCAACAACACACCTTCTCTGGGTGTTGTATCTTTTTATTGCAGCACCTAGCAAGAGGTAGCAAAGTTATTGCAATACAACACTAGCTCAATAGATTAGATTTTATCTGCCCAGCCTTTCTAAATAGCCAGTGATTGCAGAACCCAGGCGCCATTCCAGGTGGAGACCAGAAATCCTTGTGCATTCCCCCACCTCTGTCTCAGGGCCGAAGATGGAGCATAAAGAAAGTTTCCAGAGCTGGAAGAGCAGAGCTGAGCAGACCCAGAAATGAGCTCTGGAGGCAAAGTAGAAATGGTAGAACAAGGTTTATTGACAAAGCTGTGAGGAGCACAGAATCAGTACACATTTGTAGGAAGATTGGGAGGTGTTTGAGGCAGGACTTTTGTCTTTATTTCCTTGTAGAAAAGAGACTTTGTGGTCACAGTGGTTGTTGGTCATGGCAATAAACTTCAATCTATTCCACCATTTCAATTTGATCGGACATTTGGGCAGGTGGTACAAACATACTGATGAAACTTCTGGTCTCACGAAAATCAGCATCTGTGCAAGAGAAGGGAGACAAACGTGTGTCCCTTCTGAGGGAAGGTGGGAGAAGTGAGGCATTGCACACAGTTTAGCAGGAATCAGCCAGGTTGTTGGTTCCCACAGGCAACCAACAGGACATGCTCCTTCTGGCCCAAGGAAGATGTTGTGAGGAAAACGGAAAAGGTGTAAAGGATACAAACTGGGAAGAAATGAACTTCCATGGTTTGCACATTTCAGAGAACAACTTCAACCTTGCTTTCAGTTTTTCATTAGCCAGAGGCTTTGTGGTCTGAGCAGAACTTCATGCAATAAAGTAATCCAGGGTATACTGCACATAATCCTGGTTTTCCAGTGCAGGACGGAGGAGCACAAGCCTGAAATCTTTAAGAAAAGTAACGAGGCAATGCACTGAAGGAAAAACAGGTGGTATAGGGGACAAGCAAAACCTTGTGATTTATGAGAAGGGGGACAAAAGATGATGTTCAAAATAAATGGAAATGGATGAAATAGTGAGGCTACATATAATGGGCTATAGCAATGCCTAAGGGAAGAGTCCTGCAGCACTAAGCATCCCAGTCCCTTCTCCTCCATCTTCACTACCAAAATTACCAGCAACAGATGTTACTTGGTAGGTGTCCCTAGCAATGATCCCTCTCTCAACACATCCTACAAGGACTTTGTTAGGCTCATAAAGCAGATTAATTATAAACCAGCAATTTCAGTGAGATGCAGATAATCATATGGCTTAATCACACTTAAATGTCTTTTTAGGGGCTTTCCTGATCCCATACTTCATCGCTCTTCTCTTTGAAGGAATCCCACTGCTACATCTTGAGCTGGCCCTAGGGCAGTGCCTGAGGAAAGGCAGCATTGGAGCCTGGAACACCATCTCTCCTTACCTTGGAGGTGTTGGTACGTCTCTTCAGTCCCAGCTCAAGGAACTGCAGACAGCTCCCACCCAGCACTCACTTCCTACAGACCTGTGCCTGATGCTTTTTAGGATATAAAAAGAAATGAGTGTTAGGATTAAAAAGAAATATTTTGCAATGAGGGTGGTGAGTTATTGAGGGGTGGTTTCCCCATTCAATGCCATGTTGGATGGGGTTCTGAGCAACCTGGTCTAGTTGAAGTGTCCCTGTCCATGGCAGGGGGGTGGCACTAGATGATCTTTAATGTCCCTTCCAACCCAAACCATTCTGTGATTCTGTAATTCTGTATTGCTCTCATCAGGTGTTACTACAGGCATATTTTAGGCTCATTTTCGGAGCCTGAAATGCAAACCTAATAATCCTTGCTGTGGAGAGCATAATGAACATGGGCTCTGCTACTCAACGCTGCCCCATTCCAACTATACCCTGGTGCTCAACGAGAGCTGCCTGCCCACACTGCTTCTTGCTCCTCCCTCACAGCCCCTCCAGGACCCAGTCTTCTCTGTCCATGAATAGTCAGACTTGAGGAAGGATAGAAAGATAGGAAATCAGAGACCCTGGTCCCTCCTAATGAGTCCAAAGCACATGGGAAGGCCCCCCTTCCCAAGAGGGTGGGGCAACGAAAGGGTCTTTAACAACACAGCTGGGCATGAGGGACAGTCCACATGGCAGCGTGTGTCAGACTGGTGTGCAGTCCTGTCCTGCCAATCCTTTTCTGTTTATTGAATATATGAAAAAACAGATCTGGTGCCCTGTGTCCATTGTTAGGCTGCAAAAAGTGATCCAGAATAGCCACCATTAAGGGGTTAAGGCATTGACTCTACTGAGTATTTGAGATAACACCCTTGTGCCTGCAGGGCAAGAGGAAAGTTCTGGATGCTTCAGCCAGCGCTGCTGGATCATGACCTGCTTTAAGCAGGTCCCTGAAATGGGCTTGGCACAGACAGCCCTGCCTCTGGGCCTGTGTGGAAGGAGAAGGGGTGGGTAAGAGGAAGTCATCTAAGGGCCAGAGGGCAACAAGGAAAAAATACCAAGCAGCAGGTGGTATTATTTAGCTGGTGGTATCCAGCTAAACCCATCTCCTACAATTAGGCATGTTCATACTCCTTTTGCAAAAATGCAAGCAAGCAGAAACTGTGGTGTTGATATTCTTCCCTCCTCATCACAGGAGAAAAACAGTTACTGAGTTAGGGCATATGTGCATGATTTGGGACAGGAGTGGCCTCATGTAGCTACAGCACACTATAAAACTTTGGTCTCTTTTGCTCTCTGCTATTAAAGTTGTCTGAAATTGTAGAAATTAATGGATTATATACTAGAGCAAAGATTTCAACCCTAACCTTCTGTGTAAGGAGAGTCTCAGCATTCCTGGAGCAGGGTTGGTTATCTGGGGTCTGTGCACCACTGTTTGGCTACTGAGGACACAAATGCCCAGCTTTCATGGGAAAATCTCAAGATGAGGTTGGGGGGATGGAGAAGAAAACATTGAAAAAATAGGAAATGCAAGCTTCTAAGAGAGCTAGTGCTGTGACTGACTGGTAACTTTTTCCAAAGGTTTTCTGAAATGAGATCTTGTGCTTTCTGCAGGAGTTGGTACATGGATGGTGTCCGTTCTGGTGAGCTTATACTACAACACTGTTTTAACTTGGGTGATGTGGTATTTCATAAATTCCTTCCAAGAACCTCTTCCTTGGAGTGTTTGTCCTCTAAATGAAAACAGAACAGGTAAGTATACCTCCATGACCACTGCTAGCAAAAGAAGGATCACAAACATCAGAATCTGGGCTAATCAAGAAACCCTGAGAAGCCACACTTTATTTGGCCCGGAGTTGTTCACAAGTCCTTGATTTCTTCTTAAAGAGGTGGAGGGTCATGATACCTACTCAAATTCATCATCCTCACAGGAAGAATAGCCAGAAAGTCCATGAGTCCATTTTCTTGACTTCAAAATGGGAAAAAAATACAGAACAAGTCCTGTTATGCATTACAAAACATTTACTAAGACTAAAAAGAGACACTGTACATAAGGAGGATAAGGAAGAATGCTCTCAGGTTTTTAAAACTATTTTTCAGCTTCCTTTTTTTCTCAGATCATGAGAGAGAACAAGTTCCAGGGCACAGCACAAAATATTACCTGAGTAAAAGGCTAAGAAAGAAGAGAAAATGTAGCAGAACTAAACTTTCTTTTGGAGGCCTTAGGACTGTTCTATGCTAGGCAGACAAATAGACATCACAGGTCGTGGTTCCCAGTTCCCTTTCCTTCAGGCACAGAGCCTCGCTGGGGAATACCCACTCCCCTGCATGCAGATGCCTGAAGTTCCTGTTCACAGAAGTCCTGGAAACTCAAACCAAAGAGGCCAATGCCTGGGTCTTTCCCCACCACAGGGCTATGACATAGCCAGGGGAGCCTGGACTTAGACGTATCCTCAGGTGCCTGAAGTTATGACTCCACCAACTTGTAGCCGTACAGCTAAAAAATTTCATGGTTTTCACTACAATTAGTTTAGATTTTACCTTGCACTGAGTACAATACTGTTTCTAATTAGAAGTTATACCCTGTATAAAACGCTGGTGATGTTCTGGTGAGGATCTCTTGTAAGTCTCACAGTCTCAGCCTGCTGTGAGAGTTTGTCTTGCTGCACATTACAGACAGTGCAGAAAGTCCATCTCTGTATTTGATTTTGCAGCCCACAATTTATTCTAATACTTGCCACTTTTTTTTTCTCAGGGTTCAATGAAGAATGTTATGAAAGCACCTCAGTAAATTATTTTTGGTACAGGAAAACTTTGAACATAACACCTGATATTGCTGAGAGTGGCACGTTACAGTGGTGGCTGATTTTGTGCTTAGCAACTTGCTGGGCAATTGTCTATCTCTGCACCCTCCGAGGAATTGAAACCACAGGGAAGGTATGGAAAGGGTAGAGAAGTGATTATCCCACACTTTGAAATCTTACCCTCTAGATGCTGAGTTTTTACCACAAGGAAAGCCTTCCCCATTTATCACACTGGCACCATTCAGTAAGCTCCTTGTCCAACCAAGTGAGAACAGCAGTACAGGTGGCTTAAAATGATGTTTTTCTCCTTTTCCATTGCAAACACTTCTGCCCTACACACAGTTTTAAGAGCTATTTTGTTACAAATATATTCTGTAAAAGCACACTCTGCTTATTTGAAAGATGATCGTATTCATCTGTAGCTGTCTGATCTAATATTATTAGGATTGTATGTTGCAATAACTTAAAGAGGATTTATTGAAGTTATTACCAGTAACTATCTGTCTGTCTTCTGACCTCCTTACTTTAGGCAATTTATGTAACAGCAACATTTCCATATTTGGTCCTTACTATATTCCTTATTCAAGGACTCACTCTACCAGGAGCCACTGAGGGTCTGATTTATCTCTTCACCCCTAATGTAAGTATTAGAAATATTTTTCCTTTTACTCCCACCCAGATTTTATACTGTATACCCATTTTCCAACAACTCCCATTTTCCAGCTGGTTTAGATGTCTATCCAAGAGCTCAGCTAAGCTCTTTTTCTGAGATGAATTGACTTAGTATTTTAATATATTTTCACAAGAAAAGAAGCAGCAAAGAATTTAACAGTTCAGTAGTAAGCATATCAGAAAACACTGGAAAATTAAGTTTAAGAATGTTATGGGTGCCTCAGTCTTGAATGTGTATGAGAAACTGATGTATTTCACAAGTACACGAGAAAGACAGGATTTCCCTGCCACTGATACAGAATTTACACAGCTTTAATCTTTTAAGAATTCACAAGGAGAATGACTGAGGAATTACACTGCAAAGTGATTTTTTTTGAAGGTTGAAAGTAATTTTCTGCCCCTGTTTCTTCCTAGCAGAAGTTTCTTCCCTCCCCCATATCTCTACCTAAAAGACAGAACTACTGGAGAACAGCCCCTCTCCCATTTTTCTGAACTTCTCATATGGACAGGAGTTCCAGATCCCTCCACGTGCTGGCCATTTCAGAAGGACCTTTTCTACACTCTCCTTGGCAGCATTCCCAAATGCAAAGTCCATCTGTCCCACCAAGTGGTTGTTGTCCACTGTAGGCTCCTCACAACTCTGCCTTCATGGCTAAAAAAGCTCCATGAAGTGGTAGGTGTAGAGGAGGAAAAACAGCATTCACTAACGCGTTCTGGAGAATCTGTTGCCTCCACAACCACAGCAGTGCTTCAAACACAGGAGCACTGGGATTTTCTTTTTCATTTCCTGCCACAAGAACATAGACATGAAGGAAAACATAGGCCAAGAAGCCCGGAGACTCATTATATGCCAAGCTGGAAAGGGACAAGAGTCAGAAAAAGCTCAGATGAGACACCTTTTTGTCCCTACTTCGCAAGCCCAGTGGCACAGACACACATCTAAATACTCTCAGATCTCAAGGACAAGCTTGGTTTTAACAGGACATCAGGACCTAACTTACATTTTTGTAGGGCCCAGACAGGACAATAAGAACTTGGTATAATGTCTTAGGGAAGAAAGCAGCTTAGACAACACCAACAGAACACGTCTTGGCCTGTCATCATTTGGTCTCAGTTGGGCTGTCAGGTTTCTCTGGAAGAGCTCAGGCATTTTTGGGATTTAGTTTGCAAGGGTCCTGAACTGAATGCAGAAAATTAGATTTGTGTGTACTCACTAAGCCTGGAGGTATTGCAGTGCTGAGGAGGAACAGATCATCGTGAAAGAGCCAGATGGATTTGCACACTGGCAACAGAAGTCAGAATGAAAATCCACCTGCAGTCAACCTGGAGCTGATGGTTAGCTGGTTTGAGGACGCAGATCCTGGGGACATCCTTGAAAAGTCATCTGAAGATGGTTTTAGTGACGTTCTTATCTACAAATGTGGAAAAGCGGATGCAACAACCTGGTAAGTGATATCTGCCATCGGTGTTGCCATTGCACAGAAAATTAGTGTAAGACAGAGAGATGGCTTTGTTATACTAACCTACCAATTGCTACAGAGGGTTGTGGCACTTCAAGGACTTCAAAAGGACAGTAAGCACACAGCTTCAACATTGCCCTTCTCTCTTTGTCCCCTTACCCCTCAACTGCAGTACTAGCATTGCCTTTGCTGTTAGCCTATTCCCATCCCTGCCATGAGCAAACATCTGTTTTTCTTTTACACTTCTCCACAGGGGATGTCCCAAGGTGAGTTGTACAGGAGGGCTGTTAGGTTTTTTGGCAGAGATTTACTTGGCCCACCCAGGCCACATCAGTTTACAAAACTGTAAAGCGTATTTCTTAGGTGTGTGCTGTTTTCTTCTTCTTTTCCTGTCTTTTGCAGGAAAGGTGTTAGCAAAATAAAGTAAGAATTAGACCACCTACTGTCAGTTTCAGCTTGCTTTTAAAATAAATAAAATCAACCTTCTTGACATTCTTCCCTAACTGGAGGCAATATTTTCCAACTTCTTTCCAACTTGACAGCAGAAACTGTGGTTTCTCTGACATCTGTCACATCCACTATCTGGTAACTGTGACACCTCAGTTTGTTTTTGAAAATCTGTGAAAGAATGTAATACCTAGCACAAGAAGTCCCAGTTTCAACATTATATTCACCCAGCTGAATTTAATTTTTTTCTAAACCACAATTTTTAAAGTTTACTCACTTTCCAAGTTTGTATTTTAGTTCTTATTAATAAGTACCACAAATAATAAAAGCATGCCTATGGATTTTAATTATGCGAGGCTGTGTTTTTATTTTTATGCAAAAGTACATAATCAGCTTTTGCCATCTGACACACTTTCCACCCTAAATTTCAGAGCAAATAACAACTACTTCTTTTCATTGACTTTCAGAAATAGAGAAGTCTGATGATTTACTCACCTTCTTGAAATTCTTGGTTACTTGGAAAATGAAGTTGCCAAGAAAACAAAAAAGTATCCTGAAGAGACACCTGAGGGGAAAGCAGAAGTTATACAAGGATGAAGCTACATAGGATCTGGAACAGACTTTTGGACAGGTTTTTGGAAAAATAAATAACCAGAGGCAGCAGAAACGAGATTCCATCAAGCATCAGCAACAGTTGGCATGGTTCAGCTTCAAGGGAGGCCTGTGTCACCTAAGGAATAAAAATGCCTCCTTCTCCAGTCTCTTTCACATTTGAAAGAGCTTCAGAGACTGTCAATATTTGGAGGTTCTCTAGCAATGAACAATTCTAAGAACTTGGTTGGGCAACTGCTGCTTGTGCCCAGAACTCAGCAGCTAATTAACAAGCAGTGAGAATGGCCAAGGAAAAAAAGGCAGCATAGGCCCCAAATCCTCTGTTCACAGAGGCAATTTGTAACTCTTTTTCTTTATTTTGCATTAATGATATATTACTGTACATGGACACTTAAAGTACCTTTCAAGATACCTGGTCTGTCTATAATGTTTTTGGTACTAAGGAGAACGAGAACACTACCTTTATGAGCTACTGTCTTTAAATGCAGTATTGTTTTTTGGCCACTTGCTTATGACAAAACCACTAGCTGTTTTTACACCAAAATTACATGTCACAGGGACTCCAGTAATTTTTAATTCTGTTTCTGTCTCTGCTTCGCATATTCAAGAATCCAAACATCCTACCGCTCATGAAGGAGCAATTATATTTCCTTTCCTCCTTACTCCCCTGTTCATTCATTAACACTCTGATCGTATATCTTCATCCACATGCTTCTGGCATCAGCATTTTTTCTTCTGAAGATATGCTTATAAAATCTGTATGCCATATAAATATAAAATAACAGTTTCAATAATTTGCTGAAGACCAGCTAATGACATTGCCATGGCATGCTTGCCTGTCCATTATCTTTTCAAGTTTGGGTGTTGATTAGTATCTTTTGGACTCAATAAATACACTGCACCTAGTACCAGTATAAACTATTTCCAGGCTCATTTGCGAAAGTTCTCAGTCAGCAAGCCAGACTTTTAGGAGTCGCATCCATCAGCACGAACAACTGACTTGGCAGCACTTAATCAAAACGTGAAGGCCACACAGCCATGTGAGTGCCAAGTTTCTGCACTGCAACAGCACGTGGACAAGGTCCCGTCAGTGAGCACTCTGGCCTTTGTGGGCTTGACTATGATCTTTCAAAATAAACCTCTGGAAGGGTTTGCCTTTGTTGAAGCATTTCAGCCAGCAACGGTCCCATGTATCTGCTTGCTATGTTGTGTTGAACAAAAGGTAACACCAGTTCTGCTGTGATCAAAGCACTGGCTTCCCTGTGGAGAGAGCACCTGTAGTAAAGGCATTGCCTGCATCCATCCACACTGACTGGACCCATCATTCTTGCTCTTCAAGCTCAGGCCAGCTTCAGAGAAACCCAAAACGCTATGAAGGGTCTTTTGGCATACTCACTCCTACATATGTTCCTAGTCATGGATTAGGATCACAGGCACACAGACACAAAACACTCAAGTTGTCCTGCATGACTGGAATGCAGATTTGACTCAGACTGTTGTAAAACAAATGAAATAATCTACAGCCCCAGCATTACTTTTGAACTACCTAGCTTTCAAAACATTCTTAGCTAAACATTCTTCTATTCCCCCTCCCAGATAATGGATCAGAAAGCAATTCACATCATAGGGTATAACACACCACTTTGAAGTTTCAGCAGGAAAGTAATATTTCTTGATCACATTTACATTTTGGGCATTACTTATGTTTTCTCTCTTTCTTTTATCTCGATTTCAATGTCGAGATTCCTTGGTGCAGCTATTTACAGCTGCTTAATGTTCGCTGTAATCCAACAATCACTGCTTTTTAATTTACCTTCCTGTATCATATTGCCCTTAAAACACAATACAAATTTCATTGTCAGGTTCTCCTTTTTCCTTATATTTCCTATGCTGACCTTTTATCTTTTATTGCTGTTTTCACAGCATTTTGAATCTCAGATGCTCTTTTGAATAACTGTTCTCTTCTTGTCTGCTTGTGTTTTTAGTCGCTTCTATTAAATTACTTTTTAAGCAAATTTGGAAAGCTACAGAATCACTTTCTGTCTTAAAACAATGAAGGTTTAGTATTGTTTATATAGTTTTAGGAAGATAATATTCTTTAACTGCAGGTTACCGAGTATGTGAATTAAAAAAAAAAAAAAAAGAAAGAAAAAAGAAATCTTCCTAGGGATTGACTTTGTTGCAGTACAGTAAGGCCCTGAGAGTCTCTGAATTCAGACCTAAGCNTGTCTATCATTTAGAACCCCATGTTTATCATCAGACAGAAAAAATGTACAATAAAGAAGATTCTATAATAGTTGCACATATTTAAATAGCCTCAATGATACCCTTGAAAACACCTGTTTTACTGACCTGTTTAGTCCTATTCCCATTTTCATAGTATTTAGATGGCAACAAAGCTCAAAATTTCAAAAGTGAAATAACAGATGAGCTATGAGAACTTCAAGAGAAAAAGAAATTTTAATTTAAGCCTAATACATGCATTTCTTCCAATTATTTCAGCTGAACACTTTGAAAAATCCCCGTGTATGGCTTGATGCAGCTACACAGATTTTCTTTTCTCTCTCTTTGGCTTTTGGAGGGCTTATTGCATTTGCAAGTTACAATCCAACAAAGTGAGTAGAACTACAACCTTTATTAGCTGGCTAAATTCTTGCGGCATTTTGTGGAATTTCTTTAAATTTTTAAAACTCTTTCCTTAATTTTTTGAAAGGATCTTTAGAAAAGTATCTGTCTTTCTAAAAGGCCAAGTAGATTTTTTAACAGATAGGGGGAGGGGAGGGAAGAAGAGAAGAAATTAAAAAAAAAAAGTTTGCAGAAATAACTGAATCACAGATTAAAAAACCCTGCCTTTTTTTAATCACTTCACTTGTTTGAATGGTGTCTCTAGAAATGACTGTGAAAAGGATGCTGTGACAGTAGCAATTGTGAACAGCATGACATCCCTCTATGCTTCCATCCCCGTCTTTTCTGTTTTGGGGTTTAAAGCAACCACAGCCTACTGGGACTGCTTGGACAGGTGAGAAAGTTGTCTTTCCAAAGTTATACTCTGGTTTCAATGCCCGAATAGGTAATGTGATAATACGTTATTTGAAAAACAGACATTTAGAGAATTTATTTTCATTAGAAAGGAAAAGCATCTCTATGAAGAAGTTTAATGTAAAAATATAAAGTATTGTGGCACTGAGTCAAGGATAATCATTTGTAAGAAGCAAGACAAATTATAGAACAACTCATTTCAAGTAGTGCATCAAGGTTCGCACCTTACTCTCAGGCTACCATTAGAAGTAGTGAAAAAACACCACCTTTTTTGTATCACCAGGAAGTTGTTCCACTAAGCTATTAACTACAAGTAATGGAAATGGTCTGGAGACTTGATAAAAATGTTTTAGAGACTGCATCTGCTTAAGGTACTCAGAGTTTTTGTCTGAGACAACATTAAATAGTCTGAATATTTTCTACTATTTTATATATAAGCTGTCAATTAATTTT